>JARHVA010002870.1:1385000-1802500 GCA_037957365.1 Torreya grandis
TGTAGCGGATTTGTTTGGCTTAATTCCAAACAAACTTATGGATTGCACAAAGTTATCTTGGATATTTATTATCTTCCTCATGATAGAAGAGGCATGGGGATTATTGACATATACAAACAAAGAATTTATATATGTGCTAAGTTGGGTTTCAAATTCATTTAAGTCAATGAATCTTATAAAATCCTCCTACATTTTATTTCATCTGAATCTCCTTATGGTAAATCCAGTTGGAAAAACATCAATTTCCACACTTTGTTGATCACTTATGTCAAAATTGAAGGCTAATTTATGGTAAAAATATTTTGGGAAGATTATGAATTGGTAAATACTCATTTAAAATTATTGGGTGATGGATTTTTTAGTGGTCTCTCCTTTAATTACCACAATCTCTATTGGTCTCCTATCATGACCAAGACTAATCTATTTTTGGCTAAAAATGCATGGAATAAAAGCTTTGAAACTCTTCAAAAAAGGAATTAAAACCATAAAATATTTGTTTTATGATTGATACTATTCCCCTTGTCTAAAATTAAAATATAAATCACATTTTATAAATTATAGCTTACAAAATATTCTCCACATTCAAGAGTTAATCTTAGATTCCATGTTCCACAATATGGGTCTACAACCTCCACACCCATGGTGGAAATATTGGAGGTGAAATTATGATACTAATTTTAATAAATATTATCTAGGCCTCATTTACCAAGTAATTATCTCTTTTTATCAGATATTGGTAAGCATAATAGGTATTGGAACCATAATTCCTCACCTAATATGTGGTTTGCCTAACGTTACTAAATTCGTAAGGCTAAACTTAAACTCAAGATAGATCATTTACTTTAATGTCTAGTCTATCAAGTCCTTCCACTTGGGGAACATATTTCTTACCTTGGAATTGCTCAACCCAAGTGTCTAACATGCTCTATACCTAATTCATCAAGCACACCTTTTGCGCATACCCTAAATATAATTTTTCTTGACAATGGATACACAATCTCTTTCATCCCTATGATCCTAAACCTTTCACATAGAGCTTGGCCCTCTTTGGGGATTATGTTAATTGGACAACATGTATATATTTTTAATGGAAATCATTAATAGATGTTATTTTTTTTAATTATGGAAAGCTAAAACTATGATTTATTTATTAATGAGGAATAATCTTGTATTTTTTTAATTAATGATAAGGTGTTTGTATCATATTTGGCCTACATATAGATCCAATTGCAAGTGGATAAAGTTTCCATGGAGGTCCAAAATTTTAAATAGATTATTTACCACTATGGAAGGGTTCCCTGTACCATGTGCTATGTACCCCAATACCATCTACCATAGGGCCTTTAAAATATAATACCTAAATATAGATGGATTTATTCTTGTAACTATAACCACTTATCCTTCCTCAATGCCGGGGAGGGGATGGAATATAAACCATTATATGGGCAATATACCACTAATCCTTCTCAATGGGAATTGTTAGTTGGTCGTATCCCTTCTAGTAGTGTGTTTAAACTCCTCCTAGGTTAGACATTACTAATTAAATGGATCATTTAAACCTCTTGGATGCATGGGTGCCTCTGGATCCTTACTCAGTTGAGCCTTCATATTGGAAATATATATCACATAAGGATGATAATCCACCTCCTCCTTCTAGTGTAATGACTTATGCCTAATTTATTAATGAGTTTATTATAATTAGTGTGATGTTGTTATGTTTCCATGTCTTAAATTATGTTTATACTTATTTTGGGTTATTTTGAGGTAATGTTTTCCTCTGACAAATAATATAAGCCATGAATATCAACCAAATGCCTTAGTTTTTAATCTTTCTATCATATTATTTATACATATTCTCCTATTAAATTTAGAGTATGTAGAAGATAATGGAATTTGATAAATATTAGATAGGTTAATCAATATGATAATTTCCTATAGAAAAAAATTCCCTTACTTCAAATAAATTTTTCAAGTATTAATACATTTAATACAAAATTAATAATTTTTGAAATAGTACATATAAAATTCTCTATAGAATATTTAGTCTTTAATATATACCTTGAATATTTATTGTTAGGATCTATATCCATTATTTTAGATCCATAATTTACTATGAAATATATAACCTTTTCCTTAAGCCATATATTTAGTATATCCAAATATACAACCTTTTCTATAGATCCTAGTTCCTCACCTATATATCCTACAACTTTTTATATGAAATCTAACTTTCTTGTCAATCTTGAAGCCCCAATTTCAAAAATCAATGAATTGTATATGAAAATTTAGGATTTATTCTTAGAAATTAAAAACTTTTATATTGATCCTATAACTTTATTACAAAACATAAACTTCACTCTACATTTATATGGTTTATCCATAATAGATTTATCCAAAGTTTCATTCATTGAGGAAGGAAGATTATACAGAGGTGGTATTTTTCTATTTATAAAATTATATTCTAGTAGTCCATCCAAGAATATTAACTTAAACTCTATCTTTATTATCTTGTTGCTTAAAATATTTTTCATGACTACCCCAAATTATGGTGTAACTTGGATTATCTTCCTTTTTAGTTAAAACACAAGATTTTAGCATATTAATTTTTCCACATCGATAAGGAAAATATAAATCATTATGACTGTATTTTTTACACCAAAAGAAATAAAAAAGTGAATGTTCATACAATAAATTTTTCATCTAAAAACCAATAGATAAAACAATCCAACCAAAAACGTAAGGGGTGTTGTTAGATCATTTAACACATATATTTGCATATATTTTTTTACCTTTTATATTAACATCTTCCTTGATGAATTATCCCCTACCCAAGCCATAATTATTAAATATATTTATTACTCAAATAAAATAACAATATGTACAAACATACTTAGATTGAAAATTTAGAAATATTCTAAATTTTTAGAAAAAAGAAGATTAAGGGAACAAATATAATCCCTTATAACCCTAAAATTAGGGACCATGCTGAAGAATTTTTTTCCCCATATGAAATAATGGAAATAAAATGTATAATGGGAAAATAAAACTCCTTCCATAACTTAGACATCTAAATATTAAACTTATCCATGCCATGTGTCATTTATATAAAAAAAATTAAATTAAATACCTAAATGAAAAATCATTTTAATGTGAATTATATGATCTTAATTTATGGGATATATGTCAAAAAATGAAATGTATATCTCTAATATCTTAGAGATTATGGATGCATGTCTCATCCACCTCAAATTGAATTTGGTTTAATCCATCCCTAGAGGGATCTAAAAGAAACATAGTTGCATCATGTTTCACTTTTTTTTTTTTTTAATGTAGGTAAGTATTATGATAATCTTTCACCCTTAATGTATTTTAAATTATTTCCATGGGAATTAACAGTTTCAAATTTATAGCTTTATTATCTTTCATCACGGATGTAATATTCTATGCATTCTTATTTTATGATGCACCGATATCTATTACCTAACATGTATCCATTATATTCTATTATGTTTTTCCCCAAAACTATTGGCACTTTATTCTTTCTCATTTTAGATTTTTTTTTAATTGTATAACAATTTGGACTATTTGAGTGTTGTAGATTTGAAGATCAAATTTCATAGAAAGATCATTATCTAAAGAAGATTAATATCCCATTTTAATACCAATATAAATAATATGGGGAATGATAAAAATGGATTGAATAATTTTTATATTCGATAAAGTTTATATCTATATTATTTGTATTTGAGGTTTCAATTCTTTACACCTCACCATCTATTTTTATTTGTCCATGATTTACATGGTCCTCTTGAGTGTCACCTTATTATTTTTTATTATTTTATAAATATTTTGATTATTTCAAAACCATATATGTCCATCCTAACCATCATCATTACCCTTAGCTCTAAATATATGATTATAACTATCTCATTCCTCCTCCCAAATTATTGAAGCCATAAACTTCCCTATTTTGTCACTAACATATTTCATAAACCATTATTGTATCCATACTCATTTTTACCTTGCATCCCCATCATGATTTTAATTTAGATACCATTTAATTTTATGTGTATACTCTTAATTTTAATCACCTTACATGTCAAAATTGCAAAATGAAATGAATTCCATCAAATTGTACACAAACTAGTCCAATATCCACTATAAAATCATACCATTATGGAATTCATTCTACTATCATATATGATAATGGTAATTCCTTTAAAAATAATAATGTTTTATCCCTAATTTATAAATCACATATTAAGCACAAATTTTCCACCCCCATTACCCCTAAGGTAATAGACAAGTTGAGGCATCTAATAAAATAATGGGTAAAATTCATAGAAATATTGTCAATGACATTGGCTATGATTAGCATTTACAAATATTCCCATCCTTATGGTCATACCAAACTAATTTTTGCACCCCCACTAATGCAACACCTTATTCCTAGTTCTATGGATATTAAATAATCCTTCATATTGAAATTTAGCTACCCTCTTTGTATATTTCATTTCAAGACTTTTTTGATGATGAAGAGTATCGAGTTGTTAGACTAGTAGAGTTAAAGATCCTGGATGATAAATGTATATCACACTTAATCACCTCAAATAATATTAGAATCAAATATTCCAAGTTTATAACAAGTTGATTATCTCTAGAGAGTTTCAACCTAGTGATATTGTGTTAAAATAAAATCAAAAGAAAAAAAAATCTAAGCATGAGAATAAAAGTAAGAATGAACTCAATTGGTTGGGCCCCTTCATCATAAAATCTAATTATGGGTCAGGTGCATATAAATTAAATATTCTAGAGGGTTATAAATTAGATGATATAATGAACACTATGCATCTCAATAATTTTTATGCTTGAGTTCTTGAGATCTTGTCTGTGAGTGTTCCTACTTGGGGACATACATTCTCCATTTTGAATCTTCTCTCATTTCTACCTTTGCTCAGGGGAATCCAATTTTACTAATACCATTTTAATTGGATTATGATTACACAGGTAGAATAGGTGAATTTAAATAAAAATTCAATAGGATCAGATCAAAGTTGAATAATGGTTTATGTCAAAATATCTTTGTTGATGAAATTTCATAATATTGAACATCATAATTTTTTAGTTTGTATATCTTTTATATTTCCATTGAGTTCCTAACCATTCCTATTTACATTCCCTAATTCAATTCCTTTTCATATAAATTAATTGTTGTAAAATAAGGTGGTTTTCCTATTTCAATGTGATTTTTAATGATACTCCCTAACTTCCTCATTCACTTGCATATGGATCACCTTTCATATTTACTCTTTGTTGTTGAGTACTTGTACCTGCCATCATTCCTTCCTTTGATATATGTTTATGTGACTATCATTTCTTATCTCTTGTATATTATTTTTAAAAATAATCTTGTTTATATCCTCTTTCAAAAAATTATTAAACATTTAAATATTCCAAAAAAATCCTAAACACTCAACTATCTCAAAATTCTTAAACATTCAAATATTTCACAACTCCCTAAAAAATCCAAATGTTCTCTTACACCCTATAAAATTAGCATGGTTCAAATTCCAAAATTTTCAAAACATGTGCCCATATTTAATATGACATTGATGATTATTGTCATCCTATTAGTCAACTTGGATTTCCATTTTCTCATACCTAGGTGGCACATAATGACATACCTTATGGGTGACTCCATATCCTCATGAGTGTAACACCTCATAAGTGGGACTAGTTTATTTCTCTCCTATGTTATTTGTATTAAAACATTCAATCCAATATCAATCATATTTTACTTCCTTGTTCATTCTTATCACATTTTTCTCCCAATTTTTCTATCAAACTATAGTGACTTGAGGTCTTATTGGACTATGTATGCAATGCTCATTTTTTTAAGGATAGCTCATCCATCCTTTGTACCACACTCTTACCATTTTTCAAGCATATCCATGTCTCATACACTCACCGTTTTGGTAAGATAATTTTTTATACACTCTAATTATTTGGTGAGCCCACCCTATTTTTCCTCTATAATCTATCTTCTTTACTTGTCATCACTTTTCATCTTTCCCAATCCCTAGGAAAAGTACATTTGGCCTAAATTCCCTTGGAATACTTAGGAAATGACCATTTTCAAGGGAAATTTAGAGTTAGATCATCCACCCCTTCCTTATTATTCTATTCCTCTCTTAGGTCATTATTATTTTATCAAACCCTTATTTTAAGAGTAGTGCCTTATTACCATGCACACGCATTTAATAATTGAATGCTTATTTGATTTTGATTATGTGTTTGTGTGTTTCTTGTTTCTTTACTTATAAATATGTTCTTTTGTTACTCATTTGAATTATTTTAGTAAATTAAGCTTTCTAATTAATTATTATTTATTCATAGTAGTATTCTAAGTTGTCAACATTTGTATCTATATTCGTATTGATTTAAGTGCATTATGTTTTATATTTCAGTCTTGATTTTCCATATATTGATTTAAATTATATAAATTTGCATTTGAATTAATATTTATGCACTTTGAAAAAATAATTTTATTATGATAAATTTCTAAATTATGATGCATACTTTCATTTGTTATATTAAAAATCAAGTATCAAAGGTCTAGTCATACAACAGTACCAAATTAATTATTTATTTATCTAGTCACATCATCATTATGGATACATAAACACCACTCATTATAAATCTCTCATCATAAACATGACAACATGTTAGTCATAAGAATTTTTTTAAGCAATATCATCTGATCCAATCACATGGTGGTGACAATCTCATGATAACCATTGATATCCATACATCATATATAGACACAATGGTCAATTACATCCATATTACATCACTGAGCACACCATATATCCCATTATCAATCATAATTAGAGCATCTCAAAATCAAAATCATATCAACAATGTTTAATCTAAGTAAAGGTGATAAAAATAAAAGGATATAAAAATCACATCAGACAACAGTACACATCATACACATGTATATATCAAATCAAATATTCAAAGTCCATATACATCAAAATTAGTCAATACACATCAAAATTAATCCATATGCATCAATATTAATACATTTACATATTGATCATTTGAGTACATTGTAAAAAATATATACATATGATAGATCAAAATTATAGAGATTCCATCTCAAAATCAGCTATAATTATGCCCATCACTAGTGGATCCACCTTATATATCATCTTATGGAGAAATATCTCATGTCATGTCTTGGGGTGGCACCTATTGTGGTGTATAACCCATCACTAATGATAATAAAGTAATTTGGGCCACATATCTAATTGATGTTAATGTCTTATAAGATCTACATGATTTTGACATTGATATTTGTACATTTTACTCTATTAAAGTAGGAACCCTGGTTATAGCTGAAATTATTACCTCATAAAGATTAATATAGTAATTTCACTCATCCTTAAAAAAAATATCCTCTCAAATGTATAAATCAAGACTCTATTAGTCACAATACCTAGAGAATCATCTCACTCTATCTACACTCTGATCAAATTTTACTTGGTCCTATCTCTTTGTCTTTAAGTGATGTGACACTTTACTCAAGTGGAATCCCACTCTATTCAAGCTATATCTCACTCAAATCATGTGAAATATCTCTCTTTAGGTCAATAAATTTTGGACCCATAACAAATGGCTCACCTATGCTCTCAATCTAGAGATTTATGTCTAGTCTGCACTAATTTGTCTATGCACTATAGTTAACTATTATGATTGATGGGATACTCTAACCTACAACCATATTATCTATGTTCACTTAACACTAATATTTTTATACATCCTATCAATGGTGGTATAATCATAAGATGATATCATAGTTCTTAATGCCTATACTTTCCCTAAATCTACATTTGTGTTCAGTACCATAAATGAGCCTCCTATATCTACATCAACCATCTCCTCATCCATCCCCACCCCCACCTCTTCATTTCCCTTCTCATTATTTTCTCTAGAATCCACTACCATCACTATAGGTATCTACCTATAAAACCATAGTGGTACATGTGCCTATGCTTAAAATCCCTAAGATCCATATCAATGTCCCTAATTACCATCAACTAGAATAGTCAATTTGAGAAATTGATATTAGATGCACCATGTATCATATGTTTTAGTCACTCTTACATCTATTGGACCTCTTAAATATACATATACCACCAATGGAATCAAACCAAAACTAGCCATTTCCTATGTTTAATCTACTATTGGCCCCCAATGATATGCCCCTCTAGTCACATGGGGAAAATGATGTGGACCCATAACTATGTCTTGTTATAGCTTTAACTCATGTTTCACCCTATCTAGTCTATACCTATCAATTATATAGTCCAATCGACCAATAATATATCAAAACATGGTCATATACTATGTAACCTTTGTATCCTCATCCCATTATTAGTAAATACGAGGTAGGGTATCCCTATCAAACCTATCTCAATCATCTTATCTAGGGATTATCTATAATATCATAGATTCCCCTATGCCCCTTATGTCTAGGTCTAACATGATACCACCTATAGGCCATCAAATCCTCTAGAACTCTCTACTATCCCCATCCCATTGGTAACTCTATATAAATATTTTCCCACACTTAGATCTAGAGTAATGTGGCAACACCTATACTATATCCTCCATGATATATGACACTATTGATGCACTTAATGTGCTCCCTATGTCACTAGGGAATGGGGGGAAGTAATAAACTCTACTTTAAGTCCTAGAAGACTCAAGGCTTGAGTTTTTTATGAAACTACTACTAAAAATAGGAAAATAACAAAGATATGGCCACCACTTATAAGTTTACAATCAAAACCTACCATAAGGACAACAAATTATATGTAGTGACACTTTATTTATTGCTAATCTTGGAAAAATTATTCTATACTTTTATAATTATTACCCAAGAATTAAAAAACTATGGATATTTATAGAATGAGCTAAACTAAAGTGATTCATAGGCTACATTCAAAGGTAAGTAGGGTAGGGCAGAAAAGAAAGTTTGCTTTAGATGATAAAAGGTGTCAATTCTTCTAACTTGTATGATAATAATAGGTAAAACTAACATTCACCAACCCTAGTGTAATACTCAAAGATAAATGAACACAATTGAGACATCAAAGGAAAGGAAATGCATATATCTAAAATCCTATGTTGTACGTAATTTACATATTGACATTAAATTACATAAGCACATTCAAATGTAAATAAGATGAAATAAAGCACATAAAGTAGTAGATTTGTTAGCTCAGTGTTAAAATTAAACTAATATATGCATACAATGATATTTTTTCTAGATTAGTCAGTAGGAAAGAAACCATTAATTCTCTAAAGCATGAGAAACAAAAAATATAGAATAAATAATAAAGTACTCAAACAATCTCATGAATTCTTAGCTCTTTTACATTAATTATATAACAACTATTCATATTATGATATAATGAGTTGGGATACCCCTATATATAGGCCTCAAAACACCTATACAAGTTTGAGTGGGACCATTAAAAGATGCCCAGATGCAACCAAGTGGTTTTTAGCCTTTAAAAAAATGCCACATATTACAATGGAATATTTTACATTTAAATTTATAAAAAAAAGTTGAATGTTCCTGAAGGCCCTAAAGGAGGTTGCTAACCAACTTGTTATTGATGTCTTTCTTTATATGCCTCTTCCTTTGTCCAAAATTTAGCACACACTAAGTAATATTAGTCAATTTGACAAAAATCTAGGATCATAGGATAAAATAGTTCAAGCATTTCTTGAATAAGCCTAACATGTTCCACAAATATAGGCCTCAGCTCTTCTTCAATGGCATCGGCTCTCTCTAGCCTTTGGTTGGCAAAAGACATAATGTTCATTACCTCATTAGCAGTCTTAGCATTAGCTATGTCTTGTTATAACTTCAAAACAAATACCTTCATTCGAGCCCTAATTTCCTAGTCATCCATGAATCTACCATTAGATTTGGTCACCCTAGTGACCATTGCATCCTTTACTAAGAGGGTAATCTTGAAATCTATTTTCTTTAATGATTTAGTTACATCCTTAACTTGTTCCAACCACATTTTAAGTATCCTTATATTCATTATTATGGTCTGTGATGGGATGATGTCTATAATTAGAAATACCTTAAGGTCTAAGAACATGTTTCTCCTTGTAACTCTAGCCAAGTTTGCCAACTTGGCATCATAGAGTGCAAGTTTTTCATCATATTTAATGATAATATTATATTTCAGAGTCCCATCTTCTTGCCTTCTCTTCATGACCTTGTATAAATTGAATACATTGATGACTACATTAATTACCTAGACTATAGTTTTTTATGGCACTAAAGGCAATGTTTCTTACCCTTGTCTCTTCATTTCCTACTTCATACCTTTTATTAAATCCATTATGGACTCTAAATTATCTTGGACCATGGATATAGAGTCCTTTGTATACTCATATACTTCACCTAGGCTAGCCTTCCTCTTTTTTGTTAAATTGAAGAGGGACTCTTCACTTTTATGAGCCACAATTGAGCTAGACTAGGGTTTCTCAACATATCTTCTCACCACTCTTTTCATTGTGCCTATAGTAACATAAAATATCATGCCAATTTGTGATACAAAGAGAACTACGTAAGGTTTCTCTTGTCTAACTACTAGTATAATATCCATGACCTAATTTGGGATAATAGTAGGCATTAGATTTGTTGGAGGTGGTGTACTTAATGTAGAAGCTAAAGATGTATCAAGAATGTGTGGTTATTTTATTAGGTTCATCTTCTCAAGTGTGCCAAATAGTGTTCTTATAGGGCCCATATTTAAAAAAAAATAAAGGCAATTTTGGAGGCACAGTCACCTTTACATCTATAGAAATATTAAATGGGGATGTAGGAAAAGGTGGATTTAGAAAGATGAATAGTTTTTAAATGGGACTTAATGGATTTTTTGATGCAAGGGAACTAATAGAAAGTGATTCACTTGTTGTGGATACTTGGGAAGAAACAATATTTGAAGTGGCATGAGAAATGAAATGGGAGAGGGTGAATCTCAAGGAGCCATTAACTTAGCCTAGGCTAGTATCAACTAAAAAATAGGTAGTGATAGTTGTAGTTGATTGTGATACTAAAGTCATTGGGGGAACAATATTTAGAGGAGAAAATGTAGAAGTAGAATTAATTTGCAATACACTAGTAATTGGAAAAGAAGGTAGTGGTGAGCCACTTACATTGGGAGCCTACGCTCCAAGGGTAGCTTGATGTGTGCTAGTGGGAACAATAAAAATAGTGGTCTTGGGCTCCCTTTTCCTCTTGTAGACCTTCTCAATGTTTCTATCAGCCAATGGATGCATATATTCCATGGAGAGCTCAATGCCTTGTTATAATTCTTCAAGGTCAATAACAACAAGTTCAGGTTAATATAGGCTATCTAAAACAACTCCCATAGTAGATGCAAATTTTAATGTGGGCCCTTGGGAGGGGTTAGGCTGAATGTTAAATTGAGGCTTCTCAAAGCTTGGAGGTAAGTCTTGAATGATTGAAGTATAAATTTGTGGAGGTCTAGATGGTTTGTTACTAACAAGAATAATTTTGTCTTACTCTTCTTCATCTTAACCTTCTTCATAGTTATCATCAAACATGCTCCTATCTATTGGTAGTGGTTGAGACTTAGCAACATCTTTCATTTTATTCTCTCTATCCAATCTCATCTCCAATTCAATGTTCTTCTTTGTAGCATTCTAGAGCACCACTTCATCATTCAAAGCATCTTTGTATATCTACTCATGAACTTCTTATTAATTCTTTTAATCCATTAATACATCTTTCTTGAATTTGAATACATTCTTAGCATGGAAATTATTGGAATCCTATGGTCTGAATTAATCTTTAGGCAATAGGTCTAAATACCTATGCCTAGTAGCTATGATAATATCATGCCACTTGGTGATCCTAGTCCTCTGTAATTTATAGGGAACCTTATGGGGGATGTTTTCTTCTAGTTATTGAAGATTCCATCATCTCCATGTAAAATTTGATAGGCCATTTCTTCTTCATCTAGATTCATTGGTATAAACCTCAACAATCTAAGAGTGGCTACCATCACTCTTAATCTTATGACTGTGTAGTCTAGGTATAACTAATAACTACCCATGTCTCTCAAGGTTTACCTAACCTTAGGGGGGACCCTCTGTATCTCACATTTAGTGATCAACTTACAAACCATTGGGTATAAATATTCTATAATCACTCTTATATTGTGCTTGAACCAATGAATATGCATTGTAGAAAAGAGCTTATGCATAACCTCTTGATGCTCAAGAGACCATCATTTCTGACCTAGTTGAGAAGTTTCATAGATTGCATCCAACAAGTAGATCATCATAGATAAGGGGGTAACATTCTTGAAAGTTTCCTATATTGCATACACCAATTTGTTTCTAATAATTTCCCCAAGTGGGGGAATCTATTGGTCATCTAGGATTATCTATGACAACAAAATAGCCCTTATGTCTACATAGGCAATGTGTGGATTATCTAATATTCTATTCAAGAAGGATAATCTAATTATAATGCCTTATGTAAATTATTAGATAGGAAAATTTCCTTGATCATCCATGAAAATAGCTCCTATTGGGTTAGTCACCCATGAAGCTAAGACCTTCTCTGGGGAGTGCACTTCATACCGATTGTTAATGATGACCTTGCTATATTCTATCTATGGTGAGGGAAGGTCATAGTAATTATCAAATCTTGTTCTAGATATTAAATCAATAAGGAGACCTTGGGATATTTACTTAATTATCACATATTCACAATTTGATCTCCCAAAAATACCATAAACTAGGTTAGTGTATGGCATGATCTCTGGCTTACTTATAGCTTTATGGAGACTAACTATGTTAATTTATAAGATATCATAATTTAGTTGGATCATATGAGGCATGGTTTCATCATCATAAACATCCATAACTAATTATACATTAAATTATATGATATTATAATACATGTCACTAGTTGATATGGCCTTAGGAATAAACTTGATATCTTTGAAAATGATCAGAGTACCATTCTGAAATAGAAAGTCATCATTCCTAAGGGAAATGGTCTTACCTAGAGTGGAAGGAATTATTTATGGCATATATTACACTAATTTAAGTATTAATTGATGTCTCTTTTTATCTCTCTAAAAATTTCAAACTTTGATAATGGCAGTCAGGAGTGTAATTTGCTAATGGCTTGATCTTTGTCAAACTATGAGAGTGCAGCTAGTAGAGAAAGAAAATGTTTATAGCTTTAAAATGTGAATAAAAATAATATTGATTGTGTACTATTTTTAATTACCACTCTGATTAATACAATATTGATGGTGATGTTTTTTCATGTCGTATTAATGGCAAGCTTGCCAACTTTACATATATTTGAAACAATCTTTGAACTAGTACTTTTAGCAATTAATTGCACCAAAATTTGATTTAGCATTAATTTAAATTTGATTTGTTATCAATTTTAGCTTTAAAGATAAATATTTCCACCTTTTGACACATGGATACCACCTTATATCTATCTAAATACTTACATGGTCTGAATATATCTAAGCTACCTAGTTGGCTTGAAATCCAAACACATGGCACCTTCTAATTGCCTTGTAGAATATTAGAATGCATGTTTTTCATGATGAGTCATCTATATCTCACCACATGGCATATTTTAATTTTTAGAGAGTTCTTAAGTGGTGCTATTTAATTCTAACTGGTATTGGAAATTCCACATGTTTCTCTCATGGTAAATCATAGCTTTCTTTGCTGGTTGTCTCTCTCGAAAGGATTTTCAACAATTTTCAAAAGCTCAATGCTAATTGGATGGCTCAGGTGTAGACACACATCCCTCTTAAAGGTAATCTAGTGGATTTTTGATAGAATTAGCATGAGAATGACACATGGAATCATCTTATGGGCCCCAAGGGGACATGCATCATTTTTGTGGGATTTTGTTCATTCTTATACCAAGTGTCACTCTTGGAAGGCACCTCAGACAACTGTATATCATTAAACCTTTATTATATGGGTCAAGTGTAACTACATATCTACCTTGAAATATATTACAAGATTTATATGAATTCATCATAACACAAACATGTGGAAAATTTAGATGAACCTAAGGGGGACATGCATCACCTCAAAAGGCTATTCGAGTCTATCTAGTTTTCATTAAGATATGTGGTAGTATCTCATAGGCTTCTACATTTTGGTAGGACATGTAAGGGATGTGTGGTAGCTTAGATTAGATGGGCTCACTTATGGGGGATAAGATATTGACACATATCCCCAAGATTTAAATGTTGATAGCTAGCTTCTCATGAGCCCTCTAGATGATGCCACATAGCTTGTGGACTTAGTAGATTTATTCGAGGTGTCTTGTGCAAGATGTGGGGAATCCTAAGGGCCTTATGGGGCCTAATGAGGTAGACACCTATCCCTTTAGGCTATAGTTTGAAATTTAACATCCCATAAGGCATCATAAACCAAAACTTTAATTTAATGTCCTACAAGGTCAAACAATAAACTAAGTTAGATTCTTGAGGATGTCATAGCCAATCTTAGACAAATTTAGACAAGTTTAAAGCAAAATTTTTATAATCAAATGATTTAAACATAACATAATATTAGTCTAATAAAATCAAATGAATTTCATTAAGCTTATATCTATTTAGAGATCTAAGTTGTGCTTCCTTAGCAAATATTTTCTATATATCATTAAACCATCCATGATTAATAATTCATTACTGAATAAAAATTGAAGAAGTCTTGTAATAATTTGAATATATCTGAACATCACCCTAATTAAAAAATGAATGATTAACTAGGAAATCCAAAAACACAAGTACTGGTAAATTAAATCACTTCTCCATGTAGTCAAATGGTTTAATATGCTTAACATTTTGGGCATTTTTAAATTTCAAGAAAGGAGGGTCCCCATTTTGAGAACAGGTAATGCTGATCATCAACAAATGGTGACCTCTACAAGGAAACATTGTAAAATGTTAAAATCCATATAAATATATTTAAAGATAAATAAAAAATTATTTATCTCATTATGATCTTCTATCAGTATTAAAACTAATTTTTAGAACTAATGAAAGCCCACATGCTTGAAATAATGTTTAAACCTTGTACACAGTCATACTATGTGTGTGCTTTGAGTTTCATTGACCATTACCACTAGGTTTAGAAATGATAACTTTCAAGCTTCAAGACATCAAACATGAAATGACTCAAGCATTATTTAGATTTTATATAATTATACTTTGCTTATTTGAGGATGGATTGGGCATTACTCTGATACCAACCAGGCATCCATAGCCCCAATAGAGATACCTTTAGCTCCCCTCCAGGCCTTTCTCTATTGCCAACTAGGCATTCATAACCTTGATAGAGATTGTCTGAATCACCATTCATGGAATTTAAAATTAGTTTATGATTTCACTTCATGGTGTATCATTTTTTGTACCTAAATTCATAAACTAGAATGGTTGGGAACCAAAATTAGCCATGTGTAAGGTTTTTTCAAGACATAGTCTAGATGTATTTCACTTTTAGATATTAATTCCTACCCTATAAATTTACATGGTGAGTTTAAGTGATATTATGATGGTCCACACAAATTAAAAATTTAGTTTAGGCAAATGTTCATTCATCTTAACTATATTACAATGTAAAATTACTTAATATTTTCATGAAAAAAATGACTTCTAATGACCCCACCCATCATTTCTAAATTGAAACATTACTAGAGGTTTCCAAACTTTGGATAAACAATGTTTAAAACTAACAATAACTTCTTCCCATTTTTAGGGCTAGACTAATATAGATTAAGCCAATGAATTCTTGTCCAAAAGACTTATTACTAAGCTGCAATGCATAATAAAAAACAAATAACAAGTGGAAAATGAGAAAGAACACAATAGGAAAGCAATGTGGGAAAGGAAACTATTCTAGGAAGTAAATTAGGAAAGGAAACTACTCTACTCCTACCTACTCTAACTCTTAAAAAGATTACTATCTTTTTGGAGTTTTTGACAGAGTAAAAAATAAATAACGTTTCATGTACTCCCATTGACTAACAGGGTTAAGTCATTCCCTTGTAGGTCTTTAATCCTGAATGGATTTTTGCCTAGTATTTATGCCACTTGATATGGTCCAATCTAGAGAGGAGTAAACTTATCATGTTATCCCTTCTTATCATAGGCCTTGTACCATAGTAGGACCAAGTCTAATATGTGGAATGCTTTAACTTTAGGTCATTCCCTAAGGGTAATAGTTAGAAGTAGACTTGATTATTTATTTGTCATATTCCCACTCAGTGAATTCAATTAACATAAAGGCTAGACCATTATTGCATACCAATTACAAGGGCATCTCAAATGAAGTGATGATATTTTCTTTTATAAATTCGATGACATCAATTTCTCTACTATTCTATGTGGCCACTACTTCAGTCCACCTAGTACATTAATTTTTGGTAATGAGTGCAAATTTATGACCAGATGAGGAGTTAGGATTGATTACTCCTACAAAATTGTTATATCATCCTTATAAATAATGATGAATTTATCTATTAGTATTTAGAAGCATGTTCCATTACTCTTTATAAATTTTCTCCTATATTAATCAATCTAAATGACATTTATTTGTATGCAAGCATTCCCCACTTAGTGGTGAAGGTAGTTTTTATTATGTCATTCCCATTCACTAGGACCTGGTTGTAGCCTAAAAAACCGTCAAGGAATGACATCATTATAGACCCACTCACCAACTAAATTACCTCATCTAATAATGGAAAGGGATAATTGTCTTTCTCAGAAGATCTATTTAAGTTAAGGAAATTGACACAAAGTCTAATCTCTCCATTCTGTTTTCATACTAGCAATATATTTGTGACCTATATCAATTGTCATATGGGAGATATTATCCTTGCATCTATCAATTTATTCACTTCCTTATAAATTAGTGGTTTCAACACTAGATTCACTAGCCTTTGTCTTTACTTGAAGGGTTTGTAGGCCTCCTTTAATGGGATAGTGTGAGTAATCACACTAGTATCAAATATCTTAAGATCATCATATGAATAGGCAATGACATCTTTGAACTTGGTTAAAATAGCAGTGGCTTCCTTTAGCTCTTAATTAGTGCAAGCTAAACCAATGTTGACATTTTTCTCATTCCCAATATTTCACACATTGACTTTCTTATAATCTTTTTTTCTCACCTTGGGTTGTTCAACTTCAGTTCTCTATTTATCTAGGTCAAAAATCCTTTCCAAGGAGATCATGCCCTTGGGTATTTAGTTCTCCTTGAGTTGGATTACTCCATCTTCATTGTATTTTGAATTTTTTGTAGAAATTTCCTCTTATACATCAATTATGTGGGATTCAAACATGCCAAAATTACACATGAAGTCAATTATCTACTTATCATCATCAAAAACTTGGAAGTGATTGATATTGTCTAGCATAGTGGGGCATGAAATTATTTTCATAATAAATTCCTATAAGTTCAAAGGCTCTAGAGGCACCAAGTTTATTGATGTTGAAGATAGAGCATCTGTTAATTAGTTCTACTCTTTGGGAAGGGAAAAAATATTAAACAATTCAAATTACTCAATAAAATCCCAAGATCTAAATTTATACTTTCTTAAATAGGAAAGCTTACATTGACATCTATTCCTTACCTAATTAACAACCAATTTTGAATCATTATAGATGAATAGTTCTCTTACCTTATGTTTGATTAAAAATTGAAGTCCTAAAATAAGAGCTTCATATTCTACTAAATTATTAGTACAAGTGAACTATAATCTTTAAAAAGCTAGAGACTATTTTCCTTTGGGATTTATGAGAACAATTCCAATGCCAAAAAATTACTTAGCTCATGCACCATCAAAGTATAATGTCTAGGGACATTTCATTTATTCTTTTACCTTGTCATCTAGAACAACATTAGTGGTTTCCAAAGAATAAATACCTAAGTCAGAGGATTGGTAATTTACCTTTTCATTTTGGTATTATATTCAGTGATCATGTATTTCATTTTGGGTTCTTGGTTAATCCTGATTTGATTGGGAATCCCATGTCAAGGTAGCCACATGTGGGAATAATCAATGGACATATATCCATTCAGTGATTCAATCCAATCTTGACTCAATAAAAATCCATAAGCCTCGGGTATGTCAATGAATTGAATGTCAATAAACTATTGGATTTGGGGTTCATGAGCGATTTAAATGTGAATATTTACCAATTCACCCACCACTTTCACTCTTGATTTATGCAATTGCACCACTACCTTATTTGATATGATTGGGTTTAATCCTAATTTTTTATATATTCCTAAAATCATAATGTTAGATGAATCACCTGAATCTAGAAAGAAATTTTGAATATTCTTACTAAAAATCCTTATAGTTAACAAAAATAGTGGAACTTCATGCTTACTTTTAACATTACCACATTTGCATGAGATGATTTAGCTTTTCTTAGCTAGTACTTCATTCAATGATTTCAATATTAAATCATGTTGTTGAGTGACTTGAGTGAGTTCATAAAATGTTATGTTTGCCTTGATCTTTTTCATATCTTCCACTATGCTATATCCACCTTTTAATTTTGTGAAGGGAGTTTCTACTATCTACTGACTTTCCTTACCCTTAGGGAGGATTATTGTTTTTTTAGTCATCATGAGGTGTATCTATTTTAATAGGTGGGGTGGAATTTGTCAGAGGTAGGTTTTGACCCTTACTTCTCAAATCATAGTTATTACTATGGTATTATTGGAAAACATGCACTTCCTTAACATTATCTTTAGGCTCATTTTCATCTTGATTGGGAAAATCATAGATCTCAACCATGAGGAATACTCATGGGGATCTAAAATCATAATTAGTATTATTAAAACATTTATCATTACTTTGATTAGTGGGATTCATCTCCAACTTCTCCATTTGCCTCTGAATGGCTTTGAATGCATGAAAAATTTCAACGTAGTCTAGTTCTCCATGTTTGGCAGTATTGTGCACTTGACACTAGTTGGGCAAGGCTAACTCAAAAATGTTGATCTCATGAAACCTGATCAAGGGAGGTTTGCTATTATTGTTAGACTTATTCAACAGTCTATTATATCTTTGAAAGTTATAATTTATGTTATAACCCTCACTAATATTTCCCATTTATTTCTTGAGATCCAAGAAATCATTAGCGAGTTTTTGAATGGTTCTATGTATTGAATCTAATTATCCCTTCAGAGGCTCTGAGTTCTTGATTTACATTGTAGTTTAAATGTTAGTGTTATTTATAAGAACCATTGATTGAATGATATTATTCTAGGGATGTACTTCAACATTTTCTTGGTTGAAGAATCTTATTTGTTGGTTGGATGTAGTGTGGCTTAATGACAATTGGTTAATTAGTGGCACTTGGTTTAATGCAATAATATTTTGGTTCATATTGGGTAGGACATTCAGAGTAGGTAGTTTCAAGTAAATATTTGGTATAACAAAGGTGATATGCCCCTGTGGGTGCATTTTCTCATAGATTTAGATGGCTTCAACATATGCCAAAGGTAATGTGTTAACATTCAAGGCTCTTTTTAGGAGGACAAATATCATCAAGTCTAAGGCATTTTATGTATATTTCTAAAGACAAATTATCTGCTAGGTTATAGGGTGGGGATGTTAGGATATAAATATTTTGGAACTTCACATTAAATGTTCTAATTGGTTCCTTTATGTCCCTTTTGAGGCTGTTGAATTGTTGATACACAACTCATGGGCTTACTACCCTACCAAATTGGGTAATAAAAGTGTCATTAAACTGATCCCATCCTATGATAGAGTCTTTTATAAAGTAGAGGAACCAATCATAAGCCATTTATCAAAAGGTAAAAGGAAAAAGAATATAAACCACATCCTCATGAATTATATTAAGTACCCTCAAAGATGCTTTAAATGACTTCACATTCTCTTTAGTGGTTACTCTACTAGTGGGGGTGAAGAGAGGCATATATTTTTATGGCTTCCTTGGTAGATCATGCATAGTTACAAGAACATTGATGGATAATCCAACCAACCATGCCATGATTGGGAAGAGGGGTGGAAAATTTTGGTTTGATGGTGAATTTGGATGGGTACTAAACTTCTTAAATTTTCATTTATCTACTCTTGCTTTTCTATGAATTTATATGGATGTTAAAGGGACCCTAGGTTTAAATCAAGATCTGATTCTAATCCTAGGCAACTTCAGGATGAAAAATGAGTATTAATAATTAGAGAGTAGGTGAACTTCAAAGGTAGCTTCATATATGTCAAATACTACAAATACTAGTTAATTTATTACATAGAATCATTTACAAACAAGATCAAATAACTTTACCTTGATCTTTGAGGATCCAAGATTTGAAACCTTAGGGTTTTCAATACCTACACAAATAATATTAGTTTTTCACATTAGCCTACAAAGATTAGTGTTAGACCAACAATCCAAAACATTTATATGTCTAATTCATTAATCTGAGGGCATTTGATTCTCAAAATGACTTTCATCATAAATCTATATTAATGTTCACTCAAATCTAAGAAAATTAGAGTAATTATGATCTTAAATGTCTAGATTCAGTTCAAATAAGGTCTCTACAATTGACCTTTGCACAAATTTTCACAAATATCTAGATTATTTAACAAAATTTTGTTAACGTTTGAAAAGATGAATAAAAAAACCTTCAATATGCCTAAAGAGTGGGGTGTTTCACCTATCTTTAAGGCTCTACATAAATTTAGATAGAAAAATTTCCAAATTTATTTGAATGAACACTAACTTTAATGGAAACCTTGAAAAAATATAAAAAAATCATACAAAGAATGTAGATATTTAGTGTTGTTTAACAATATTTGTGTACTTTGAAACAATTATGCATATATTTAATGAATTAAACTACAATTTCACCAAGATACATGAAAGTAATTACATAGGGGCCCTCCTTCTAGTGCCATCTTTTCCCTTCCTTTTGATGTACTTAATATGCTCACTGTGTTAATAGGGAATGGGGGAAAGTAATAAACTCAATTTTAAGTCCTAGAATACTCAGGGATTGAGTTATTTATACAACCACTATTAAAAATATAAAAAATAACAGAGATGTGGATAGCACTTGTAAGTCTGCAAGTAGACCCTACTATAGGGACAATAGATTATACGTAGTTACACTTTATTTCTTGCTAATCTTGGTGAAATTGTTCTAAACTTTGCCAAATAGTTCCCAAGAACAAACATACCATGGATATTTATAGAATGAGCTAAAATAAAGTGATTCATATGGTAGATTCAAAGGTAATTAGGTTAGGTAAGAAAATAAATTTTTCTTCAAATGATCAAAGGTGTTAATTCTTATAACTTCTATGATAATAATAGGTAAAACAAACATTTACCAACCCTAGTGTAATACTTAAAGCCAAATGAATGTAGTTAAGACTTCAAAATAAAGGAAATAGATATATCTAAAAGTCTATGTTTCTTTTAAGTTACATATTCACATTAAATTACATAAACACATTCAAATGTAAATAAGATGAAATAGAGCACATAAACTAGTAGATTTGTTAGCCTAGTGTTAAACTCAAAATAAAAAATACATAAAATAATATTATTTTTAGATTAGTCAATAGGAAAGAAACCATTAATTCTCTAAAGCATGAGAACCATAAACTATAGAACACAAAATAAAGCACTTAGACAATATCATGAATTCTTGGCTCTTTTGAATTAAATTAATAACAACTATTCCTATTTTAATTAAAATGAGGGTGGATACCCCATAGGCCTTAAAATGCCTATGAAAGTTTGAGTGGGCCCATTAAAAGATGAAAAAATTTAGCCAAGTGTACTTTAGCTTTTGAAAAAATGCCAATATTATAATGGAATATTCTAAATTTGAATTTACAAAACAAAGCTAAATATTCCTCAAGGTCTCGGGGGAGGTTGTTGACCAGCGTGTTGTTGTTGCCTTTGTTTCTCTGCCTCTTCATTTGTCCAAACTTTAGTGAATACTAAGTAATCTTGATCAATTTGACTAAAATCTAGGATCATAGGCCAAAATAGGTTAGACATTTAATTAATAATCTTGTTGTGTTCCACAAGTATAGGCCTCAAGACTTATTCAATGGCATCAACTATCTCTAACCTTTAGCTGGAAAAAGGCACAATGTTTATTACCTCAATGGTAGTCTTGGCATTGTATATGTATTTTTATAACTTCATAATAAATAAATTAATTTTAGCCTTGAATTATTGGTCATCCATAAAGCTACCATGAGGTTTGGTCAGCCTAGTGACCATAACATCCTCTGACAAGAGGGAAATCTTGAACTTTATTTTCTCTAAGGATGCATTTGCATTCTTAACTTATTCCAACCACCTTTTAAGTATCATTCTTCTATTCATCATTATTTTTTATGCTAGGATGATGTCATCAATTCATAATACCTTAAGGTCTGGTAACTTATTTTTCCTTGAAACTCTAGCTAGGTTTTTCAAATTGGCATCATAAAATGAAATATTTTGGTCATATATAATTACCACATTATATAGTATAGTTCCATATATTTTCCTTCTCTTAATCACCTTGTATAAATTGAATACATTGATGACTACATCAATTACCTATACTGTAGTGTTCTCTAGCATTGTAGGTAATGTTTATTCCCTTAGTCTCTTCATCTCCTATTGCATACCTTTCATACTCATCTACTTCACCTAGGCCATCCTTCTTCTTCATTGTTAAAGTGAAGATTATTCACTTTCATGAGCCACAATTGAGCTAGATTGGGGTTTCTTAATCTATCTTCTCACACATCTTTTCATTATGCCTATAACAATATCAAATCTCATGCCAATATGTGGTGTAGAGAGAACTAGTTAAGGTCTCTCTTGTCTAGATACTAGTATTATATCTTTGAACCAATTTGGTATAATAATAGGCATTGGATTTTTTTGAGGTGGTGTAGTTGGAGTAGAGGCTAAAGATGTAGTAGGAATGTGTAGCAAGTTTTCTAGGTCTATATGCTCAAGTGTGCCAAATATAGTTCTTGTACAACCCATATTTAGAACAAATAAAGTAAATTTTAGAGGCACACTCACCTTTTTAGCCATAGCAACATTAAATGGGGATGCAAGTACAGGTGGCTTTAGAAAGGTAAACAATTTTGAAATGAGATTTAATGGCCTTATTGATGTAAGAGAACTAATAGAAAGTGATGCACTTATTGTGGCTACCTAGGAAGAAGTAATATTTGAAGTGGCATGAGAAATGAACTGGGGGAGGGTGAAGCTTAAGGGACCACTAGCTTAGCCAAGGATAGTATCAATTCAAAATTGGGTAGTAGTAGTTGTAGTTACTTGTGATACTAAAGTCAATGGGGGAATAATGGTGAGAAGAGTAAATGCATAAGAAGTAGTTTGAAATACACTAGTAATTGGAAAATAAGGTAGTGTTGAGGCACTTACATTATGAGCCTACACTCCAAGGATATCTTGATGTGTGCTAGTGGGAATAGTAGAAATAGTGGTATTGGTATCCCTTTTCCTCTTGTAGAAATTCTCAATGTTTCTACTATCCAGTGAATGCATATTTTCTATGGAAAGATCAATTCTTTATTACAATTCCTCAAGGTTAATATAATTAGGGTCAGGTTGGTATAGTCTCTCCAAAATATCTTCCATAGTATATATAGAGATTAATGTGGGACCTTGGGATGGGTTAGGATAATTGATATATTAGGGCTACTCAAAGCTTTGAGGTGAGTCCTAAATGTTTGAAATTGCAAGTTGTGGAGGTCTAGATGACCTATTCATAACAATAAGAATGTTATCTTCTTCTTCATCTTACCCTTCCTCATAGTTAGCATCAAACATGCTCTTATGTGTTGGTGGTGGCTAAAACTTAGCTATATCTTCCCTTTTATTCTCTCTATCCATTATCATCTCCAATTCTATGTTCTTCTTTATAGCATTCCAGAGCACCACCTCATAATTCACATCATCTCTGTATATCCATTCATGAACTTCTTGATGATTATACTCCATTGCTACATCTTTCTTGAATTTGAATAGATGCTTGGCAATGAAATTGTTGGGATCCCATAGTCTGAAGTCATATCTAGGCATTAGTTATAAATCCCTATGCATAATAGCTACAATAATATCACAGTACTTGGTGATCCTAGTCCTCCCCATTTTGTAGGGAATCTTATGGGGGGATATTTTATTCTTATTTTTGAAGAATCCATCAATTCCATGTAGAAGTTGGTAGGCCATTTATTCTTTATCTAGATTCATTAATACAAACCTCAGTAATCTAAGAGGGGCCACCATCACTCATTCTATTTTGATGATTGTGTAGTCTTGGTATAACCAATAGCTACCCATGTCTCTCATCATTTTCTTGATCTTAGTGGGAACCTTCTTCATCTTGAATTTAGTGATATAATTATAAAGCAATAGGTATAAATATTCTATAATAACTCTTATATTATTCCTAAACTAATGAATATGTATTACAAAAAAGAGCTAAGGCACAACCTCTTGATGCTTAGGAGACCATAAATTCTAACCTAGTTGGGAATTTTCATAGATTAAATCCAATAATTAGCTCATCATAAATAAGGGGGAACTATTATTTAAAGTGTCTTATAATGCATACACTAAGTTGTTGATAATTTCCCTAAGTGGGGGAATCTGTTGGTCCTCTAAGATTATTTAAAATAATAAAATATGCCTTGTGTCCACATAGGTAATGTGTGGATTACCAAATATTTTGTTTACAAGGGCTAGGACAATTTGGATGCCTTGTCTAAATTTTTGGATGGGAAAGTTTCCTTGATCATCTATGAAAATATCTCTTGTTGGGTCAGTCACCCATGAATATAAGACCTTCTCTAGGGAGTGAACTTCATACCATTTATTGATGATGACCTGGTTATATTCTATCTCTAGTGAGGGAAGGTTATATTAATTATAAAATATTGGTTTGTATATGAAATTAATAGGGAGCCATTATGATAATGAATTAAGCATCCCATCTTCACACTTTGATCTCCTAAAAATACCATAAACTAGGTTAGTGCATGGCATGACCTCTTTCTTGACTATCACCTTGTAGAGACCAATTACATTAATGGCCAAGATATTAGAATAAATTTGAATTATATGAGGCATGGTTTCATCTTATTTAACATCCCTACCTACTTATACATTAAAGTATATGATATTGTAATTCATTTCACCAGTTGTTATGGCCTCAAGAATAAACTCAATATCTTTGAAGATGACTAGAGTATCATTCTAAAATAGAAAGTCATCATTCCAAAGGGATATGTTCTTACTTAAAGTATAAGGACCTAATTGTGCCATCTATTTCACTAATTTAGGTATAAATCAATGTCTCTTTTTATCTCTTTGCAACTTTCAAGCTTTGATAATGGCAGTCGGGAGTGAAATTTGCTAATAACTTGTGCTTTGTCAAACTATGAGAGCATAAACAATAGAGAAACCAAATGTGTATAGCTTAAAAATGTGAATAACAATAGTCTTAATCATTTATCCTTTTTAATGACCACTCTGATTAATGAAATGTTGATGGTGATCTTGGTTCATGTTGTATTAATGGAAAGCTTGTGAACTTTGCATATATTTGAAAAAATCTTAAAACTATTGATTTTAGAAATTAATTACAATAGAATTTGATTTATCACTAATTTGAATTTGATTTACCATCAATTTTAGCTTTAAATCTAATTATTTCCACCTTTTGACATGTGGATACCACCTTAGATCTAGCTAAGTACTTATGTGGTCTGAATATGTCTAAGCTGCCTAGTTGGCTTGAAATCTAGACATGTGGTACTTTTTGATTGCCTCATGAACTCTTATAATATAGATTTTATATGATGACTAATATTTATATCAACAAATGGAATCTTTCAATTCATATAAATCTCTTGGGTGGTGTTATTAAATTTTGATCAGTAGCAGGAATGCCACATCTCGCTCTTGTAGGCAATTGTGGCTTTCTTTGCCAGGTGTCTCTCTCAAAAAGATTTTATCAAACCCTTTTTTTAAGATTAATGCATTATTACCATGCACACTCATTTAATAACTGAATGTTTATTTTATTTTAATTGTGTGTTTGTGTGTTGCTTGTTTGTTTACTTATTCATGTGTTCTTTTGTTACTCAGTTGACTTAGTTTAGTAAATTATACTTTCCACTTAATTATTATTTATTCATATCATTATTCTAAGTTGTGAACATTTTTATATTAATTTTTATTGATTTAAGTGCATTAAGTTTTATATTTCAGTCTTGATTTTGCATATCTTGATTTAAATTATATACATTTGCATTTGAATTTAGATTTATGCACTTTGAAAAAATAATATTATTATGATTAATTTATATATTATGATGCATACTTTCATTTGTTATATTAAAAATCAAGTATCAAAGGTCTAGTCATAAAACAATGCTAAATCAATTATTTATTTATGTGGTTACATCATCATTAAGGATACATACATGCTACTCATGATAAATCTCTCACCATAAACGTGATAAAATATTAGTCATGATAATTTTTTAAGAAATATAATTTGATCTAATCACATGGTGGTGATAATCTCATTACAACCATTGATATCCATATGTCATATATAAACACAGTGGTCAATTACATCCATATTACATCATTGATCACAATATATATCCCATTATCAATCATAATAAGAGCATCTCAAAATCAAAATCATATCAACAAATTTTAATCTAAGTAAAGGTGACAAAAACCAAAGGATATAAAAATCACATTAGGAAACAATACACATCATACACATATATATCAAATCAAATATTCAGAGTTCATATACATCAAAATTAGTCCATATACATCAAAATGAATCCATATAAATTGATATGAATACATGTACATCTCAATAATCCAAGTACATTGTAAAAATATATACATATGATGGATCAAAATTATAGAGCTTCCATTTCAAAATCAACTCTAATTATGCCCACCACTAGTGGATCCACCCTATATATCATCGTATGAAGAACTCTCCCGTGTCATATCGTAGAGTGGGGTATATTATGGTGGAGGACTCATCATTGGTGATAAGGGAGTAATTTGGGTCACATATATAATTGATGTTGATGTCCTATAAGATCTACATGATCTTGACATTGATCTTTGTGTATTTTACTCTATTAAAGTAGGAACCCTAGCTATAGCTAGAACTATTATCTCATAAAGAATATTTTAGGAATTTTCCTCATCATTAACCCAAAATCTCCTCTCATATGTATAAATCAAGACTTTCTCAATCTAAATCTATAGAGAATCATCTCACTCTATCTACACTCTGATCAAATTTTACCTAGTCCTATCTCTCTAAGTGTTGTCACACTCTATTCAAGTGGAATCTCACTCTATTTGAGATATATCTCACTCAAATCATGTGAAATATCTCTCTTTAGTCAACTAATCTTGAACTTATAACAAATGGCTCACCTCTAATCTCAGTATAGAGATCTATGTCTAGTCTATACTAATTTTTCTATTCACAATAGTCAACTATTATGACTAATGGGTTACTCTAGACTATAATCCTACTATCTATGTCTCCCTAACACTAATATTTTTCTCTATCCTATCAATGGTGGTTGAATTAGAATATGATATCATAGGTCTCAATGGCTCTACCTATCCTAAATCTACATTCATATTCAATGCCATATTTGAGCTTCCTATATCTACATCAACCATATCCTCATTTATCCCCACCTCCACCTCTTCATTTACATACTCAACCTCCACCTATTCCTCTCCCTTATCCTAATTTTCTATATAATCCAATACCATCACTATGGATATCTACCTATAAACCTATAGTGGTACATATGCCTTTCCTAAGCTCCCTAAGATCCCTATCCCTATCCCTAATCACCATCAACTAGAATAGTCAATCTAGGAAATTGATAATAGACTCACCATGTAGCATATGTTTTAGTCACTCCTACATCTATTAGACCTATTACATACACCTAGACCACATATTTAATCAAAAAAAAAATCCACTACCTATGTCTAATCCACTACTAGACCCCAATGATATGTCCCTCTAGTCACATAGGGAAAATGATGTGGACCCATAGGTATGTCCTGCTATAGCTTGAACTTATGTTTCACCCTATCTAGTCTATACCTCTTAATTTTATAATCCTATTGAGTAATAATTTAGAAAACCATGATCATATAATATGTAACCTTTATATCCTCAACCCATTAGTAATAAATACTAGGTAGGGTCTCCATGTCAGATCTACCTCAATCATCTCATCTATGGCTCATTTATAATATCATAGATCCCCCTATGTCCCTTATTTCTAGGTCCAAATTGATACCACATATAGTCCATTCAATCCATTGGCCCTCTTTGATATCTCCATCCCATTAGTATCTCAATATAAATATGCTCCCATTCTTAGATTTGGAGTAATGTGATAATATGTATACTATATCCTCCATGATATACTACACTATTGATGCACTTAATTTGCTCCCTGTGTCACTAGTGAATGTGGGGAAAGTAACAAACTCATTTTTAAGTCTTGAAAGGCTTGATGCTTGAGGTTTTTATACAACTACTACTAAAAATAGAAAAATAACAAAGATATGGCCACCACTTGTAATTCTGCAAGCATACCCTGTTGTAGGGACAATAGATTATACATAGTGACACTTTATTTATTTCTAAAATTGGTGAAATTATTCCAAAATTTTAAAATTATTGCCCAAATAAAAACAACCCATGGATATTTATAGAATGAGATAAACTAAAGTGACTCATAGGTTAGATTCAAAGGTAAGCAGGGTAGGATAGTAAAGAAAGTCTACTTTAGATGATCAAAGGTGTTAATTATTCTAACTTCTATGACAATAATAGGTAAAACTAAAATTCACCAACCCTAGTGTAATACTCAAAGCCAAATGAATGTAGTTGAGATTTCAAAGGAAAGGAAATACATATATTAAATACTATGTTGCATGCAAGTTACATATTCACATTAAATTGTATAAGTACATTCAATTGTCAATAAGATGAAATATAACACATAATCTAGTATATTTTTTATTTTAGTGTTAAACTCAAACCAATATATTCATATAATTATATTATTTCTAGACTAGTCATCAAGAAAGAAATCATTAATTCTATAAATCATGAGAATCAAAAACTACAAAACACACAATAAAGCATTAAGACAATCTCATTAATTTTTGGGTCTTTTGCATTAATTCTATAACAACTATTCCTATTATAATTATAATGAGGAGGGACACCACTATATATATGCCTCAAAATACCTATGAAATTTTGAGTGGGCCCATTAAGAGATGCTCAAATTTATCCAAGTGGATTTTGTCTTTTGAAAAAAATTCACATATTACAATGAAATATTCTATATTTCAATTTACAAAATAAAGTCTAATATTCCTCAAAGCCCTAAAGGAGGTTATTGACTAGATTGCTATTGTTGCCTTTATTTCTCTTCCTCTTCTTTTATCCAAAATTTAGTGCATGATAAATAATATTGGTCAATTTGACTGAAATCTAAGACCATAGGCTAAAATAGGTCAAGTGTTTCTTGAATAAGCCTACCATGTTCCACAAGTATAGGCCTCAGATCTCTCTAGCCTTTGGTTGGCAAAAGCCACAATGTTCATTACCTCAATGGTATTCTTGGCATTGATTATGTCTTCTTGTAACTTCACAATAAATACCTTCATTTGAGCTTGGAATTCCTAGTTAACTAGGAATCTACCATCAAGTTTAGTCACCCTAGTGACCATAGCATCCTTTAACATGAGGGTAATCTTAAACTCTATTTTATCTAAGGATGTAGTTACATCCTTAACTTGTTCCAACAGCCTTTTAAGTATCCTTCTTATTTTCATCAATGTGGTTTATGATGGGATGATATCTTCAAGTGAAAATACCTTAAGGTCTAAGAACTTGTTGTTCCTTGTAACTCTAGCTAGGTTTTCTAACTTGGCATCATAGATTCAAAGTTTTTGGTCATATTAATGTTAAAATTATACTGTAGAGTCCCATCTTATTTCTTTCTCTTCATGACTTTGTATAAATTGATAATTACATTAATTACCTATATTGTAGTGTTTTATGGCACTGTAGGCAATGTTTATTCCCTTAGTCTCTTCATCTCCTACTTCATAAATTTCATTAAAGCCACTATGGAATCTGAATTATCTTGGACTATGGATATAGGGTCCTTTGTATACTCATCTACTTCACCTCATTTAGCCTTCATCTTCTTTGTTAAAGTGAAGAGGCACTCTTCACTTTTATGAGCCTCAACTATGCTAGATTGGGGCTATTTATCCTACCTTCTCGACACTCTTTCCATTATTCCTATAGCAACATCAAATCTCATGCCAATTTGTGATGCAAATAGAACTACCTAAGATCTCTCTTATCTGGCTACCAATATAATATCTCTGACCTAATGTCGGATAATATTAGGCATTAGATTTATCAAAGGTGGTGTATTTGAGGTAAAGGCTAGAGATGTATCAGGAATGTGCCACAATTTTGTTGGGTCCATTTACCCAAGTGTGATAAATAGATTTCTTATAGGGCCCATATTTAGAAAAAATGAATGCAATTTTGGAGGCAGACTCACCTTTATAGATGTATAAAAATTGAATGGGGATATAGGCAAAGGTAGATTTGGAAAGATGAATAGTTTTAAAATGGGCCTTAATGGCCTTGATGATGTAGGGGAACCAATAAAAATTAATGCACTTGTTTTGGATGCCTCAGAAGAATCAATATTTAAAGTGGCATGAGAAATGAAATGGGGGAGTGTGAATATTAAAGGACCATTAGCTTGGCCTAGGCTAGTATCAATTAAAATTGGGAAGCGGTAGTTGTATTTACTTGTGATACTAAAGTTAATGGGAGAATAATGATGAGATGATCAAATGCAGAAGTAGATGCAGTTTGAAATACACTAGTAATTAGAAAAGAAGGTAGTGGTGAGGCACTTACATTAGGATCCTACACTCCAAGGGTATCCTGATGTGTGCTAGTGGGAATAATAGTAATAGTGGTCTTGGGCTATCTTTTCCTCTTGTAGACTTTCTCAATGTTTCTACCAAATAGTACATGCATCTCTTCCATGGAGATCTAAATGCCTTATTTTAATTCATCAAGGTTAATAGCAATAAGGTTAGGTTAATCTAGGCTCTCCAAAATGGCTCCCATAGTAGATGTAGAGATTAATGTGGACCCTTAGGTGGGGTTAGCCTAAGTTATAGATTGGGGCTTCTTAAAGCTTGGAGGTAAGTCTTAAATGATTGAAGTGGAAATTTTTGGAGGTTTAAATGGTTTGTTCCTAAGAAGAAGAACATTGTCTTCTTATTCATCATCTTTCCCTTCTTCATAATTATCACCAAAAATGTTCCCATGTGTTGGTGGTGGCCAAGACTTAGCAATATCTTCCATTTTCTTCTCTCTATCTAGTCTTATATCCAATTCAATGTTATTATTTACATCATTCTAGATCACCACCTCATCATTCAGAGCACTTTATATGTCCACTCATGAACTTCATCTTGATGCTTATAATCCATTACTACATCTTTATTGAATTTGAATAGATGCTTGAAAATGAAATTATTGGGATCTCAGGGTCTGAAATCATCTTTAGGAAATAGATATAAATCGCTATGCCTAGTAGCTATAATAATATCATGGCACTTGGTGATCTTGGTCCTCCTCAATTTGTAGGGAATCTTATGGGGGGTTATTTTCTTCTTATTCTTGAAGACTCCATCAACTCTATGTATAAGTTGATAAGACATTTCTTCTTCATCTAGATTTATTGGTACATACCTTAGTAATCTAATAGGGGCCACCTTTACTCTTATTCTAATGACTATGTAGTTTGGGTATAACCAATAGTTACCCATGTCTCTCAAGGTTTACTGGACCTCAGGGGGAACCCTTTACATCTTGTATTCAATAATCAACTTATAAACCACTAGGTAGAAATATTTTTTAATCACTCTTATATTATGCCTGAATTGATGAATATGCATTTTAGAAAAGAGCTTAGGAACAACCTCTTGAGATCATAAATTCTAACCTAGTTGAGTAGTTACATAGATTGCATCTAAAAAGTAGCTCATCATAAATAAGGGGGAGCCATTATTGAAAGTTTTTTATATTGCATACACCAATTTATTGATAATAATTTACTCAAGTGGGGGAATCTTATAGTCTTATAGGATTATCGATAGTAATAAAATAACCACTATGTCCAGATAGGCAATGTGTGGATTGTTGAATATTTTATTCAGGAAGGCTAGGCTAATTTTGATGCCTTGTATAAATTTTTGGATGGGTAATTTTCCTTGATCATCCATGAAAATATATCCTATTTGGTTAGTCACCCATGAAGCCAATACCTTCTTCAGGGAGTGCACTTCATACCAATTGCCCATGATGACCTAGTTATATTCTATATGTGGTGAGGGAAGGTCATAGTAATTCTCAAAGCTTGGTCTGACTATGAAATTAATATGGATCCCTTGGAATATTTAATTAATCATCCCATATTCACACTTTAATCTCCAAAAAAAACTAGAAACTAGGTTAATACATGGTATGATCCCTAGCTTGGTTATAGCTGTATGGAGATTGAGTGTGTAAATGACTAGGATATTAAAATCTAGTTGGATTATATGAGGCATGGTTTCATCCTCATCAATATTTTTAGTTGCTTCTACATTAAATTATATGCTACTGTAATGTAGGTCACTAGTTGTTATGGCCTAAAGAATAAACTCAGTATCTTTGAAAATGATTAGAGTACCATTCTAAAATAGAAAGTCATCATTCTAGAGGGAAATTCTCTTACCTAGAGTGGAAGGACTTACTTGTGCCATCTATTATACTACATTAGGTAGCAATCAATGTCTCTTTTTATCTCTCTTCAACTTTCAAGATCTGATAATGGCAGTTGGGAGTGTAATTTGATAATAGCTTAAGCTTTATCAAACTATAAGAGCATGGATAGTAGAGAAATCAAATGCTTATAGATTTGAAATGTGAATAACAATAGTCTTGATTGTGTATCCTTTTTAATGACCACTTTAATTAATGTAATGTTGATTTTGATCCTAGTTCATGTCATATTAATGGAAAGCTTTTCAACTTTGCATATATTTGAAATAATCTTTGAGCTATTACTTTTAGCAATTAATTTCTCCAAATTTTGATTTAACATTAATTTGAATTTGATTTTCCATCAATTTTAGCTTTAAGGCTAAATATTACCACCTTTTGACACATGGATACCACCTAATATCTAACTAATTACTTGCATGATATGACTATGTATAAGCTACCTAGTTTGCTTGAAATCTAGACATGTGGCACCTTCTGATTATCTTGTAGACTCTCATAATGTAAAATTTACATGAAGAATCATCTATATCTCACCATATGGCATCTTTAAATTTGTAGCGAGGTCTTAGGTGGTGATATTTAATTCTAATCGATAGTGGGAATGCCACATGTTCCTATCATGGGAAATCATAGCATTCTTTTCTAGTTGTCTCTCTCAAAAATATTTTGGGTAACTATCAGCAACTCAGTGCTAATCATATAGCTTGGGTATAGGCATGCATCCCTATTAGAGGTGATCTAATATATCTCAGATAAAATCAACATTAGAATGACATGTGGCATCATCATGTGGCCCCAAAGAGGATACACATCATTCTTATGAGATTTTTTTCTTTATTTTACCAAGTGTCATTCTTGGAAGGCAGCTTGGATAAATGTATATCATTAAACCTTGATTGGATGGATCAAGTGCATCTACATGTCTACCTTGAAATATCTTATGAGATTTGGATGGATGCATCATGTAATGGATATTTGGTGACTTTGGATGAAGCCAAGGGGGACATGCATCAGCTCGAAAGGCTTTTCAGGTTTTATTGGTTTTTGTTGAGACATGTGGAGGCATATCATGGGATTATACACTATGGCAAGACATATGGGGGATGCATGGTAGCTTAGATTAAATGGGATCACTTTTAGGGGCTAAGATATTGACACATATCCCTATGACTTGAATTCCAATAGCTAGCTTCTTGAGAGACCTCTAGATGATGACACATAGCTCATGGACTCGATAAATTTGTTTTAGGTTTCTTGTGTGGGGTATAGTGAATCCTTAGGGCCTTGGATGGCCTAGTAAGGTGGGTACCTATCCTTTTAAGTTGTATTTCAAACTTTGACATCTTAGAGGCATCATAAACTACAACTTTAATTTGACGTCCTGTGAGGTCAAGTAAGAAACTAAGTTAGCTTCTTAAAGACATCATATCCCATCTTAGGAAAATTTAGACAAGTTCAAAGAAAAAAAATTTGTAATCAAATGCTTTAAACATAACATAATGTTAGTCTAATAAAATCTAGTAAAGCTCATTATACTTATGTCTATTTAAAGATCCAAGTCATTCTTCTTTATCAAAGCTTGTCTATATATAATTGAACTATCCATGGTTAATAATTCATTACTGAATAAAACATGAAGAAGTCTTGAAGTAATTTGAATATTTCTAAACATCACCCTTATTTCAAAATTAATGATTAAATAGGAATTCTAGAAACATGAGTATTGGTAAAATAAATCACGTCTCCATGTGGTCAAATGGTTTAATATGCTTAGAATCTTGGGCATTTTTAAATTTTAATAAAGGAGGGTCCCCATTCTAAGAATAAGGGAATGTTGATCATCAACAAATGGTGACCTCTGTGAGGAAATAATGCGTAATGTTAGAATTCATATATTCTATTTAAAGATAAATAAAAAATTACTTATCTCATTATGATCTTATGTCAGTACCAAAACTAATGAAATCCCACATGCTTGAAATAATGTTTAAACCCTTTAGACAATCATACTATGTGTGTGCTTTGAGTTTCCTTGACCATTACTACTGGGTTCAAAAATGATAACTTTAAAGATTCAAGATATCAAACATGAAATGAATCAAGAATTGTTTAGATTTTATATAATTATACTTTGATTATTTTAAGATGGTTTGAGTATTGTTCTGCTACCATCCAAGCATCCATATCCCTGGTAGAGATACCTTTGGCTCCACTCTGGGCCTTGATTTATTGCTATCTAGGCATTCATATCCCTGATAAAGATTGAATAAATCACCATTCATGGAATCTAAAAGTAGTTTATGATTTAAATTAATGGGTTATCATTTTTTTATACTTGAATTCATAAACTAGAATGGAACCAAAATTAGCCATGTGTAAGGTTTTGTCAAGACATAGTCTAGATGTATTTCACTTTTAGATATCAAGTCCTACCCTAGAAATTTACTTGGTGAATTTAAGTGATAGTATGATGGTCCACAAAAAATTCAAACTTTAGTTCAAGAAAATTTTCATTTATTTGAACTATATTATAGCCTTAAAATGATTTAGGATTTTCATGAAAAAACTAACTTCTGATTGACCCCACCCAACTTTTTTAAATTAAAACACTACTAGAGGTTTCCAAAATTTGGACAACCAGTGTTCAAAACCAATAATCCCTTCTTCCCATTTTTAGGGATAGACTAACACATATTAAGCTAATGAATTCCTATCCAAAGGACTTATTACTAAGCTACAACACACAAAAGAAAACAAATAGCGAGTGGAAATTGAGAAAGAACACAATAGGAAAACAAAGAAGGAAAGGAAACTATTCTAGGAAGCAAAGTAGGAAAGTAAACTATTCTTCTCCTACCTAATCTAACTCTAAAAAATCTTATTATCTTCTAAAGTTTGTGATAGAATTTCAAATAAATAGTGTTTTATGTACTACCCATTGACTCCCTTGTAGGTTTTTGAGCTTGAATGCATTTTTACCTAGTATTTTTGCCACTTGATATGGTCTAATCCAGAGAGGAGTGAAATTATCATATTATCCCTTCTTCTCATAGGCCTTGTCCCAAAGTAGGACTAAGTCTAATATGAAAAATGCTTTAACTTTGGATTGTTTATCAAACCATCCTTTTACAATATCTTGATGCTTACTAAAATTTATTAATGCTTCATCTCTAACATCTTCCATTTGGATGATGTTCAATATTCAAGACTACACTCTTTCATCATCTTCCATAAACTCATAGGTGGGAAACTTTAGTTTGATGGGAAATATAGGTTGTTACCTATAGACTAGTAGGAATGGGGATGCCTTGAGCACCTATTTATATCTTGTTTTTTCTACCCATAAATCATACTTTAGTTGGGATTACCATTATCTGGGTTTCTTCTCTACAAATTTCTTGATGGTACTCATCAAGTTTTTGTTGGTAGATTCTACAACTCCATTACCCTAAGGGTAATAGTTGGAAGTAGACTTGATGACTATTTGGTTATCATATGCCCACTTGATGAATTAAACTGACATAAAGGTTGGAACATTATCTCATACCAAAGAGAATGGAATCCCAAACTAAGTGATGATATTTTCTTCTAGAAATTTTATGATGTTAATCACTCTAATATTCTTTTTGAAAACTACTTCAGTCGACCTAGTGCATTAATCTATGATAGTGAGTACAAATGTATGCCTAGCTAAGGAGATAGGATTGATTACTCTTACAAAATTGAGAACCCATTATGTAAATGGCTTTATCTTAATCATTGTCTATAGAGGCATGGATACATTTGTCTCTCTTCGATCAAACACTTGACATTGATGACATGCTCACACATGAGCATGGGTGTCTTTGAATATGGTTGGCCAATAGTAGCCTGCTCTCAATATATTGTGCAATGTGTTATTCTATAAATGGTTACCACTCCCAAGTTTGTCATGGAATTTGTTCATGAATTCAATGGATTTAGCTCTAAAAGCACATCTTAGATAGATCCCCTCATATTTTTTTCTATACAGGACTCCCCTTTTATCATAAAATGAGATGATCTTAGCTTGAGAGCCATTTTATGCTCCCTTTTAAGGTGTGGGGGACACAGTCTATGAAATAAATAATTAATAATATCCTTGTACCAATCATCTCTAGACACTTGACTTAATTCAACCTGTAAAACATCAATGCATGGATCAGTATTTGCAATAATCTAGATTAGACCCTGGACTCTAACTAACTTGTTAGATTTTAATTATATATCATATTCTTGGATTTTGGTCATCCAATTCTCTCTTCATTATTCTAGTTAATTTTCTCCCATCATTAACTTGACATATAGATTAGACACTATGGCATATGTCTTGTTTCTCAAGATGTAGTGTTTGAACTTCTTAACAACCTTTACCAGAGAATAGGCTTGCTTATCTAGAATAGGATAATTAAGTTCTTTATTCTTTAATTTGGTACTCAAAAATTCTATAGGGTGATATTTTTCATCCTCTTTCTATGTTAATATAATGGCAACAGTGTGATCAAAAGAAAAATATTATAGATAAAAGTCTTTGCTAAAATTAGGACTTATCAGAATAGGAACTTGAACAATAACATCCTTAAAGTCTTAAAATGACTTCTTTGCTTTAGTATTCCATTCTATCTTTTCATCTTTCTTCATCATCATGTTGAGTGGTCTTACAATCTCTACAAAACTAGAGGTAATTTTTTTACAAAATTAATCTTTCCAAAGAAAGATTTCAACTCTTTTTTATTGTTAGGGATTTCTACATTTGAAATTGTGCTTATCCTATCAAGGTCAATAGTCATACCTTCTTGGGTGATTACTTGTCCTAGAATTTTGACTTCAGGTAACTAAAAGATAATTTTATTAGGATTTAAATAAATGCCATACCTCTTAAACCTCTCCAGCACTTGTTCCAAATGCATCATATGATTGCCTCTATCTTTAGAAAAAATTGTTAGATTAACCATGTAAATAATAATGCATTTACCTATTAATACTTGGAATGCATGGTCCATTAATATTTTTAAAGTTACTCCTACATTATTCAATTTTAATGGCATTCATTTGTATGAAAACATTCCTCATTTGGTGGTGAAGGTAGTTTTTAGTATGTCATTCTAATTCACTAGGACTTACTTATAGCCTAAAAAATTATCAAGCAATGACATCATTTCAGACCCACTCACCAACTAAATGCCCTCATCTAAGGATGTAAAGGGATAATTATATTTCTCTGAGGATCTATTCAAGTTTACAAAATTGACATAATGTCTAAACTCTCCATTCTTCTTTTAGATTGGCAAAAGATTTGTGACCCATGTCGAGTGTTGTATGGGAAAGATTATCTTTGCATCTAGCAATTTCTTCACTTTCTTATAAATCAGTGGTTATAATAATGGATTCACTAGCCTCTATCTTTACTTGAAGGGTTTGAAGGCCTCATTTAAGGGGATAGTGTGATTAATCACACTAGTATCAAATATCTTAAGATCATCATATGACCAGGTAATGACATATTTAAACTTGGTTAAAATGATAGTGGCTTCCTTCATCTCTTCATTAGTGAAAACTAAACCAATGTTGACATTTTTCTCATTCCCAAGATTTCCCAAGTTGCCTTTCTTATCATCCTTTCTACTCACCTTGGGTTGTTTAGCTTCAGTTCTCTATTTATCCAAGTTAAAAATCCTTTCCAAAGAGATCATGCCCTTAGGTATTTAGTTCTCTTTGAGTTGGATTACTCCATCTTCATTGTGTTTTATATTTTTTGCAGAAATTTCATCCTATTCATCAATGATATGGGATTATAACATGCCAAAATTACACATAAAGTCAATTATCTACTTATCATCATAAAAAACTTGGAATTGATTGATATTGTCTAGAATAGAGGTGCATGAAATTATTTCCACAGTAAATTCCTATAAGTTCAAAGGCTCTAGAGGTAGCAAGTTTGTTGATGTTGAAGCTAGAGCATCTACCCATTGGTTCTACTCTCTGGGAAGGGAAACAATATTCAATGATTCAAAATATTCAATCAAATCCCAAGCTTTAAATTTATAATTTCTTAAATAAGAAGCTTACATTGATATATTCTCCTTAACTAATTAACAACCAATTTTAAATCACTGTAGAGTAATAGTTATCTTACCTTATGTTTGATAGAAAATTGAAGTCCTAAAATAAGAGCTTCATATTCTACTAAATTATTAGTACAAACAAACTGTAATGTATAATAAGTTAGATATTTTTTTCCTTTGGGATTTTTCAGAATAATTCCAATGTTAGAAACTTACTTAGTTCATGCACCATCAAAGTGCAATGTCTAGGGACCTTTGATTTTTTCTTTAGCCTTATCATCTACAACAAAATTCATGGTTTCCAAAGCATAAACACCTAATTCAGAGTATTGGTAATTTACCTTCTCATTTTTGGCATTATATTTAGTGATCATGTATTTTATTTTGGGTTTCCAATCAATCTTGATTTGATTAGGAATCTCACACCAAGGTAGCCACATGTGGGAATAATAAGTGGAAATATATATATTCTAGGATTTAGTCCAATCTCAACTCAATATCAATCCATAAGCCTTAGCTATGTCAATGACTTGAATGTTGATGAACTATTAGATTCAAGGTTCATGAATGATCTACATGTGAATATTTAATAATTCACCCACCACTTTCGATCTTGATTTATCCAATTTTACCTCTACCTTATTTTATTTGATTAGATTTAATACCAATTTTTGATAGATTCCTAAAGGCATAATGTTAGCTGAAGCACCTAATTATAACAAGCAATTATGAAGATTCCTACAAAAAATCCTTACAGTTTACAAAAGTAGTAGAACTCCATGCTTACTCTTATACATTACCATATTTTCATGAGCCAATTTAGCTTTTCTTAAGCTAAGATTTCATTCAATGATTTCAATAGTAAATCACATTGTTTAATGATTTGAGTGAGTTCATGAAATGTTATGTTTACCTTGATCTTTTTCATATCTTCCACTATGTTATATCCACCTTTTGATGTTATACAGGGAGATTTTACCATTGACTAAATTTCCTTACCCTTAGGTGGGGAGGATTATTATTTTTTTGGTCATTAAAATCTCACATAATAAAGCACTCAGACAATCTCACAAATTCTTAGCTCTTTTGTATTAATTCTATAACAATTGTTCATATTCTAATTACAATGAGGGGGGATACCCCTATATATAGGCCTTAAAATTCCAATGAAAGTTTGAGTGGGCCCATTAAAAGATGTCCAATTGTAGCCAATTATATTTTATCTTTTGAAAAATTGCCACATATTACAATGAAATATTTTAAATTTAAATTTACACAACAAATCTGAATATTCATCAAGGCCCTGTAGGAGGTTGCTAACCTGCTTGTTATTGACACCTTTGTTTTTTGCCTCTTTATTTGTCCAACCTTTAGTGCACACTAAGTAATCTTGGTCAATTTGACTAAAATCTAGGATCATAAGCTGAAATAGGTTAGGAATTTATTTAATAAACCTATCATGTTCCAAAAGTATAGGCCTCTGTGCTTCTTCAATGGCCTCGGCTCTCTCTAACATTTGGTTTGCAAAAGCCACAATGTTCATTTACTCAATCATAGTCTTAGCATTGTCTATGTACTTTAGAAAATTCAAAATAAATACCTTAATTTGAGACCTAAATTATTGGTTATCCATGAAGCTACCATTAAGTTTGGTCAGCCTAGTGACCATAGCATCCTTTAACAAAAGGGCAATTTTGAACTCTATTCTCTCTAAGGATTCAATTACATCTTTAACTTATTCCATCCAACTTTTAAGTATCCTTCTTCTATTCATCATTATGATATGTGTCAGGATGATGTCTTCAAGTGGTAATACCTTAAATTTTGGTGACTTATTGCTCCTTAAAACTCTATCTAGGTTTTCCAACTTGGCATCATAGAGTGAAAGTTTTTTGTCATATTTAATAACCACATTATATTATAGAGTCCCATCCTCTTTCCTTCTCTTCATGACCTTGTATAAATTGAAGACATTGATGACTACATTAATTACCTATATTGTAGTGTTTTCTACCATTATAGGTAATGCTTCTTCCCTTAGTCTCTTCATCTCCTTCTACATACGTTTCATTAAATCCACTATGGACTCTGTATTAGCTTGGATCATGGATATAAGGTCCTATACATACTCATCTACTTCACCTAGGCCATCCTTTCTCTTCTTTTTTAAAGTGAAGGACTCTTTACTTTCATGAGCCAAAACTGAGTCAGACTTGGGCTGCTCAACCTACCTTGTCACCACTCTTTTTATTATGTTTATAGCAGCATCAAATCTCATGCCAATCTATGGTGTAAAGAGAACTCCTGAGGTCTCTCTTTTTTGGTTACCAGTATAATATCTTTGATCCAATTTGGGATAATAGTAGACATTAGATTTTTTAGAGGTGGTGTATTCAAGGTAGAGACTATAGATGTATTAATAATGTATAATAAGTCTACTAGGTCCATCCACCTAATTATGCCAAATATAGTTCTTAAGGGCCCATATTTAGAATAAATGAAGGCAATTTTAGAGTCACACTCACCTTTGTATCTATAGCAATATTGAATGGGGATGCAAGAAAAGGTGGATTTAGAAAGGTTAATAGTTTTGAAATGAGCCTTAATGGCCTTGTTGATGTAGGGAAACCAATAGCAAGTGATGCACTTATTATGGCTACCTGATAAGAAGTAATATTTGAAGTAACATGAGAAATGAAATAGGGGAAGGAAAATCTTAAGGGACTAATAGCTTGGCCTAGGATGGTATTAATTTAAAATTGGGTAGTGGTAGTTTTAGTTCTTTGTGATACTAAATTCAATGGGGAAACAATGGTGGGAGGAGAAAATGTATAAGTAGAATCAGTTTGAAATACACTAACAATTGGAAAATAAGGTAGTGGTGATACACTTACATTAGGAGCCTATACTCTAAGGGTAGCCTAATGTGTGCTAGTGGGAATAATGACAATAGTGGTCTTATGATCCCTTTTCCTCTTTTAGACCTTATAAATTTTTATACTAGCGAGTGCATGCATCTTTTCCATGGAGAGATCAATACCTTGTTCTAATTCCTTAAGGTCAATAGCAACAGGGTCAGGTTGATCTAAGCTCTCCAGAATGGATCCAATAGTATATGTAGACATTAATGTGGGCCATTAAGAGGGGTTAGGCTAAATTATAGATTAGGGATTCTCAAATTTTGGAGGTAAGTCCTAAATGCTTGAAGTGATAATTTGTGGAGGTCTATATGGCATGTTCCTAACATGAGGAACATTATCATATCCTTATTCATCTTTCTTTTCTTCATAGTCAGAATAAAAAATGCTCCCATGTGTTGGTGGTTGCTAAGACTTAGCAATATCTTCCCTTATATTCTCTCTATCCAATCTCATCTCTAGTTTAATGTCTTCTTTGCATCATTTTAGAGTACCACCTCATCATTCAGATCATCTTTGTATATCCACTTATGAAATTATTCTTGATGCTTGTATTCTATTAGTACATATTTATTGAATTTTAATAGATGCTTGGCAATAAAATTATTGGGATCCCATGGTTTGAATGTAGTATCCCTTCGAATATCAAAACAAAGCTCTGAATTGCTTATCTAAATTTCTGCAAAAATATCTTCAAATAGATAAGTAAATCACAGTATAAACTCTTATTTATTTGCTCATGAGCTTACAATAGAGATCCTCTGTCAAGTATATAAAGAATATTGAAAGTACAGCCTGAATAGCCTGAATATTCCATAAACTGGGAAAGAATTCTGAATCTGGTTCGTCTCGGCCTGCTGTGCGAAAAAACACAGTCGCCGACGTCGGTTATACTGCCATCATCGGTCGATCTGTAGTCGTTATCTCGCCGATGTCGGTTGTATGTCGACCGATGTCAGTCTCTGTAAGTATCTGTTTGCCAATGTCGGTACCTATACTTTCTATTGATGCGTATGGATTTTCATAGATCTGTATGGAACTCGTACGGCCGCTAATATAACACAACCTGTATGCTTGATCCTGATCTGTAGAATTATGGGCTAATACAAAAGATCTATATCTGGATAATTCTTGAATCAAAACTCAAAATTAATGAAAATACCTGTAAACCCTTGTGATAGCTTCTGAGTGGAGTTATCTCTCAAATACCTATAATACTATGATAACTTTCGGGTGAAGTTATCTCTCAATTTGGCAATAGATCGGCTGATCTTTCACAACCTCTGAATCACACACAATGAAGAGTTGACGTTCTTCAATGCAATTGGAATCCTGGAACCCTTGGCTCAGTCTTCACAGAATAATTTCTTAACAAGAATCAATATCAATAATAGTCATGAATACAAACTCTCTCCCATGAGAGATTCTTATACACCTCCAAAGGTGTGCTTGCTAAAATTAGATTCCCTTAAATTAGATTGGGGCTTCCTTAATTTAGAACTAGGGTCTTAAAATTAGACCAATTCTTAAATTAGAATGAGGATCCTAAAATTAGACCCAATAATAATTAATTAATAATTAATAATTAATAATTAATAATTAATAATTAATAATTAATAATTAATTAAAATTGGACCAAATAATTAATATTTGATTAAATCAATCAAATATTAATATCTCCTTTAATTCATGTCTGAAAGCCAACCCATCTCCATCAAGACCCTCTATCCATCCCATCAGCCTACGAGGGTCGCATAATAGGCTAATCCTTCACTCGGAAAGATGTCAACTAGAAGGGGACATGACAGTTCACCCCTCCTGAAATTGCTTGTCCTCAAGCAATCTCAACTCTGGATGCTGTAGAATATCTTCGCTTTCCCATGTCGCATCCTCAACTGGCAAATCTTTCCACTTTACCAAATATTCCCTGATAGTCCTCCGACGCAACTGTCTCTCTCTAGATTCCAAGATGGACTCAGGTACTAAAATCAACTTTCCCTCATCATCTAAGGGAGGTAAAACTGTAGAAGGTATCACACGGTGTCCTAACGCCTTTTTGAGGCGTGATACATGAAAGACATTGTGTACCTTGCTCTCTGTCAGAAGCTCTAGCTCATAAGCCATCTCTCCAACACGTCTCAGGATCTGAAAAGGACCGTAGTAACGTGGCTTAAGCTTCTCTGCCCCAGTCTTCTTAAGAGTAGACTGTCGGTAAGGCTGCAGCATAAGATAGACCATGTCACCCACCTCAAAAGATCTCTCGGTCCTTCGCTGATCTGCATACTACTTCTGTTGATTATACACCTTAGCAATATTCTCCTTGAGAGTCCTCATAATATCCTGACTCTCTTGTAATAGGTCCCCAGCACTCAGCATTCTACTGTCGCTCAGTAGCAAATCTAGAAAACTCGGTGCCTCATACCCGTATAATGCCATAAAAGGAGACATTTGAATGGTCATGTGGAAAGTTGTGTTATAGCAATACTCGCATAGATAAATCCACTTGACCCAAGCTTTTTGTTTCCCTGCAATGTAGTTCCTGAGGTAGCCCTCCACCCATTTGTTCACTATCTCCGTCTGTCCATCAGTCTGCGGGTGGTAGCTGGTGCTAGGTGTAAGTTCAGTCCCACAAAGTCAGAACACCTCCTGCCAGAAGTGACTCAGGAACTGACTATCCCTGTCGCTCACTATGCTCCGAGGTAATCCATGCAGTTGGAATACCTCTCGGAAGAAAACCTCTGCTACCTGTGTAGCTGTATGTGTGGTGGTAATCGGGAAGAAATGAGCATACTTTGTTAACCGATCCATAACTACATATATGCAATCTCGTCCTTGGGCTTTAGGCAAGCCCATAATGAAATCCATCGACAAACACTCCCACTTCCTGTCAGGGATTGGTAGTGGCCGCAACAACCCTGCTGGGTACGTGTTCTCCTGCTTGTTCTACTAACAAACAAGGCACTCACGCACATACTAAAGAACATCTGCTTTAAGGCCTTTCCATGTGAATCTCTCCCTAATCTATCTGTAAGTCTTAAAATATCTGGGATGTCCTACAGTAGGTATATCATGAAAAGCTCGCATGATAATGTTCTTCATCGACGATCCTGGGATAAAATAAACCCTATTCTTGTAAATGATCAAGTCATCCACAAGAGTATATCTGGTGTCAACTGTTGATCCCTCAACAATGCTAGATGCCCATGTATCCTTGGCATACTCTGCCACAATCATATGTCGCCAATCCTCTGTAATGTGGACCATGGTACTCAAATACGGCCTGAAAGAGCATCGGCCACAACATTCTGGGTGCCCTTGATGAAAGAGATGTCAAAATCATATGCCTGTATCTTACTCACCCACTTCTGCTGATGATCATTGAGGTCTCGCTGCCCCAAGAAATGTCTCAAACTGTTGTGGTCCGTTTTAATGCAAAATTTGCTGCCCACTAGATATTGCCTAAATTTTGCCAAAGCATGCATGATAGCAAGCATCTCCTTATCATATATGTTGTACAGTCTCTCTGGTCCCCTAAGCTTATGACTCTCATATACTATGGGGTGCTTGTCCTGCATAAGCACTGCTCCAATGCCCTCACCTGAAGCATCGCACTGAAGCTCGAATGGCTTCGAAAAATTAGGTAGTGCCAAAACTAGGCACGTAGTCATCAACTCCTTAAACCTTTCAAAACACTCCTGTGCTTCAGGTGTCCAACAAAAAGAACCTTTTTTAGTCAAATCTATCATAGGAGCTGCATGTCATGAATAACCATTCACAAACCTCTGATAAAAACCACACAGACCTAGAAATCCCCTTAGCTGTGTTAGGTTTGCTGGAATAGGCCATTCTATGATGGCGCAGATCTTCTCAGGATCCATCCGCACTCCCCCTGCACTGATAATATGACCCAAGTATAACAATTTGGTCATCCCCAAATCACATTTGGACTCCTTGGCGTACAAGGATTCCCTCTCCAAGATGCTGAGTACAGTCTCCAGATGAGCCAAATGCTCCTGCCAAGTCCTACTGTATATAAGAATGTCATAAAAAAAACAAGTACAAACCTCCTCAGTAGTGAATGGAAGACTCTATTCATGGTGGACTGAAATGTTGCCAGCACATTAGTGAGCCCGAATGGCATCACTATAAACTCGTAGTGTCCACTATGGCAATGGAAAGCTGTCTTCTCCACGTCCTGCTCGCGAACTCTAATCTGATGATAGCCTGATCTTAAGTCTATCTTTGTGAAGTAATGTGCACCATGAAGCTCGTCAATGAGCTTGTCAATATGTGGTATAGGATACCTGTTCTTAATGGTTCTCTTATTCAGGGCTCTGTAGTCAATGCACATTCGTAGGGTGCCATCCTTCTTCTTCACTAGAACAACTGAAGAAGCAAATGGTGATTTGCTTGGTTGAATGTGACCCATAGCCAGTAACTCCTTAATTTTTTTTTCGATCTCATCCTTCAACTGCTTAGGATGTCGATAAGGAGTAATCATAATGGGCTTAGCCCCCTCCTCAAGCTCAATAATGTGCTCAATGCCCCTGTCTGGAGGTCTCCCTAGTGGAATGTCACTAAATACCTTATCATGCTTGACTCTCAACTGCTGAATGTCAGGATGATACTCAGTCTTCTACTGTCCCTCCTGCATTGGTGCCAATGTGCACTCGACAGCCCACTCTACCATGTCATGTCACATGAGCCTCTCCATCCGATGTAAAGAAATGGTTTTGATGTTGCCGTCCCGTATTGCTTTAAGAATGTGAGTCTTTCCATCTACATCAAAACTGATCTCCATATCCTTAAGACTAAGAGTGACTACCTCAAGGGAATGAAGCCACTTCATGCCCAAAACCAAATCTATATCCCCCATGTTGACCACATAATAATCAGCCTTGAACTCATAATTGTTCAAGTGCAATGGGAGATCTCTGATCATCTGCTTACACCTGAGGGTGTAGCCATCAGCGACCTTAACTCTAATGCCCTCAAACTCTTCTGTGGTGAGTCCACGCTTCTCCACAAATCTAGTATCAATAAAATTATGTGTGGCTCCCGTGTCAAGAAGGGTAATGACCCTCTGTCCTGCCAAAACTCCCCAGAGTCTGAATGATCCCTCGTGCTGGATGCTAGATAGGCGTGCCTCCTAAATCTGGAGCTCTGACTTTGCCTCTACCTTGGGCTCTGAAGCCTCAGCCTCTGGTTCCTCAGAACAATTGTGATGCTCAGAATCCTCTGATTCCTCATCCTCATAATAGGCCCACATCACCCGATTTGCTTTGCCCTTAGGTCTCAAAGGACAATCATGATTAGCATCATATGGACCTTTGCAGTAGAAACAAAGCTTCTTCCTGCGTAGATCATTAAGAGCCTCCCTATCCAAAGGTGGTGCTGCTGGATTGGCCTTTGAATCATTCTTAACACCTGATTTATCTATGTTGAAACCTGGTCTTTCTCTGCTCCTATTGTAGCCCTTACTGTCCCTGGATGAAGAAGTACCTCTAGAGTTAGATCTACTTGATGGGGCTGCCATCTCCATACTGCGCGCCTTCTTCATAGCTTCCTGTAATGAAGGAGGATCAAAGCCTTTGATCTAACCTCTCAATGGTTCTGTCAATCCCTCCATGAAGAGTACTACTAGTCGCCTCTCTGAAATGTCATGAACCATAACTGATAACCTCTGGAAGTCACCAATGTAAGACTCTAGACTGCCGCTTTGGCACAACTGTGCCAACTCTCAGAAATAGGACTCTGGATCCCTCCTGTCAAAATGCTCTACTAACCTGTCCACAAACTCCTGATAAGATGTGATTCGATCATGATGGAGTGTCACCATCCCGTGGTGCCACCAATCGTGAGCTACTCCCTCAAGATGTAGTGTCGCATATCTGATAGCATCTACCTCGCCCATCGGATGTAATGTGAGGAAGGTGTCCAACTTACTAACCCAGGCCTGCGCTGTGACCTTACCACTACCATCGAACATTGCGAGTGTGAGCCTGCTCATAGCATGCTTAAGATCATTATTCTGGTGTCTAGGTCTCCGCTCCTGTCTAGCCAATCTATAGTGCTCTCTCCTCAGATTAACAAAATGATCAAAAGTCATCCTCTCCTGAACATGAGGAGGTAATAAGTTCCACTCATCATCTGTAGCTAGGTAGACATCTGCAAATGAGGAATCTCCTGCCTCCTCCTCTGCTATAACTTCTGGTTCTTCTTGCACAAACGTAAGACGTGTAGGTCTATTCGCTATTCTGGAGTGGGCCTGTCGGGGTCTCTGATTAACCGTAACATCTCTGTTATCACCTTGGTCCCCATTCTATCTATCAGGTGGGTTCATCCTCCTTATCATAGCAGTTAGTGCCTGTAATGCCTATGTCATCTCACGGTAGGTTTATCTAGTACCTAGATCATCATTATGTCGGTGGCCCCTGGGTGGGCTACCCTCACGTCTATCACTCATGATAATCCGATGTTGTTCTAACAACTAGGTACCTTCAAACAAAGCTCTACTGCATGTGTTATACTTGTGTGGTCCTAACTCTTGTGGCTGCATAAGATTTTCAAACCCTCAAGATGGCAGGATTTAGCTCTGATACCACTGTAGTATCCCTTTGAATATCAAAACAAAGCTCTGAATTGCTTATCTGAATTTCTACAAAAATATCTTCAAATAGATAAGTAAATCACAGTATAAACTCTTATTTATTTGCTCATGAGCTTACAATAGAGATCCTCTGTCAATTATACAAATAATATTGAAAGTACGGCCTGAATAGCTTGAATATTCCGCAAACTGGGAAAGAATTCTGAATCTGGTTCGTCTCGGCCTGCTGTGCAAAAAAACACAGTCGTCGACGTCGGTTATACTGCCATCGTCGATTGATCTGTAGTCGTTATCTTGCCGATGTCAGTTGTATGTCAACCGATGTCGGTCTCCGTAAGTATCTGTTCACCGATGTCGGTACCTATACTTTTTGTTGATGCGTACGGATTTTCACGGATTTGTACATAACTCGTACGGCTGTTGATATAACACAACATGTATGCTTGATCCTGATCTGTAGAATTATGGGCTAATACAAAAGATCTATATCTGGATAATTCTTGAATCAAAACCCAAAATTAATGAAAATACCTGTAAACCCTTGTGATAGCTTCTGAGTGAAGTTATCTCTCAAATACCTGTAATACTATGATAACTTCTGGGTGAAGTTATCTCTCAATTTGGCAATAGATCAGCTGATCTTTCACAACCTCTAAATCGCACACAATGAAGAGTTGACGTTCTTCAATGCAATTGGAATCTTGGAACCCTTGGCTCAGTCTTCACAGAAGAATTTCTTAACAAGAATCAATATCAATAATAGTCATGAATACAAACTCTCTCCCATGAGAGATTCTTATACACCTCCAAAGGTGTGCTTGCTAAAATTAGATTCCCTTAAATTAGACTGGGGCTTCCTTAATTTAGAACTAGGGTCTTAAAATTAGACCAATTCTTAAATTAGAATGAGGATCCTAAAATTAGACCCAATAATAATTAATTAATAATTAATAATTAATAATTAATTAAAATTGGACCAAATAATTAATATTTGATTAAATCAATCAAATATTAATATCTCCTTTAATTCATGTCCGAAAGCCAACCCATCTCCATCAAGACCCTCTATCCATCCCATCAGCCTACGAGGGTCGCATAATAGGCTAATCCTTCGCTCGAAAAGATGTCAACTAGAAGGGGACATGACATTGAAGTCATCTTTAGGCAATAGGTATGAATCCCTATGCCTAACATCTATGTTAATATCATTCTACTTGGTGATCTTGGTCCTCCCCAATTTTTAGGGAACCTTATGAGGGGTTATTTTCTTCTTATTCTTGAAGAATCCATCAACTCTTTATAGAATTTGATAGGCCATTTATTATTTAGCTAGATTCATTGGTACAAACCTTGACAATCTAAGAGGGGCCACCATCACTCCTATTGTGATGATTGTGCAGTCTAGGTATAACCAATAACTACCCATGTCTCTCAAGATCTGCCTAACCTCAGTGGGAACCTTATGCATCTCAAATTTAGTGATCAACTTATAAACCATTGGGTATAATACTTCTAAAATCACTCTTATATTGTACCTGAACTAATGAATATGCATTGCAAAAAAGAGTTGAGGCATAACCTCTTGATGCTCAAGAGACCATGAATTTTAACCATATTGATTAGTTTCATACATTATATCTAAAAATTATCTTATCATAAATAATGGGGTGATATTATTTCAAGTTCCCTATATTACATACACTAAGTTATTGTTGATAATTTTCTTGAGTGGGGGAATCTACTAGTCCTCTAGGATTGTTTGTAGCAATGGAATAACCCTTATGTCCACATAAGCAATGTGTGGATTCTTGAATATTATATTTAGGAGGGATAGGCCAATTCTAATGCATTATCTAAATTATTTTATGGGAAATTTTCCTTTATCATCCATGAAAATAACTCTTGTTGGGTTAGTCACCCATGAATCCAAGACCTTCTCTAGGGAGTGCACTTCATACCAGTTGTTGATGATGACTTGGTTATATTCTATTTCTAGTGAGGGAAGGTCATAGTACTTATCAAATCTTGGTTTGGATATGAAATAAATAGGTATCCCTTGGGATATTGACTTAAGAATCTCATCTTCACACTTTGAACTCCCAAAAATACCATAATCTAGGTCAACACATGGTATGACTTCTAGCTTGGTTGTAACCTTTTAAACATCGAATACATTAATGGAAAGGATATCAAAAGCTAGTTGGATTATATGAGGCATGGTTTCATCCTATTTAATATCTATATCTACTTATACATTAAATTATATGCTATTATAATACATGCCATCAGTTGTTATATCCTTAAAAATAAACTCAATATATTTGAAAAGGATTGGAGTATCATTCTAAAATAGAAAGTCATCATTCCTAATGGAAATGTTATATATTTATCAATGATGTCATGGAAGTTTCTTGGTGAGTGGATGAAGTCCCTTGGTAGTCAAGTGATAATGATAAAGTGTGCAATGTGCTTGTTCTAGTGTGCTTGAGGTTGGCTTGGTTGATCTTTAGAGTTTGACATTATAGAGATGTTCAGGGATGAGTATGGTAATTTGAGGATGTGCAAGGGGCCCTATTAGAATTAAATAATTATTTGAGTGCTTATGTGTATGATTGGATTTCATCTGGTTGAACATTATTTTCATCTAGACATTCTGGATCTAGTGGTATAAAATCTGAGTAGGTGGTTTGCTAACATCACCATTTCCATGTGTGGATGAATCAAGGGGAGTCGGTCATATGGTTTTGATCACATTTTTACCTAAGTTATATACACTAAATCTTGGGTCATGCAACTAAGTATGACAAAAGATATGCAAGTGCAAAGGTGAGATCCCAGGTAGTTTGATAGTGTTTTATCATACTTAGCCAAATTTACATGAGGAAAGAAAAAATTGAGTAAGCAATTTGGTGATGTCATATCTCACATGCGTGGATGTTTTAGAATAAGTTGATCATATGGGTTTATTAAATTTTATTCCTATTTGATATGAGAAATTTTACACATGGTTGGATTCTCCTATGTGAGGAGATTATATGGTCCAAATTTGAGAACATGCAAGTGAATGAGGTAAAAGATATGACTTTGCAAAGTTGGCCTTCTAGGTAGATAACAATGGTCCCTATACTTAGTCTATTTTTCACATTGTTAAAGATCAAGACCATATGGAGATCTAATGGCTCATAAGTGATTATATATGGTGCAAAATAGCTTAAATAGGTCAAAGTGTTCATTGGTTAACGTAGTTAAATATTGAGTTCCTTACAAAAGGATCAATATATTGTGTTCATTCCAAAATGTCTGGAAGTAGTGAGATGAGGACAAGTGTTTGGTGTATAATGTTGAGCAGAGATAAAGAATGAGAATCTTCTAAGATATAATGGTGAGAATATGTTCATACATACATACATACATATATATATATATATATATATATATATATATATATATATATATATATATATATATATATATATATATATATATATATATATATATATATCAATGGTGTGTATTGAGTGAGATGTTTTCAAGGTGTTAAATGTTTAACATAGATAAAGACTGATCTATGTACAATACATCAATGATATGCATTAAGTTAACATTTCAAGATTACAGGAGATGAGGTAAACTATTCAAGGTTTAAAATTTAGGATTTAGTGAATTTTGTGTTAACTTTCAGAATATATTGATGTTGCATGATTTATATAAGTAGTGAGGACACAAGATGACATAATAGTTTTTTATGTTTAACTATGACCGTTCGAATTCAAATATTTGAATTTAATAAAGGAAAGACAAATGCCTAGTTTCTAAGCCGTAACTTTTTATTTATGTAGAATTTGACCATGATGTTAAAAGAGATTTTTTAGAGGACTAAAAAGTGCATATAGAAATATAAATTAAAATATTTTAAAGTGTGTAAAATCAAATATATTTAGGTTCAAAGTTGATTGTGTGTTCATGCATATTCTGCAAGTAACCCAAGAAAGATATTTGAACTCATTCTGATGGTAATTTGATGTCTCATGATGACTTAACTATTTGGAAGTATTGTATACTCCATTAGGATTATCTATATTGATTATGAAGGTTTAAACAATCATATGAAATATGAACAAAGGGTTAGAAGGTGACTATGTATTCATTCATGGCGACTGTGTGCATAGAATATTGTTTGAGAAAATTATGATTTAGCAGAAGATTGTTTTGGAAACTATTATCATTTAAGGATTTCATAAGGGTCATTTAGAATGGTTCAATGCATTTGGAAAATGTTTTTCTATTTTTAGTTTTTTCAGAGAAGTGTCAAAGAGGTGAATGGGTCATCATAGGACCTAAAAGGTGATTTAGGTCTATTTACAAGTGTGTTTTGCTTAAGTGTGACCCATGTAAGATTCCTTAAGGGTTAATGCATGCCTAATGTTTGACCAAGACATGATAATTCATGAATTATATATCAATATTAAAAACAAATGTGTTGGTTTCTAGATGTGTGATACTTGAGATAGACTTGTACAAGGTATATGTGAGAGTTGTGGAGTGAAGGATAGATAATCTGCATATTGGATGAGTTGATAAGCATAATTTTTTTTTGATTGTGTGTATGAACTATAGGTCATGTTTCTAATGACATAATAGTGATCTTCTAGTTTGAGGATATGTAAAGAAGTTTGAGTGTGCATATGAGGATAGTTTGAGTGAAGGAGAGAGATTGTGGCATGACTATGTGAGAGGTATGTACGAGATTGAGAGGAAGTTTGTGTAGAGGTTAGAAAACTAGAGATATATCATCATGTGTTAAAGACATCAAGTTTTAAGGTGGATTTTTTCACTTCAAAGGAGGGTATAAAGGAGTTGATATTCTTTAGGGGTAGTTGTTCCTTGTGAAATATGTGTTTCACTAAAGGAATTTGGTCATGAGGATTTGACCAAGGTTTTTAGGTCTAAAGGAGTTGACCAATATCTTATTTATAATTTCTTATAGGAAAATTAGTCCATGTGTTACAGGCTTGAGAGTGGGTTTTATTCCCCATGAGGGTTTACCATAGGAACTATGTGTTATGTGGTTGATCTTGTGTATGCATTAAATGAATGAGATCTCTTGTTAATGTTGCTTGATCAATTTGATATATGTTGATTGTCTAATAGTTTGGAAGTATTGAAATTGAAATTAAAATATTTAGACTCACTGATTCAACCCCTAATGATTGTACCTTTAAAAATGATCTTAATTATAAGGACCTACTTATGCCATATTTTGCACTACTTTAGGTAGTAATAAATGTCTATTTGTATCTTTTTGCAAATTTTAATATCTAATAATGATGTTTACGAGTGCAATTTGCTAATAGCTTGAGTTTTGTCAAACTATGAGAGCGTAGACAATAGAGAAAGAAAATTCATATAGGTTCAAAATGTGAATAATAATAGTCTTGATCATGCATCCTTTTAAATGACCACTCTAATTAATGAAATGTTGATGGTGATCCTAGTTCATGCCATATTAATGGTGATGTTTTCAACTTTGCATATATTTGAAACAATCTTCAAACTATTGGTTTTAGCAATTAATTACACCAAAATTTAATTTAGCACTAATTTGAATTTGATTTAACATAAAATTTAGAGTTAAAGCTAAATATTTCCACCTTTTGACATGTGTTAACCACATTGAATCTAAATAATTACTTGTGTGGTTTAAATATTTCTAAGCTACTAGTTGGCTCAACATTTGGACATGTGGTACCTTTTGATTACCTTTTAAACTTTTAGAATGTAGCTTTGGCATGATGACTCATCTATATCTCACCACATGGTATCTTTAAATTAATAACAAGCTCTTGGGTGGTGTTATTTAATTATTATCAATAGCAATAATGCCACGTGTTGGTCTTATAGGCAATTGTGGCTTTCTTTTCTAGGTGTCTCTCTTTGAAGGCTTTTGGACAACTATCGATAACTTAGTGCTAATCAAATGGCTTGGGTGTAGACATGCATCCCTCTTAGAGGTGATCCAATAGATCTTAGATATAAGTAGCATGGGAATGACATGTGGCATCATCACATAGCCTAAAGGGGACATGCATCATTTTTACAATATTTTGTTTGTTCTTCTACCAAGTGTCATTATTAGATGTGGGGAATCCTTAGGGCCTTATGGGGCTCGATGAGCTGGGCACCTATACTTTTAGACTATAGTTCAAACTTTGATGTCTCATGATGCATCATAAACTATAACTTTAATTTGACATCCTATGAGGTCAAACAAGAAACTAAGTTAGCTTTTTGAAGATGACATAGCCTATCTTATGAAAATTTAGACAAGTTTAAAGGAAAATCAATCAAATGCTTTAAACATAACATAATTTTATTACAATAAAATCCATTTAAGCTCATTATGCTTATTGTTATTTAGAGATCTAGGTAACACTTCCTTAGCAAAGCCTATCTGCATATCATTGAACCATCCATGGTTAACAATTCATTATTGAATAAAAATTTAATAAGTTTTGCAATAATATGAATATTTCTAATCATCACCCTTATTACAAAATGAATGATTAACTAGAAATTTTAGAAACACAAGAATTATTAAATTAAATCACTTCTCCATGCAATTAAATGGTTTAATAAGCTTAGTATCTTGGGAATTTTGAAATTTGAAGAGAGGAGGGTCCCCATTCTAAGAATAGGGTAATGCTGATCATCAACAAATGGTGACCTCGACATAGGAGACATTAAAATGTTAGAATCTAGGTATTATATGTAAAGATAAAACAAAAATTAGTTATCTCATTGGGATATTCAATCAGTACCAAAACTACTTTTTAGAACTAATGAAATCCCATAGGCTTGAAATAATGTTTAAACATTGTAGATAATCATACCATGTGTGTGCTTTGAGGTTCCTTAACCATTGCCACTGGGTTCAAAAATGACAACTTTCAAGATTCAAGACATCAAACATGAAATGAACAAGAATTCTATAGATTTTATATAATTATACTTTGCTTATTTGAGGATGGCTCGGGCAGTGCTCTGCTATCAGCCATGGATCCATATCCCTAATAGAGATACCTTTGGCTCCACTTCGGGCCTTGCTCTATTGCTAGCCAAAAATCTATAGCCTTGGTAGAGATTTCTTAAATCACCATTCATGGAATCTAAAAGAAGTTTATGATTTCACTTCATGGTGTATCATTTTTTTTGTTTTTCTGTACTTGCATTCATAAACTAGAATGGCTAGGAACCAAAATTAGCTAGGTGTAAGGCTTTATCAAGACATAGTTTGGATGTATTTCACTTTCAAATATCAATTCATACCCTGGAAATTACTTGGTGAATTTAAGTGATAGTATGATGGTCCACACAAATTCAAACTTTAATTCAAGAAAATGTTCATTCATCTAAACTATATTATAGACTTAAAATGACTTAAGATTTTTATGAAAAACCTAACTTCTAATTAACTCCACCCAATTTTTATAAATTGATAATGAAAAAACACCCTTAACACAAAGATAATAAATTTTAAGGAACAAAAAATAGTTCCCTTCAAATTTATTTATAACAATAAAAATATATATAACTTTTATTCCCTCTAAAATACATATGAATGAAAATAATTAATTTTTTTTTCAAAATATATTTAGTAAAAACATCAAATAATCTTAAATTTTAATTTTAATAGACATAATTTAATTTAAATATATTTTTTTGTTACTTGGAGTCTTTAAATTTAATCAATAATAAAGAACACTATTTTTTGATATGTTGTTATATATTTATTTAAAAATAGCATAGTTGACATTAGTAAAAATTTGAATATTACAACATTTTTTTAGATTAAGAATTGTAATAATTATAGTAAGATTTGAGGCTTATAATTCTTGAAATAAATTTTCCATATGAATTAATATATCATCAAAACCTAGAATTGAAATTAGATATTGAATACAATAATAATGGATATAACTTTTAAATATAGATAATGTAACATTTAATAGTGAGGAACTCCCATAATATTTAAATTTAAGATCTTGTGAATCAAATTTAGCTTAGTTAATATTACAAAAAAAATTGTCACAGAAAATGAAGTTGAATAACCAACTAATAAATTACACTATTTAAATATAATAGTATTTATCATGTTAGGTTGTATGGTTTTTGTAAAATGTATCTATGAACTACCTATTCAAAATCCCACTAAAATGCATATTGTATTCATAGGAGGAAAAAAGGTTAGTGAAACCTTCATTAGTGAAAATATCAAAATCAACGTAATGAAACAACAAACTTAATCCTAGGACATCATGAGACAAGACAAGTATGAAAGAAAACCAAATATAAAGACAAAAAGAATGTAAAGTATACATTCTTTTATGGATTCTTTATCTTATCAAATCTAAGAAGAGTGTGGCTCAAATTGTAGTATTAAAGGGTATTTGGAAATGTAATATTTTAAGAGTGGAGCATCTCCTTTTGATAACTTGGGGAACATTTGATAGAAGTAGATATGATGCACAAGGTTTGAGAACAGGCAAGGCTTTTCTATAAATCTTGAGAATAAACTATGAAGAGGGATGCCCCTGTATTTATTAGTGTGGTGAATGAATGTGAGCCATCCATATTGCCTTCAATATTGAGGATGGAGAATGCACCCTCAAAAAATATCCAAAGGAGGCAATATAAGGCCTCCATATTGCATGTAAGATAGAGGGTGGAGGATCCCCTTTAAAATATATCGAGAGGCAATGTGAGCCCTCCATATTGCATGTAGGATGGAGGGTTTTAAATGATCCTTAAAACATTTTAAAATGTGAAATATAAGACATACATATTACTTTCAATATGAAGAGTGGATAATAATCCGTCATCATGTGCTTTCAATATTTAAGGTAGGGTCATAAAAAAATATTCCTTAGCATCTTGAGATTCTTTTAGAATGGGAGATGTTCTTTGAATGAGGTGAAAAAGGGAAGAATAATTAATTCAAATGAAATAATAATTCCAAATCCATGGAATTATAATCAGAGAGAATATTAATTAAATAAATTAAAATAATAACTTAATTGAAATAATGTGATATGAATTTATAAGATTTAATTATGATAAGAGGGAATTATTAGTTGACCAGATAGGGAAATGACCAATGATGATTATAAATATAACTAGTGTGATGATTTAATGGTCCAATATGACTAGTTTCCTAATTTAGGATGCCGTAAGGTGAATTTGAATTTGTATATTGGATGAATACATAAATTTAGAATGAATAATCTATATTAGACTAGTTTGAGTACAACTTGTGGGAAGTCATTCCATTTTGCAATTTTGACACTTAAGGTGATTAAAATGCAATGTCTACATTATACCCCTATTTGAGGAGGCATTTCAAGATAACCAAATTAACATCTTCTCAAATATTGAGAAAAAGCATTGAGATGAGTGTATGAGATGTTCATAATGATTAGAGGAAAAATAATGGATTTTAAATTTGATGATTTACTAAATGTGTTAGCAAACATGTTCAAATTGATGTCCTAAAATGGCCTTTGGTAAGCCTTATATGTCCACATCAGGGGAGAGTTAGAAAATATTGTGGATGAGTGGAATTATGAAAGGATGAAAATAAAGTGTAAAATTTACCATAGGAGAAAAATGAAGGGAATAGAAGAAAACCAGAGGTAAAATAGTCACTAGAGCCATAAATAAGCCTCTAAAGAAGAATGAATAACATACCATGTCCTAGGGTAATTTTGAAATTGGAGGCTATATATTCACCTTGGTGGGGGGATGTAAATTAATTCATTTTTAGCCTAGCCATATAGAAACTTAGTTCTAATATTTGTGTAAAAGTGACTTGGAAAAAATGGCTTGTAAACCACATCTAAAATCACTTCCAAAGTGAGTGTGAGAGTTAAAATGAGCATATGGAGCAGACCACCTGTATGTACTTTATTTTTGTGTTTAATTTACATTTAATTAAATTGATTATAAGCAGGATGAACAATGAATTTTTAATTTTTATAACAGTGAATTTGATTTTGAAAATGATGAATTTGATCACAAAGATGGAGAATTCATCATAAAAATAATGAAATTAATAGTGAAAATGATGAAAACACAAATGAGAGCAGTGATTTCACCAAAATGATGAAATGGCGTGGAGTGTTTTTTACAAATTAGTGAATTTGATCATGAAAATGGTGAATTTGTCATGATGATGGTGAAAACACCCCATAGAATACTAAATTTTCCAAATCAATGAAAAGGGGTGGAAAATAATTAAATGGTCTTATTAAATAGTGATTTCACCACTAAAATGTTGAAAATAACTTATCCAATCTAGAATGTCAAAATAAAATATGTAAAATGATGATTTTACCTAAAAATGGTGAAAATGACATAATGGTTATTTTACATAAAATCAATAAAGACATCCTAATGTTAAAGGAATAAAAAAATGATCAAAGAGAATACTAAGAAAATAGATGATAATTTCTTCAAAAGGTTAGATTTGGATAGGATGATAGGATTGCATGATGAAGACTAGATCAAAATGATTTGATAGAAAATAAAATTGATTAGCAATCATAATTTGATTGAATTAGATAGAGATATACTAATTTTTATCTATCAAGATTAGATTTTAGGAACAAGTGGATGTACTCATAGCACATGAGAGTCAGTCTCACGTTTTGTGATATCATGTAGTGTGGATAAAGGATATGTGCAAATTATTCACAATAATTAAAATCTTGTGCATGGTAGGGATTATAACTATTAGGAATTTATCAGTGCCATAACTAAGAGATTATTGATATAATTTGATGTTATGGTTGCCGATATGAGATGTAACCATCACAATGGAGGATGTTTGACACATCGTATGAGTGCTAATCATAGGGAAACCACTATACTAATTATTACCTTGGATTAGATATTATATGTTGGAGGACTTAACAAGCCTCATTGACATTGAGATGGTAAGAAGAGGATACATATATATTGGTGAGATCAAGTTATTTACTAAAATGACATGAGATGGGGAAAAAGAGGTTAAGATGTTATGAGATGGGGTAGTGGAGGCTAATCCCCACAACCAAAACTTGTTAATAGAGTGATTATTGTTATGATGGCTATTATTATTGGTATTCTACTTCCTAACAAGAGAAGATAGTTCTTCCACATGGGCCTTGGAAGAGTGGTTATGGATATGTTAGATCAGATAGTCATATTTGTATGGGGACCTATCATAATGTCACATATATACCAATATTTACATTGTGTGTATTTATGATCAAAATTTCCCTATTCTTAGAATGGGGACACTCCTTTATTTAAATTTTAGAATTCCCAAGATGTTAAGCATATTAAACCATTTGACTATATGTAGAAGTGATTTAATTTACCAATACTTGTTTTATAGAATTCCTAGTTAATCATTTGTTTTGTAATAAGGGTGATGCTTAGAAATATTCAAATTATTTCTAGACTTTTTAAGTTTTTATTTAGCAATGAATTATTAACCATGGATGCTTCAATGATATGCATACAAGCTTTGTTAAGGTAGCATACATTGGATCTCTAAATAGATGTAAGCATAATGAACTTCACTAGATTTTATTAGACTAACATTATGTTATGTTTAAAGCATTTGATTGAAATTTTTTTTCTTTAAACTTGTCTAAATTTTCCTAAGACAATCTTTAAAATCTTCAAGAAGTTAACTTAGTTTCTCACTTGACTTCTTAGGATGTCAAATTAAAGTTTCAATCTATGATGCCTCACAAGACATAAACATTTGAAATACATCCTAAAATGACAAGTGTCAACCTCACCGAGCCCCTAAAGGCCCTAATGATTCCATGAATCTCATGTAGGACATCTAGAGTGAATATACCAAGTTGATGAGCTACGTGGCATCATCTAGAGGGATCACAAGAAGCTAGACATTGAAATTTAAATCTTGGGGCTACGTGTCAAGATCTTAGACCCCATGAGTAAGTTCATAAAATATAATCTACCATGCATTCCCCATGTATCTTGCTTCAATACATAATCTTGTGAGATGCCACCATGTGTCTCAGTGACAACCAACTAGACTTGAACAACCTTTTGAGGTGATGCATGTCCCCCTTGGGTTCATCTAAAGTTGCCATGTGTATACATAATGATACATCCATCCAAAGCTCATGAGAGATCACAAGGTAGAAATGTAGTTTTAACCAAGCCATTCAATCAAGGTTTGATGATATACAACTATCTGAGGTGCCTTCCAATAATGACACTTGATAGAAGAATGAACAAAAGCCTGCAAGAATGAAGTGTGTCCCCTTTAGGCCCACACAATGATGCCACATGTCATTTGCATGTTACTTTTATTTGAGATCCACTAGATCACCTTTGAGAGGGGTATGTGTCTACACTAAATCCATCTGATTGGTGCCAAGTTGTCAATAGTTATCCAAAATCCTTTTGAAAGAGACCCCTAGCAAAGAAAGTCATGATTGAATGTGAGAGCAACACATGGAATTCCCACTACTAATCAAAATTGAATAGCACCACATGAGAGCTCACTAAAATTTGAAAGACACCATTTGGTGAGATACGCATGAGTCATCACACAAAAGCTACATTTTAAGAGTATGTGAGGCAATTAGAAGGTGCCACATGTCTAGATTTTGAGCCATCTAGGTAGCTTAGACATATTAAAACCATAAAAGTACTTAATTAGATCTAAAGTGGTAGACACATGTCAAAAGGTGTAAATATTTATGTTTAAAGCTAAAATTGATGGAAAATCAAATTTAAATTAATGCTAAATCAAATTATGGTGCAATTAATTGCTAAAATCAATATTTTGAAGATTGTTTCAAATATATGAAAAGTTGACAAGCTCATTATTAATATCACAAATTAAGATCACCATCAACATTACATAAATTAGAGTATTCATTAATAAGGATACATGATCAAGACTATTTTTATTCACATTTAAAAGCTAGACACATTTTCTTTCTCTATTGTGTGTGTTCTCATAGTTTGACAAAGCTCAAGCCATTAGCAAATTTAACTCTTGACTACCATTATCAAAGCTTTAAAGTTGTATAAAGATGTAAAGAGACATTTATTACTACCTAAAGTAGTGCAAGAGATGTCACAAACATGTCCTTCCACTCTAGGTAAGAGCATTTCCCTCGGGAGCATTGACTTTCTATTTCAGAATGGTACTCTGATCATGTTTAAAGATATCGAGTTTATTCTTAAGGCCATAGAAACTGGTGGCATGCATTAGAGTAGCTTATATTTTAATATATAATAAGATAGGGATGTTTATGAAGATGAAACCATGCCTCATATAATCCAACTATTTTTTGATATCATGGCCATTAATGTAGTCAATCTCAACAAGGCCACAACCAATCCATAGGTCATGCCATGCACTGGCCTAGTTTATTGGTTTTATAGTTAATGAAATTGGATTCCAATATTTATAATACTATTTTTTTAACTAGTGTGATATTAGATTCCAATATTTTTGTTATTGTTTTAAAACTAGTTTGATACCAAATTCTACTTTGTTTATTATTGGTTCTAAGTAGTGTGTTATTATATCCTAATTTTTCTATTATTATATTACAACTAGTGTGAAATTAGGTTATAATTATATCATAATTATTAATGATGACATAATACTCCATAGTTGTCCTATTACTATCTAGTATTTATCCTAGTGACACCACCATTTATAAAAATAACTCAAAATAAAAATATAATGTGCATAACTTAAATATTAATTAAATTAAAAAAAAAAACTTTAAGAGTAACTTGTTTTTAAACCATATTTCCCTCTAAAATTTTATCAATAAATCTCCACCCTTATATTATATTTTATCATAACAATTGGAATGGGAAAACCCTACAAGCTTCCTTAATACATATTAATAATTTATCACACAAAAGTCATCCTAAGATTTGGAGCCTCATTTTCATCATGAACAAAGATGTGAGGAGGAGAGTGAGATAGTTTAAAGGCTTGTATATGCCTTATACCTCCTCCCCCAAACTCCAATAAATATTCTATGAACCCTCTTCCCAAGGATTAGTAGAGGCATCATAGTTTTAATGTAGATTTAATTTCATTTAGGAGTAAAAGCCCATAAGGGTTCACCTTGTGTGTTGGAGGTTTCCACTAATTTTATATATATTTTTAAAATATGCATTAATTTTATAATATTATTTTACATCTTCAAACACCATGTATAATATTATTGTTACAAGTGGGAGGTCTCAGGGTCGATCCCCTAGGCTGGCTACCTCTATAGTTGTAAGTCACTAGTAGATGATGTCCTCATTTATTTAGGTGCTAAAATGGTTGTCAGAGGTGTCATGGCAACAAAAATGTGTAATCCCCACCCTAGAATTGATCCTAAGATTAACTCTCTATGTGAACCCTTATACACACATATTTATATATGTATGTATGTATGTGCATATATATGTATATGTATATGTGTATATATGTATATATATATACATATACATATATACATACATACATATATTTATATTTATATGTATATATATATATATACATACATACATATACATATAAATATATGTACGTATGCATATATGTATATGTATATGTGTGTGGGTGTGTATATATATATATATATATATACACACACACACATATATACACATACACACACATATGTATATGTGTGTGTGTGTGTGTGTGTATATATATATATGTATGTATGTATGTATGTGTGTGTCTGTGTGTTTGTGTGTGTCTGTATATGTACAGATATATACATATACATATATATATATACACACATATACATATATACATACATATATTTATGTGTGTATATATATATACACACAAATACACATAAATATATGTATGTATGTATGTATATATGTATATGTATATGTATATGTATATGTATATATCTATACATATACATATATATACACATACATACATATATAAATATGTGTGTATAAGGGTTCAATATATATATATATATATATATATATATATATATATATATATATATATCATATAAATATATATACACACATACATATATAAATATGTGTATAAGGGTTCACTATATATATATATATATATATATATATATATATATATATATATATAGTGAACACTTATACACACATATTTATATATGTATGTATGTGTATATATATGTATATGTATTTTGTATATATGTATAGATATATACATATACATATATATACACACACACACATATACATGTATATATGTATGTATATGTATATATATGTATTTACACACACACACACAGAAACACACACACACACACATACATACATACATACATACATACATACATACATATATATATATATATATATATATATATATACATATACACATATATATACATACATACATACATATATATATATATATATATATATGTATGTATGTATGTATGTATATATATACACACATCCACACACACACACACACACAAGTCCAACACCAATAAATTCATTCACCATGTTCTAAGTTTGTATTTTTTTATTTTATATATTATAATACCTTTAAGGTCAACCAAATTAAATATCAAAACATTGTTAGGAGTCTCCTTTCATCTTATGTATCTCCAATTTATGTAAAAAATAAAATACTCACAGGATGTACGTGAATGTTACTTCATGGCTCAATAAATGTTCAACATGATCTACACAAAAATAGGGTTTTCCCAAATAGTCTTAATAATTGGGAATGCATTATAATTAATTATAATTTGATTTCATTTGACTTTATCATTAATTTATATTCTTTTAATCATAGATTTAAAAACTATATTTATTGCAATATAGATCATTATGGGTGAGCGCTCTTTGATGACAAGAGGTGATTTTTGGTGGATTACAAGGTCTAGGTTGGTTTGAATTGATAGATTTAGACATGTATATATGGATTGAGAAAAGATAGGATATATGGATAGTGGTAGGATCTAGGTGTATTTAGATAATATTGGTTGCTAGATTGATTGATATATCCATTTGTATAGGGAGATTAGGCTCAATTGATCTAGGATTTGAACTAGGCATTTCATCTTATTTATTAATGGTTGTTTATTACTTAGATGCCTTCTATTTAGAGTTATAGTCATGGATGAGGCACTCATTGTATCTCTTCATCTATTTATTAGGATCCTCTATGGACTTTTGGATGTGTGGAAAGTATTTGTCTAAATTTTCTCATTATTCATACCTTTGGTTCATATTTTTAACCGGTTTAACTCCATGGGATCAAGTGAATTTTATTATTTCTTATTTATTTGGATATCACTTAGAGACCATCTTACATTCTTGTCATTTTCCATTTGAGATCATCTTACATGATCTGAGGGGATGAATTTATGCACACTCTTTTTAGTAAGGTTATATTTGGCTCTTGTCATTCCTCATAGCTTGTTTCTATTAGTTGTTTCAATATTGCCTTGTTACCTATTTTACCTAGGTCCTAATGGGTGAATCGTGGACTAGGAGTCCTTATCTCTTTGATCCATTACTACTTGATAATGATGTTGAATTAGTGGACTATTTGGATGACCTAATAGTTGGGAGGCCCATTTTTTAGTAGACATTTGGGGGCACTCTTTTACACATAGGTATTTCATAGGTATTTTGAATACATTATTGGGGGAGAATTGATCCATCTCACATGCAACCACCAATCTTATCAGTGGTTTGAATAGAGATGCTAGTAACATTATTAAGGCTGATTTGAGGAATACATTGGATAAAACCCCATCTACTAGTGTTCTTGGTAATAAACACCTAACATCCCATCCAAACATTTCTCCCATTAGTAATTATGGTTTAAAGAATCCTTGGACACAAGGATTATTGTGAGGACCTTTATACTTCTATTCCTCTTAGAGACCTCTAATTAATAAATATTTTTCTTCTCTACATTTGAAGTATCCAAGGACACCCACAACTGAACATGGTGAAACTTGTAGTTTGGGGGAGGATTTGTACTAGTAGACACAATATTAGTCCAGCTATGTGACACCACTACAACCCCCTGTGGAGGGTTAGGACCTTGATATTTCAAATAAGAATCTTGGGAGGAAAGGTTGGAGATGTATCAAGCTAAGAGGGAACAAAGTTTGTTTAGTTCTTAGGGAGGATGTCAAGATGGATCAAGTTATGGATTTAGTGAATCATACAATTATAGGCTAGTTATTTAAGAGAATAATCTCAAACCATACACTTGAAAAGTGAATGAAACAATTTTGGTTTCCAATCCTTGGTTACTCTCTTATGTCCCACATCCTTGTTAGGGGTTGGCCTACTTTTGTATTCAAATCCACACAAGATGTTAATCTAATATTGGCACAAAGATGGTTTTTTTTTAAAACACCACTTAATTTAAAGAGGTGGATGTCAAGTTTTGATCCCTAGGTGGAGAAATATTTGACACAACTTATTTAGGTAAAAATCCTGGGCCCTCCCTTAGAATTATAGAGCTTGGATGTATTTAAGGCTATTAAGGATAGTATTGGGACTTTTATTAATGTTGATGATATATATAATAAAGCTAAACTTTTGGTTGATATCAATCTATAAGAGGGTTTGGTAGAGAATATTGCCCTGGATTATGGGCCCTAAACTTACATAAAACCTTATATTACATCGGAGTTCCTTTCAGGTGTGTTTGATGCCATGCCTATGGATACTTGGATCATGACTACCATCTTATATTCTCACCAAAAGACAAGAGAAGAAGGATTAACTCTTTACCATAACCACAAAGGAAGAGTCTTGCTTTTAACTTTGACATACTTGAGCCTACTTAGAATGGCAATTTGGAAGATACTATTCCTTTTGGTTATCATCTGTCACTTATGAGAACTATAATAAAAAAATTGTGGGAGAGGATATTGATTTTATTAAGATTTCCCCCCATCCATCAGATAACCATTTGATTATTCCATTGATTTATTCTCATTGGGATATCATGTTACTTGATCCTATCATTATTCAACACACTCTTTTCCCAACCTCTCTTCCTATTTCCTTAAGTTATTTTAGGATGAATGTAGTGACTCCTCTATGTGTACCTTTAGAGGGGTGTCATCTAAAACAAGAACATTTAGAAGGGACAAATATAAAATTTGGTTTTTTGGTGACTACACATGATTTCCATGTTGGATAGCTAGTAATTATAGACAACCAACTAGTGGACCAACAAGTGATTAGTAATACCCAATATAAGGATAGACATAATAAGGTGGCACATTCAAAACTAAGTTCTTAAATTCTCAACAATGTTGATTCATTATCCACTTCTAGCCAGTCATGGCATCTTATTAGATCTCACATGAATGTTGTTGATAATCTGGATAGAAGTATTGAAGTGGGCTTGGGCTTATTCTTGAGCCTTTCAGATTCTTGTTGGAAGAGAGGTAAACCCTCTCAAATATCCAAAGCTATTCATACAATATCTTTGTAAATAAATCAAGGTATTCAAAAATCCATTATAGGGGACCTTAGATTGGGGACAACCCTTTCAAATCATTAGTTATGCTCATTATATCCATTAATATTAGAGGGTTAGGCAATCCCTCCAAAAAAATTGCTTTGAAGCATCTTATTCATCTACACAAATCAGATTTTTTGTTGATTCAAGAGACTAAGGGGGAAGGAAGGAAGATCATTAAGGGAATTTTTAAGATTTTGAAGGATTGGTATTTTTTGGTATCTATTTCTAATGGAAGCTCTAGAGGGATGGTTTTGGGATGGAATACCTCTTCTATGAGATTGGATAATTCTTTATTCTTTCAGTCAGGTATTGGGTTGATATTATACTCTTTAGATCTTGGAAAAAACTTTTTAGTGTTGGATATATATGGTCCATATGAGGAGATACTAGTTTATTGAAATGATTTCTTCTCTCAAAATTTATTGCAAACTAATGATATTTATTGTTGGGTGTGATTTTAATTTTACCACTAAGCTTGTTGAGGTATGGGGGGTATCAGTGAGAGTAGATCCACTTGATGATCACTTATTACAAAAAATTGAGGAGGCCAATTTGGTGGACTTGGAACCCATTGAGATGACTCCTAATTGGTAGAATATGATAACTAGTTCTGATAGTGTAGCTAAGAGACTTGACAAATTTATGACCTCACATTCCCTTTTACTTGGCTATGCCCACATTAGATCATGGGTGATGATGGGAGGTAAATCTGATCATCTCCCCAAACTAATGAAAATTGAAAAATGGGATCAAAATCCACCTATCCTATTTAAATTTAATTCAAATTAGCTCAAGGAACAAGATTTTATTAATCTTATCAAGGAGAAGTGGGTGGTTTTTAATGCTTACTCTATGGAATCAGCTAGTCAATAATTTTCCAATAATCTCAAAAGAGTGAAAAAGGTTTAAGCCAACTAGTCTACCAACAAATGAAAATCTACTAAAATGGAACTATTAGTTCTAAAAAAATAGATTTTTGACATTTACCATCTTGGTGTTACCCAATATTTTGGTGAAGATATCAAAATTAGGCTCAAATCATTAAAATCTAGGTTATGGGGTCATCTTGTGGATATAGAATCTTAGTGGTGATTGAAAATTAGAGAACTTTGTCTGGTAAATGTAGATTAAAACACCAAATTTTTCCATAGTTTTTCCAATCACTAAAAAAATACTATTTTGGAAATTCAACATCCAAATGGATCTACTATATAGACTTTCCATGGGATCATTGATTTGGGTATCTCACATTTTCAGTAGCTTTATAATGATCCTATTCAAGTGAAAATTGTGTAAATTATCATAATCACCTCCACATTTCCTAGTTTTTATCAAGGAATAAGATAATTTTAGACTAGAAGATGCTATCTCCAAGGAAGAGCTCATTATAAGTATGACTTCTTTCAAATTGGATAAAAGTTCAAGGCCTAATTGATGGACTATTGAATTCTATAAGGGATTTTTTGATTTGGTTGGTGAGGACTTACTTCATGTTGTTGAGGAGTTTAGGAGGACTGGTAATATTCTTGGTACACTTAATTCTACCTTCACTTCTCTCATTCCCAAGTGGGACATTCCTACCTCCTTTGATGATTTTCAGCTTATTTCCTTATGCAATTATATTTATAAAATCATCACTAAAATCATATCTAATAAGATTAAAGGTTTAATTTATGAATCCATATCCAAGGAGAAATTTGGCTTCTTACATGGATGAAAAATTCATGATTCTATAGGGGTTACATAATAAGGACTTTTATTAGCATCTCATATGCTATAATATGTAAAATTAGACAAATACTGGCAAATACTAGCTATATTAAATCTATGTTTCTTTTATGGAAGGATCAAATTTTAATCATGAGCCACTTCGAGGGGGATACCTCTTTTGATCTAAGCTCAATTAAAATAACTCTTTGATGCTCTATAACATCATATGCCCCTATACTTATACTAATTCTTACCTACCCCACTCCATATTATAATGCATGTGGGATTATTCCCTATAGTATTATAGTCATCTAGGTACATTACGTTCCATCCCCTTTAAATATGTTTCACCCTCAAAACATGATAATAAATAGGAGGAGGACCAAATGAAATCCAAACCAAAAATAGGTTAAAGACTAGATGGAAGCTCTGCCATGCATTCATTTTTGCTTCCACTTATTTTATCTATGTTGTGATAAGAGCATGTACAATAATAAGGTGAACATAAGCACTCAAATAGGATGTGGATGTGCATGAAGATGGATGAATGGAATAAACATAATTAGAATCTAGTAGTAATAATTGAGAAATGAAATTTGAAGCTTGGAAATGATAACCTCAAATCTAGAATAGGGGTGCACAAAATAGTTGTCCTTGTGAAGCAACTAAGGGTACATTCCATCCTCCTTAGCATTATTTATCGAGGGAGGTGGAGCCTTGATTCCCTTCTTGGGACCTATGATTATCAACTTGGGTTCATCTAGGGTCTGCTTGAGCATGGTGGTTTTCTGAATGGACTCATTAGATGAGTGATCGAGAACTTCTAGTGCTTGATCTAATGCTTTTATGATATGAGGAAGCATTGTTTGGAGACATTGCTAGTTGATATGGTCTTCAACAAACTTGGCTAAGCCCACATATTTCATCATTTTTGTAAGGACTAAATATTTCAACCTCATGTTAAATTTTATCATTAAGACCATTGATGAAGTAACATGGGAATAAGGCATCAAAGAAGCCTAGAGTTTGGTTGGTGAGTGCTTCGAATGCTACTTGATATTCTTGAATGGTCCCCATTTGACAAAGTTGAATTAAGGCCACAATGAAATTACCTCCAAATAAAATAGGATTCCCCATGAGTATAATAAAATGGATGTTGATTTCAATTAAAAATGCATCCTTATAATGATATGGGCCAAAACATAACTAGGCAGACTCAACGAAAATGACTAAACTTGACTATAATAGACTCAACTACAATTGATGATTGACTAACCACTAAAGCTAGTTGACACTTAATGACACAACAATACAATCAATATTATTTTTATTTTTATTTTTTTTGACTTTAACACAAGATAACTAAATTGAAAGACAAAAAAGACTAGAAGACCACTATCAATATATTTGGACTCATAACAAATTAAAATCATTAATACCTAAGACAATACTAAAAAAAATATATACTATTAAAAATAATGACAAAATAGTTATGATCTAAAATTATAATGACACCTATGATTGTGATAAAATAATGAAAGTATTTAATAACACCTACCCATACTACATATAATGGAAGACATGATCACACCTTAATAAGTTAAGCAAATACTTTGTAAAATATAAATATTCTAAAATAAACAACACTTAAAAAATCATTTCAAACCTAATACTTAAAAATACCTAAAACCACGTACTCACCAAACCTAAATCGAATACCATTCACTAATGTAAAAATATGAAGTTGAAAAAACCATGGTGCTAAGAAATATGGTGAGTGAGTTGATTGGTTGAGCAAAGAGATCGGCCATAAGGTTTTGGGAGCACAGTCCAAGTTGAGTCTAGATGTCATATTAAGTTACAAAGTTAGGTGAAGGTCAAGAAAAGAGCTAAGGTAGTTGATAGTATAGAATGCAAACAGACTAGTCCTACCAATAAAACTTCCAATGCACTTTCATGATCCAACACACCTACTTCAAAAAAAAAACATAGTCACTAGAAAGGGAACCAAAAAGGATGTTGAGTAGGTAGGCAAATAAATACATAAAATGGAGTGAAAATATCTAGATCTAAAAAATGTAGATCTTGATGTAGATGTTGTAGATAGATATGAGAAGAGGTGCACAAACCCTTTATTTATATATATAAGAATATATGACATCAATACAAAATGAAATCACTCCAAGTTGATGGAAATGGTGGATGGTGAGAGAGCTAAACTACCATGGAGATAAGCTTGATAGAGATGTTTTGATTTTGTAATAAATAAGACCAAAAATAATGTAGCAAGATTCGAATGTGATGCAAACTAAGATCAAACAACCCTAACAACATTACTATCAAACATAGATAACTACATTTATTGTACAAATAATACTAGTCTGGTCATTACACAGAGATATCCAAGGTAAGTATGGTGAGTTAGGAGATCAAAAGCTAAATCCAAATTGATTAAGGTATATCTATGTAGAGGGTGAGACTATATGCAAAGTAAATCAATGATGCATAAATTTAGGCTTATGAAAAATCTCCCACTAATATAGAATAACCACAAAATAACCATGTAATAACAAGAGATCATAAATAAACACCTTGAATATAATTTTGATAACAATATGAATGATCTTCACAACTAGAAATACTAAAACTAAAATATTGTAAATGGTTTCAAATGAAGAAAAACCTATCTCTCTCTAATTTGACTACAATAAAAAAAATTGCCTAAGAAGGTGCTCTGATACTAATTCTAGGATCATGTATTTTACAATATGCAAAATCAAATAAATACTAGAAAATACTGGTTATATTTAAATCTTTGTTCCTTTTGTGGAAGGATAAATTTTGAATTGTAGGCCACTTCAAGGGGGTCACCTAATTTGTGTCAAGCTCAATTATAATAACTCTTAGATGATCTATAACATCATATGCCCCTATACTTATACTATTTCCTACCTAACCCACTCCATATTATAATGAATGCAGGATTATTCCCTATACTATTATACCCATCTAGGTATATTATAACTTCACTCCATCAAGATGAAGCAGTTGTCAGCGGTGACTCTTAAGTTGGATCTTTCCAAAGCTTTTAATAAAGTGAACTAGTTATACATTAGATTAATTATGATTCACATGGGCTTTCATATATAAATGCTAATTGGATTATGGATTCCTTACATCTATTTCATTTTCCTTACTCATTAATGGCTCAGCATCCACCTTTTTTTAGAACATTACATGGACTAAGATAAGGATGCCCCTATCCCCCTTACTATTCCTTATCATTATTGAAGCATTGAGTTAACCTATTCAATAAAAATGTTATGGGTTATTTTAGAGGTTAAGTTCTAATGATCCATCTTTCATACACATATATTATTTGTGGATGATATTCTTCTTTTTTGTGATGGCTCTTGAAAGGATATTATACTACTTGAGGAGGCATTAGATCTCTTTTGTGTGGCTATGGGTATGGATATTAATGTAAAAAATTCTAGCATCTCCTTTAATGGGATGGAGGCTTAATAGATCGGTTTAATATTGGAGATATTCCCATTTTAGATTGTTGATTTTCTAGGAGGACTCAAGTATTTGGTTTTTTCTAAAAGAAAATGACTACAAGAAGGTTTACTAAAATTGATTGATCTAAAAGTGGAAAAGTAGATTTGCTTTTAGTGAAATAATTATCTCTCTATCAAATGCAGACTCACTCTTATCAAAATTGTGTTACAGTCTATCCTATTCTATTGGCTTACATTATCCCATATTCCCAAAGGATTCCTAAAAAAGATTCATCAAAAAAGTTATAAATTCTTATACATAGGTAGGAAAGAGAAGGTTGGTATAGCTCTAGTTAAATGGAAGGACATTGATTCTCTAAAGGCTTTTAGATGTTGGGGATTTAAATATCTACATCTCTTCGATGAAGCACTTGCTACAAAAAGTCTTTGGATATTTATCACAAAATATGTAATTTGGAATCAAAATATTTTACAAAAGTACATTAAACCACTTAGTATGGTTGAGTGGATCTGTAATGCCAATAAACACTATCATAATGCTTCTATTATATGGAAATCCTTAGTAAACACCTTTCCTATCATTGGTAATTAGCTAATATGGAAGGTAGGGTTTGGCACTAAAATAAAAACTAGGATTGATCCTTGGGTGGGCTATGATGTTGATTACAAACTACTTGAGGAGTTGATCGCTATCTTGGCAACACTTGGTATCTCCTTCTTTAAGGCTATGGATCAAAACATTATAACCTTTTGATACCTCTAAATGAACCATAGGTGCTCTTAGTTTTTAAATAACACTTATCATTTTAGAATTTAGAAAATTCAAGGCATGAGTTGTAGGTTTTGGCAATCTAGTTGCTTGTGGTGAAATCGAAGTAGAGTAAGATAAGTTGTTCCATAATATTTATATAATTTGGTGTTTTAGAGCCACCTTGGTTCATTATTCATGAAATGTAGAGAATATATGTTAATACTTAGTGAATTACATTCTATATTTAATCTACATAGTAATCTAAGTGTATATTTATAATGAAGATAAAGCTAAAGTGATCTTGGTGTAAAAAGGAGCAAAGAGAAGGGTAGATTAGAAAAGAAATGAGTGATCACAAATTTTAATCTCAAACATTATGACAAATCATCATTTTCAATTGAGTATACATTCAACCAATATATAATGCAACATAGCCTAAGCTCAAATTCCACTATATACTAGGCAAACTTGAAAGGATAATGTAAAGGATCACAAGTAAGAACCAGGTCTACTTTAAGGATTTACTACCATAATCAAATAACATTAGCATATATGAATACAAATTAAAGTGAAATGAAGCAAAACCTAGATCCTCTAACTAATCTATCATATACACAAATTAAAAACCCTGTGATTAGGAAATGCAACTCAGAACTCAAAGACACCATTCAAATTCAAGAATTCTATGAGTAACTGAGAGAAAAAGTTGTATTAGCAATTAACACATAAAATATGGACAATCCTTGTAGAATTCCTTGATTATATTAATTGTTTCATGTGTACAAAATTTCTCAAATATCTCTCTCCTTTTACAACTAGTAATACATGCCTTTATAGAAAGATCAGGCACTATATCAGTTAGTTACAAAATATAGGTGTGCAAAGATAAGGATAGTTGTCCTTACAAGTTCTAAAATACATGTGATTTTCACAATCATACTGACCTAGAGGCAAATATGTTAACAAAATAGCATATGTCTTTACAATGGAATATTCTATTTTAAAAGTTACAAAACTCTATAAAATAGAATACTTCTTAATCTGTTGGTGGGCCCTCCACTTGTTGCTATTGGAGGATGTTCATGTCTTTTACCATGCTACTTGTCAACTAGCTCTAGGTCCACTATAGGATTTAGGAGATTCTCCCCCATTTGATCTACCAAGTCATCAAGCTCCCTATTGTTCCTATCCATAGATTCTTTAATACTCCTAGTTTCATTTATTATTTCTCCACCATTGAATATCATGTCTAGGATTTTACTATTTTTGGCCCCAATTTTGCCTTAGCTATTTCCTTTAATTTCTTGGGTTACCAAAGTAGCCCTATGTTTTAATTCCTCATCACTTATGATCTCAAGGGAAGTGGGCTATGCATGATCTATAATCATAGTTCTAAGAATCTATTTAATCTTTGTAATTAGTTCCTTATCATCATTCAGGAGCCTTTCTACATTATTATGCCAAGCATTCAGATTTTGAACCTTATGCACCATAATTCCCAAGATTGCACTTAAGTATCCTAACTAATGGTCTTGAAGTTTTGGATCTATTTCTTTGCTTGAATGTTGATTTGGGATATTTTGTCCTTTGAGGCCTACCACTAGGTAAATAAACTCTTGGTTAATACACACTACCCCTCTAATTCACTCTACCTCAATTTTATTGACTTGATTACTTCAAACATGTCACAAAATGACTCATCGAGCATCTTGGTCATCACCTTAAGAAATGATAAAATTGCCTATGTATGAAAGTTTTTCTTTTCCTTTTATGAATTTAGGATCATATACTTCAAGCCTTGGACTCCATCTTTAGCTTGTGTAGATTCAGCTTCTATTAGACTTTTCACATCCTCTTCATGAATGGTTGCTTCACCAAGTTACTAGCCCCTTATTTGGGGTTAACCCCACAAAGGGTTCCACCTTTTGAAAGGTGAATTAATTTATTCTAACCATATTTTTCCTTATTTTTATTCTCTCCAACCTAGTTTTTATAGGGTTAAAATGGATGGTAGTAACTAGCTCCTTGAATTTGGGAAGTTATAAGACCTCCACCCCTAAGTTACTAGATACTCCTGGAGCATCCATCTTCTTAGTTTTTGGTCCTTAAATGACCAAAATTCTCCTTCATTCCTACTCTTTCACCATATCCCTTATCTATGGCTTCATGTCATCTTGAATCTCAATATCAAAAACTCTTATCATAGCTCATGAATAGGAAAGAGAGGGGGTCTTTTATAGTTTCCCATAAATGAACCAGTTAATAATGACTAGTCCATGAATAGGAATTCATCACTAAACAAATTTACCTTATTTGTGGGGTGATGGATGATAAACCTTGGTATTTTCTTTGGCCACATAGGAACCAATGCTAACTCTACTTTCCTTTTCTCTGTAGATGCCATAGGGATAAGCTCTTTTCCTTTATCTTCTTCAAGTTCTACTTCCCTATCTAAGTCATAGGCCTCTAAAAATTCCTTGAGGGCACCCTCAAGTGTCTCTTCTAGTTCCAAGGAAATCATGTCCAAATATTGTACTAGATAAGGTGGACTTTATGGGAGTGTTGAAGATGGGGGCCCCTCTCTAGGCCTTTATTCTAATTTCTTTTCTTCAACCTTATCTTTTCCATGGCCTTATGGATCTTGTCTTTGCTTAGGTTAATCTTGGGGTTGGGTTTGTGGCTATTCTACTTGGGGCTATTCTTGGGCTATCCTAGATGGTCCTTAAAAAATTGATATTTCAAAGGATGCATTTTCCATCTCTCCATAGATGGCTTATCATCCTTGATTAACCTATGTTCTAGCTTGATGTTGTGGTCTTAGATCCTGGCCAACACTTCTTCATAATTCTTAGCCTTGATGTAGATGGTGTCATGAACACCAAATTGATGTATATACTTAGGCTTTAGGATGTTCTTATCCTTAAATTAGTTGGCCACTATACCCTTAGGATCCCACATCTTAATTTTATCTAATTGAAAACCAAATGAATCCCTGTGTCTAGTCATGGTCTCAATCTATTTCCTGTCCTAAAGTATGGTATTTCTAATGATCAGAGGGAAGGGGTGGAGAAGACCTTTATTATTTTCTTTACAAGTTCCATCAATGCCATGCAAGAATTGGGAAGTAATTTCTTTCTTGACTAGCTTGTTAGGAACATATATTGGTAACCTGCAAGGCTGGGACACAATCCCCTCAATCCTGATGACTATGTACTAAGGGTAGTACCAGATGTCACCCATTAATTCAATATACTTTTTGATTAGAGGGTAGACTCTAGGAATAGAAACACCTATGATGTCTTCAACTATGGATAGATACACATAGTCACAAATGAACTACATGTGGTTCTTATATTTGAAAATATGCAATTTGTAGTGAAATAGTGGATTTACTATCTAGGGACCAATTACTAATCCATAAGAAAGTAATAGAGGATAGGAAGGCATATAATAGGTATTAAATTATGTATAATTTCTTAGATGTCTTCCTTTTTATGGCATTGAATTATTTGATGAGGAAGACACTGATTAAATCTTTGATTGGAGGGGTGAGTCTCTCTTTTGCCATGAAGTGCATGTTGGGACCCAGATTTTATTCACATAGGTGGTTGAAAGGGTACTAAAGGCTTGGTTCAATCTAATAATTATTACCCTAATGTCCTCCTTTAATATAATGATATAGATATTACCCTTGAAGTCTCTAAATACATGGGGTCCTTGATGTAACCAAGGTTTTAGGATAAAGTCCAAGTCATTCTTGGAGGTCCACTCTTTGATTTTGGATAAATCTACATGAGGATTAGGAAGCTTGTAATAGCCCTCAAATGCTATATTAGAAACACATCCTACCCTTTTATAATTTACTTCCCTAATGATCCACTCATTATCAATTCTACAATCAATAAAAATAGGGGCAAGGATATCAATGCAATGTAGTACCTTAGATTTTGTTGTAGTATGGTGGAGGCCTATCATAGGAAAAACAACTACATCATAATATATTTAGATCACTATAGAAATACTTTGTTCTTATTTTGTGATTGGGTTCAATTATTTGATCATGAAAAATAACTTGGACCAGTTCATCACACATAGGGAATTCAACGCTATAATATCCAGTTTAGTATCCTTGAAGATCTAACCTTCATTATCCATTGATAAGTAAATCTTGGTCTCCTCCTTTAATTGTTATTTTCAAGATGCCATTGTCTCTATTCTGGAAAATTATTTATATTAGTAGAAAATTATCTTTATGAAATATCTCTTGCACTTAAAAACACAATTCAATTCTCTTTTTATTAAATGGTGACCAAATGAATACAATTGAGTTTCTTTTATATAAGGTTTAGGGTCTGGAGCTTTAATGGTAGAATATATCAAGGTTGTGGCTTATAAGTGCCTCATATTTGATTTAGGCCTTTGAATTTAAACCTTTAAATTTTTTAAGCTCATGAGATCTTATATTTTGTCCTTTTGTGCTTGTGTGGTTCTTATGTGGCATTGGTCTAGACCTTTCACAACATTTTTCATAAATTCTTTTTGAGAACTAGTTGTTGACATTTTAAAATGCCTCTTTCATTTCACTATGTTGGATCAAAATATAGGATTAGCATGAACTATTGATTGTAATATAGGCCCTCAAATTTTAATTGTCCCTTCTAGTTTTAAGAATTATAATTATGACACATAGTGTCTCTATGTGCTTCTCCATGCTTCAAATCCTGAGTCAGTTACTTGTTAAACGAGCATTAGCCACGTGGCAAGCTAAAAATCTTTTGAAAAGTCATGAGTGCCTTTATGCCATTGGATCAAAAGCTAGTGATAAAGTATGAACCATCAGATCATCTTATCAACTCTTCTTTAGATGTGCTTTCACCATGTATCGAGTTTGTGGGCTCTCAGGGCCTTGTTGAAAAGTCTTTGGGCACCTTGACATCTTTAGATCAAAATATAGTGACAAAGTGAATTTTGTTCATCTATAGAGATGATAAAAAATTAATTTATCATATTATTAATACCATAAATTAGGCTTAATTCCCTTAGGATAAGTTTTGTTTCAATTATTAAGTATTAAATAAACCTTAGGCTAAGGGCTTTATGCCTAAGTTTTCTGATTTATACACAAGGGGGTCATGGCTTAAATATTCTAGGCCAATGTTTATGTTGTATTTAATAAAAATAATGTAAAAATTGGTCTATAATATTTATGCCAAGGCTTATAAAATATTCTCAAAAGGATAAACATGACATAATGGTCGAATGACACAGGATTTCATTGTATTGATAAAACACATTAAAACCTTTAGCTAAATGCATTTGATCTAAATTTTTCACTATAAGTACTTACTTTTTAAAAATAGGACTTAGTATAAGTCTATAATTTAAGTTTAATTATGTTTAAATAAAATTTCATGGGGACCTTAAAGTATAGACTTAGACTAGGTTTATTTTTCATACTTAGATTTTAAGACCATTTCCACATTTTGCAATTTGAAGACTTCTAGGGTTTGAGCATTCTTCAAGCACTTACCACAACCTATAAATCCATTTTTTATGTTTCCATCAAGTTTTTGGAGTGAATTCTGACCTTGATCATAATAATTCATTATCTTACATTTGATGGTCTTACAGACATCAAATGCATCCTTGTGGACATCAAATATCGATCGTGTGAATGCCATTTTTAAGCTAGTGAAGTTTTTTGTTTGATGGGATTCAATTTGGAAATCATGAAAATTTCAAATACATCCTTTTGGATTTCAAATTATGGTCCCATGAACTTAAATTTTAATCTCATCAAATTATTATGACCTAATGTGAGAATGCCACTTGGCACGTCCATGGGTTCTCCCAAGATCTTGGACTATATTCACTCCATCAGATCAAAAATGGTGATGAAGTATTAGCCATAGGATCATGATCTAGGATATTTATTATTATTGGTTATTTCTATCAATTGGGCCCTTTTGCTTTTAATCATCAAATGCAAAGGTGTCACATTTTAATCATTTGGGCCTTCTGTAGTTTGATAAAATTTTAATCATGCCTCACACCATATGATCAAGTCTTTGCAAGTAAGTGAGAAGTATTGATCATGATATGAGGGCTTTAATTTGATTATTCCAATAGTATATACATGGGATTATATTATTTTTCCTCATGCCATCTGATCAAAGGCTATGATGAAGCACAAACCATTAGATCATCAAAGATGCATGTTATTTAAATTGAAACTTGGGTTTTCCTCACTCTATTGGATCAAATACCATAGTAAAGTGAAATCCATTGTATCCTACAAGATTCAAGGAATATATGTTAGGATTTCAAAGATGTAAAATACTTGGGCTTAAGGTGTCAACACTAAGGTCTCACTCATATTAATTAATATGTCAAGGCCTTAGGATTAAAACCTTAGGTTAAGGTATAAATGAGGGACCAATCTAATACAAAAAGGGGACTTAGGGAACCAAAATTAGGATAAGGCATTAAGACCAAGATACCTTTAGTATTAATAAATACTATGGGGCCTTAGGGTTAAAGTCTTAGGCTAAATTAGGAAATATTAAAAGTACCCTGCAGAAACAAAAACTAGTTAGGCATACAAAGGAACATTTAAAGGGGAAACATAACAAAAGGAGACCAATCATTTTAAGTTAATTTTTAGCTATGTTAAAAAACACAATTGATCTTAGAACATGAGATTTATCCTTAAGTCTAAAATGGATTTTAAAATGGTTCCTAATAATTTGATTCCTCCCAACATTCAAATTTAAACTGAGGGTTTTGGCCAGGGGTTTTGAAACATGAAATTCTCAGGGACAAACACCATAGAACATGTGACTAAAATCCAAAAAGAATATTTTATTAGCATTTTTATTCCAAATTAAATCAAAATAAAGCTAGGTATTATTTTTAACAAAATTGATGATCTTCAAATTCTATGAATGACCTTAACATGCTAAACTTCATGTTCAAACCTCAAGGTTTTTTAAGGGTCCCAATTTTTTAAAATGGGGGTATGTTGGCCCCAACACAACCCCTTGGAGACAAGGTTGGAAAAATTCTCACTTTTTGAGATTGGAGGGGGAAGTTAGTCAAAAATAGGAAGCTTATGTTTAGAGATTGAAATGGAGTCATATCAGACTCAATGAAGATGCAGATGAATTGGTTTGGTCTTTGAACCCAAAGCTTGGTTAATACTCTATTATATTAGGATATCAATATAAAATACATAATGAGGTATCAAAGGAGAGATGGAGGTGGTGAAATTATCTATGTCAAATTAAATCACCACACAAGACTAAAATTGTGTGGCTTTCCTTAAAAAATAAAGCTCTTACTTAGGAGGTTCTTCAAAAAAGGAACTGGCATGGCCCAGGGTGATTTAACCTCTGCTTATAATAAGTGGAGACTATGAATCATAATATTGTCACCTATTATTATATTATTAAGATATGGGCTGAGTTAGAGGATTATATTGGTGTGAGACATGTTTGGCATGGCCTTACTATTGTAGAATTTCTTGATAAGTGGTTTGATATATCTGAGCTAAAATCATTTAGGGATATCCCTATAATTGTCTCATGAGGTATTTTTCTTGTGATAAATTAATACATTTACAAGGAAAATACATCCCTACATTTCAATGTCTCTCCTAAATCAAGCTCATCTTTGGGAACTTCATTACCATCCCAAAAACTCCTTGACACTATAACCTCATACACCCTCCCATCGATCATTTTGAAACTTGGGGCTACTTTGATGGTGATTATAAAGGAACACCTATTGTATATGGTTATAGTGGTATAATTCACTTCAATCCCACTCAATCTTTCTATTTCAAAGTTGGGATGGGTTCTAATACTAACAACTATGTGAATATTTTGGTTTTAAAGCTCCTACTCAGGCTTGTAGTGGTGTATACAGAGAGTTCAATACAAATTTTTGGGGACTCTAAGATTGTTCTTAATTTGATTAAATGGATTAATAAAATGGAAAAACTAATACTCCTTCCCATTTTTAATATTACCAAAAATTTGTCTAATTCCTTTGAGAGTATTTCTTATCATCACGTCTACAAGGAGATTAATTTTGATGTAGATACTCTTTCTAAGGAGGGGATACATTTGGATCCTAACATGTGTATTATAAATGAGTATTTTGAGAATTAAAATATTTTTACAAAGATTACTTTAGTTATTGAGGCATATTTTACATTTCTCCTTCCTCTCTATATCAACTTAATTGGTTATGCTTTGGTGTATTTTGGGACTTTCTCATTTTGGACTTGGTTTGATATTTTTTGGTTATTATCTCCTTCTGTAGACTTGGATCCTTTTATCTACCAATATGTTTTCTTTATCTTTCTTTCTTTCTTCACATTACTTGTGATGTTATCAATTAAATTGATCCCCCATCATCTAATCACTTCAATGCTATTGTATTGGAGTGGTAGACATCTCCCTGGGTCATTTGGATGCTATATGACATGAATATGTGGATTTTTTTTGGTGGATGATGATCTATCCTCTTATGCCTGGCATTTCAACATTGATTTTATTACTCTACTCCTTCCTCAATTTTTTATTTTGTTTTGTTTCTTTCTCTAGGACTATTTTTCCAGATTTGGGGGCAATAGGCTCTCAATATTGTTCCTTTTATTGTCCTCTTTTTCTCCTGACATGTTGTTGCATCTTATAAATTTAACCTCAATTTATATTAATTTAATATTAAAAAATTTTCTAGGGAAAAAAATAGGGTTTCCATATTAGTGGTTTTTTTCCTTTCCCCTGCCCAACTCAAAGAACACAATTAGCGTTGGATTTTTTCATGGGATAAGGTTTTGTATGGACACTCTAGGAATTGATTTAAAATTAACCAAACACATTTTAAAATTCATAAAATTACCCTTAGATATAATTTCAACCCATCATATCACCCTATTTTAAAATAAAAAATAATAAAATATATATAATCCTCTAAACTAAACTAGATAAGTTTGGTCAGCTTAAGGTTTGAACCGGACCTAGTCAAGGTTTGACTGAACCTAATAACTATGAGATAACACTACTTAAATTTTGTGAAACTCTATGAAATTTATATAACAACAATAATTAATATTTTATTGATGATAATAATTTGATGAAATAAATAATTCAATGTCTTCCTTGGGTACCCAGTGTTTCTCTTTCCCATTAACTTTTGAATGTACTACTGAGAGATAATTAAACAAAATAAATATCAGTATTTCATTAATATTAAACAATAATACATTTTTTTAATACCTTATTGGATAATTATTTATAAAAAACCCCACATATATGGCCATGATGATAACACATTAATTTATGATCTTAAATAGTTTCACCAAGTAACTTAGCATTCAATACCCTTTTAAGTAGTCCAATGTATACTTTAATGGTCTCATATCCTTTATTAGGTATATTAATTGATCCTTCTTTCCATGTTTTTTTTGGTTTCCATGCCCAATTGATACTATCCGAATCAATATATTTTTTAATTTCATTTGATTTGGTCCATGTTTTATTTGGCCTTAAAAAATCTTGATACAATGTTTCACCTTTTGATTTCCCTACAAGTTTATAGTATTGAATCCTTAAATTTTTAGCCACATTATCATCTTATAGTTTAAGATAAATATCCCCATCTACCCTTCTTATCTAATTTTTTTATTTTCATTTTTTTTAATACTAAAATCTTATGCCCACATATACATCAATAAATGGATTGAGTGTTTATTTTGGTCTTTCATGTGAAAATTCATGAATGGTTAATATTTGATCGTGTATATATTTTTCTTGATTTTTTTTCCAAAAAATTAAGCACTATGACATCCTATTTTAATTTACAAATATTTTATCCAAAACACATAAAATATTCTCCCAATATGTTATCTTTGGAAGCCAATATTCTCTACCTCTGCCCAATTCACTTTTTCCCTAATGTTTAATATATGATTTTAGTCCCTTTTTTATATCTTCTATATCTTTGTGTTCTTTGAAAGGTGTTAGAGTAATTTTCCCTTCTAGAAAGTTTGGCTCATTATTGTCTTGTGTACGTTATATTGGGATTGAATGAGATCATTATATATCCTTTAATGTTTCTTTATATTACATCACTAGTATGACATCCATGACATGGTACCTAAACATCTCAGGTTTGATAATAACCCTTATCTTAAGGTTTTCATCTAATAATTTTGGTTAAAAAAAGGTATTTAATTCATACACTTACTCAATAAGGTAAGGAGTGAATGTGTTTTATCCTTATTGGCATGTTCTATAGGTGTCCATGATATATGACAAAGGAAATGTGTTTTATTTCCATAATGGTGTTACTAATCTGCTAATTTTCATATTTATCCTCATGATTATGTCACTCTAGAAGGAAAATTACATACATAATGTTGAAAACCCTTATTTATTTAAGCATGGATGAAAATTAAAATAGGGTATGATTCTTATTTTCACTTGTAGCATTATCTAGTTACAAGTAAAAGATTGGTGGTTGTTTTTTGAATGAAATATTTTTACTAGAAAAACTATCTTTATAATGTACAAATTTATATTTTTATCATTTGATTTTTTCATGCACTTATTTTTTAATATCACATCATGTAATTGATGTTTTGATGATCAATGACTATTACATAATAAATCACTATTTTCATTACTGACTAGTTCTTCGATCTTTTTGAAACACAAATCTAGTGATGTGACTATGTAATTTTATCCATATTTAATAAATGGTAGGCCAAAGTGGATAAAACCCATAGTATTGTGTTGATCTATGATCACAATAGTCAAAATAACTAGGAGGTTCATAACATTACTTATTGACTTAAATTTCTTACTCATACTTAGTATGGAAGTTTTTATTTTATCCATTTTATCATGCACAATATTTAAGAATCCTTGAGGTTATTCATATGTTTTCAATCTATGGGAATAGTAATGTAATTAATGACTTTGAATATATTAATTATTCCATTTTTTTATCCTATTCAATTTTTGAGAGTGCTTATACACATGTGGCAGTTCTATGTTTTTTGTACATATTTTTACACTCATCACACTTGGTGAAGAAATTATTCTTTACAATCAAAACATGTTTAAATTTTGTATTCATTATCTTGTTGAAGTTTGGTTGTGACACAAAAGGAAGGTTTAAAAAATTGAACTTCTTGATACACTTATTTCACATTAAATTATGAGTATAGGATATAGGAAGTAGTCTTTGGAGAACTTTGATTACATTCCATCCTACAAACCAAGTCAAATGTGGAGAAATATTTAAATTTATGTCAATGATTTTTGATGTGCAAATAATTTTCTATGATGTTATTCGACCTTTGTTTCAATTTTTGACATTTTTTTAGAATTTTAGGGTCTTTTGATCACTTTATGTTATTATTTTAATTAACAACATTAAAATAACCTAGATATACCAACTAGGGTTATCACTCTTATACTTCATCCCACAAGTTGACCTCAACCTATTTTGGGACTTGTTTGAATCTAACATTCATGGATAGATGTTTATGTTGGATAATTTCTAATTAGGCCATTATATGATAGATCTTTCATATAGGAATAATTATTTTCAAGGAGGGTTGAATACTATATCTATATTTACACTAAAGGTATTGATATAAAATTATTTAAATTTTACCATATATCTTTCCAAAAAAAATTTAGTTATTCCCTCTACAATATATTTACTTGAAGATGAGCACAAATTCATCAATTTGACACCAGCACCTCTAAACTTCAAATTATGTTCATCATCAAGTAAAATGGAAATACCATCCAACTGATCATTCCCTTTAACCATTAGGGTGCTTCTTATTTCATGGAAAACCAATTTTTTTAATTGGCTAAGCTATTAATTTGTTGGGTTATAGTAATTTTGAGCATTCAAAACAATAACTTACCACATTTTATACCATTACACCAAAACTTAGGGGTCTCAATGTCTCTTCATAAATTTTATGAACTTCTATCACGTGAGTTATAAACACTAAGGCTAAGTCATCATTTCTAAAATACCATTTGTGTTGGAGAACCACATCGTTTCAAATAAATCAATTATATGTTTAGGCCCTATATTTATGGTGCTTTAAGTGTCATCACTATAATATTCCTCTAGTTCCACGATAACACTATCATCCTCTAAATCATTATATATGTGACCACTATGAATTGGTGGAATTGACCAATTTATATGTTATAAAAATTCCCACTCTTCTTAGGAAATGTAGCACCCTTTATTCTCAACATATACCAAAATTTAAAATTCATCCACCAATAAATTAAAATTGCACTTTTCCATCCAATACCTTGTTAATAGTGACAACAACAAATGCTCTTCCCACATCTCTAGAATGTATGTCCTCTTTCTTGGATACACTTTGACCTCTACAAGTTTGGTTCTTTTTGAAAACTAATCCACCTAATAATCCTATCAAAATGAAATAAAATTAATGCTATAGTACAAAAAATAAATGATGTAAGATAAAATAGAATATATTAAACCATATTGTATCATAAAGAAATTAAAAAATAAACATTAGTGGGAGATGAAAAAAATATGTAAATAATATTAATATAAATGTAATCTAGTTCTTGATTTCACTTATTATCTACATAAATATATAATATATTGTATTATAAGTTAGTAAAAGTGTTTTATTTCACTTATTACTCTAACAGTAATAAAGTTTAAAAAAATGGAATACTCTTTTATAGGGTGTTATTATAGAATTTTTCAAATGCTTGTTCATGATTGGATCAAATTTGTATTGTGAATGTAGTTATGTTTACATGCATTAAAAAATAAAAATAAATTAAACCTTTAAAAAAATTCCCACCAACATTTTCCACCAATCAAAATTTACCATTAAATATATGGGAACATGGCCAAATTTTTAAACTGATAAATTTATTATTATATTAATATATAATATTTATAAAATGTATTAATAATAATTATTTTATTATTATAATATATATTTTTGTTGTCAAAAATTGAATTATTGGTTTTCCTAAAATTCTCACTAATGAGTATACCAAGTTAATGTGATCAATTTTGATTACAAACACTTAGTTTAAAAAGTAGTTTTTAGGTCTCAAAACTTAGGCTCCTACTAGAAAAAAATGAATCCCTCATTTCTTCCCAATTTTTACTCCATTGAGTATACCAATTTAAATGATGATTTTTTACTGTAAACACTTATCCTAAAAATTTCTTCTTGAAGCTTAAATTTGAAATTTTCATAAGTGTCCAAGTCATTTTATTCCATTTACCAATTTTTTTCTTAACTGGGGTGAATTCAAAGTCTAATCCTAACTTGGTGTCAAATTTTGATGAAATAAAATAATGGTTCTTGGAACTCATCAATTCCTAATTGAATGTAATGGAACTCATTGGTTCTCAATGGCATGAAATTCATCAAGACATTTGAAGCAGTGAAAATAACTAAGTTAATGATTAACCAACTATATTTCACTGAATCAGATGATGGGAGGTTTCTAGGAATTAAGTTGTTTCTCAAAAATTGAAATTTCATTAATTCATCGATACTAAGTAATTACGTTTATAAATGAAATTTTAAATGTTCCATCGATCCTTGCACAACCTGGTGGAACCCAAATCCATACAAAAATACTATAAAATCATGGAAACATGTGTCAAAACAATTATATATTAATTTTAAAGATTCTTGTTTGTATCAAAAAATTTATTGGCCTTTTTCTCCATACCAAAAGCTCTTTAGTATTTATCCTTTGCCAAGACATATTTTATTTTGATATCAATCCTTCAATCCATCTCTAACATGTAATTATACCTTAAAATATCTATGATTCAGGAAATTATAAAGTTTTTTAATTATTTCTTATCCATTCCCTCTGTTTATTTTTTATTTGAGGCTAGCTATGCATGAGAAATGTGAGTTCTTTTGGTGTAAAAGTTGATGAAATAAAAACATATATATTTTACTTGCAAAACACCATAATTGTCATTTACCAAAATCCTTACCTTTATGAATATCATTTATCAAATGCTACAACCATGCAAACACTAATTTCCCTCAACCTTGTATCCAGAAGTCATTATGACCTTCTCAAAATAATAGCCTTTTAAATGACTATAACTAGCAAAATGAAATTTTAATATCATGGGTATGAGAAATTATCTAAATTGAAAACTAATTTTATAGAAATATATGAATTGAGGTTGGGACATGTCAATATGTATGATTTATGAGATAGGATACAACATAAAAATATAATTCCCATCACTCAAATACTCTTTAAGAGTGGGATTTCTCATGTGGTTAGTTTCTAAACCTTTGTTCAATCCACAGATTTGCTTGCCTATGTAAAATATCATGACCTTTTCATTACTATCAGAAATGGTTCTTATTTTCCAATGAACATGTCAATGACCCACTATTTGAATTTGGATTAACTTTGATCACAAAATCTAGATATAGCAATAATGTAGCTCAACATTATTAACATGTAAAGCTTTTTAGACAATAATAGTGAAAATAGGATGAACAACATTATTTTTACTAGTATCCTTACCATGTCTCTTTTTAAAATTGGGTAGTCACCCATTCTATGAATATCTTTATCAAGATGGACTTAGTGTAAGAAGGATGAGGACTAAGCTCAATTTTTTTTCTTTATGTAATGTTTGAAAATATTTTTAGGTTTAAATATAGTGAAAATAGGTTTATTAGCTTCTCATTTAGAGTGGCTGGTTACCTAATACAATAACATAAATATCATGATTTACTTAGACTTGAAAAATATAGGATGAGTAACCATGTCATTACTTTTGGAAATGGTTCTTAATTTTTTCATTGAACATGTCAATGGCCCACTCTTTGCACTTAGATTAATTTTGATTGAAAAATATAAATATAAAAATAATGTAGCTCAACATTAATAACATGTATAACTTTTCAAATAATAATAATAATAATATAAATTAGATGTTTTTTTTACTATTATCCTTTCCATGGTTCTCTTTTAGAGTGGATGGCCACCTACACTATGAAGAGATTTCTCATGATCTAGTTAGTGTAATAAGGACGAGTAAGTTTAATGTTGTTTCATTATGTAATGGTTCAACATCATGTCAGGTTTAAATATAGTGTAAAATTTAATATTATTAGTGTATTGTTTAGAGTGGGTAGCTATGCACTCTAGGATTCACATCAATCTTAGGATTTAGTTTGTGCAAATAGGATGAGTAACCTTGTCGTTAATATCAGGATGAATTCATTTATAATAATTAAGTAGCAACCTAGTACTCTAAGAGCTTTCTTAGGATCCACATGTTTTCAAGGATTCACATAAATTAGAGTAGAGGAAAGATGCATCAAATAAAAATCTTTAACCAATATTAGTGAAGATATGACAAGTGACACTTTAACTTTGAGAAGATCAAAATTTAGAAAGGACAAGTGACACTGTTCCTCCACTCTAAATGTGATTTATTTTAAATGAAGGCCATTTTTCTATTTACACTAGTACTTAATCCAAAATTATAATTTAAATGAATGGACCATGATCATAAGAAACCTTTTAGAGTGGGGTGCCAACTCTAATAGATTTTATACGATCATTGGATAAATTTATAATATAAGGATAATTCTAAATATATTTTTTAAGAATGAAATCATTTTTAATTTAAAACTAGGGTATTATATCTCATCAACTTTGATGATCATGAAAATAAGACACGAATAACTAGTACTAGGATTTATATAATTGAAAAAAATTCATTTTGAGAAATATTTTCTAGTGTACTTGAAAAAAAAATGAGCTAAATATTTTGTCATATAAATATTATGATATTCAACAAATAGAATATTTAAATATTCTCAAATCATATCCAAATAAGGTAAAGAAAACATTGTTTGAAATAACATTTTTTAAATTTTGTATATTCGGTTAATTAAAATGAAAAAATAATATGCACAAATTAAAAAAGAGAAATTAGCCATTTTATGCTAAAAATCCTCTTTTGTAACATAAAAATATTATTATTTTAAAACAAAGTTGGTACTCGATAAGAATGAAACATGAAAATAACTAAATATTCATAAAATTATCATTCTACAAAATATAGGTATTCATCTATAAATTAATTTATTTAAATATTAGAAAAAAAGAAAAAAATAAGCTTAAAATTGTTGTTATGAATTTGTTATCAATATACATCTAGAAAATGAAATATTTTCTAAATTTTGTAACAAAATAATTATAATACTTAGCATAAAACATATAAGAAATGTGTTTTCTATAATTAATAATCTATACAATGATACATTTGAGATGTATTTATAACCAAATAGTTATAAATACTAAAAATATATTAGAAATGAAACTTATAAAATAATAAAAACTACTAACCTAATTGTATAAATTATCTATGGATCATATGCTTCAAAAGAGTCTCTTCCCAGATGAAAGACCCATGGTGTAAAAAATTTAGATACTACATACATTATATATAAAATGTATTATCTATAATTATTTGATTTTAAGTTTCTATTTTTAATCTCATGTTGGGCCTAATTCTCTTATTTTTTATATTTTAGAAATAGTAGTGCATCACCCTACCTCTATACATGCCCTTCTTGTATATTAACTAATATTGATTACTCCTTGTAAAAATTTGAAAGTAATTTGAATGATTTGTACTTCCTTATATTAGTTTCATCACCTTTTCCTTGTTTCAAAAAATGAAAAACCAAACCATACATATTTGTTTAAGAAAAAAATTGTTATGTCCCATAAATAAATCCTACTCGATTCAAAAGGTGAGATTTTAAAATTTTGAATGTATTATCTTAAAGTTTAACTATTGCTCAAAATAAAATGTGGCATTTTAAAATTTAAAAAGGTCAGTGATAATATTTATGTATCACATTGTAATATGTGGTAAAATATATAAGCATGCCATATTTTGTAGCTTAGAATAAAACACAACATTTTCAAAATTCAAATAGTCAGTGATAAGACTTATGGGATTTATTTAAATATGTGGGAATAAAATAATAAGAGGGAATATTAAAATTTTAAATGTTTCATGTTTTGATTTACGTAAAAATCAAAATGTGGTATAATTTTTTAAATTTAAATATGTATTGTTTTTATTTTTTTATAATTCAATGTTTTTTATTGAACGTAATAATTACTTGTATATCAATATTATAAGATTAAAATTTTAATAACCAATATTATTTAAATAATTTGAAATTTATTATCTAAGTTCCTTATAACAGGGTTTTTGAAACAACTAATATTACAATGGTATATTATAATATTTTATATAAAATGCTAGAATTAAATATATGTATGTTATTAGTACAAGTTAACATTATTGTTAACTATAAAACTATCTAAAATGTTATTATAATGGTATATTATATGTTTTATATTTAATGTTAGAATTAAACATATGTATATAATTAATATTATAAATTTAAAAATTATATAATATTATTTTAAATAATTCAACTTTATTGTAATTTAAACATATAATGCTATGTAAATTATTAACTACAATGTGTTATATTATTATAAAATTTAATTTTAAATGTTTAATTATATGAACACTATTATAATATTTTATAATTTTTAAATAGAAGATTATTTCAATTATTATTACAATGTGTTGTGTTGTAAGGGTAATTGTTAAAATTAATAATTACATAACTAATCACATTTCATTACATGTATACAAACTAGGAAAATTATGATATCTTATGAGGATGTCAATCAATCACATCTTGCCATGTATCTAACTATGCATGGTTGTCAAATTTTTTAGGGCAAAAGGGTAATTACGACATGTTACACATCATGATTTTATAACTTTGTAAATTTTTAGTCACTCACAAGTTTTAGTTGGTGAATTATCAATATAAAGAAGCATGCTAATGACATCTTTCCATGTGTCATGAATTTGTGACATCATATATATTTTCATCTTGTTAGTGACTAAGTATGCATAATTTTCAAAGTCTACATGACTTAAGGGTAATCAAATCATGCCAAGTTACATGATTTCGTATTTTCAAATTTAGTCACTTGTAAGGTTCAATCTTTAAATGGTCACTATGAGTATGTAATCAAGTCATATCTCACCATGTGTTATTATTTCATGATATCACACTTGTCTAAAACTAGGAAAAGTCATAATAAATAGGTAATAATTTTTTTTTTTTCAATTACATCCTAAGAATTATATCTTAGAGTGGGTAACCACCTATTTTAAATGAGAAAATACTAATCCTATTTACACTATAATTATTTAAAAATATTTATAAGTTATGTTTAAAATATTAAAACCAAACATCTAACTTGTCATTTTTTACTAAGTCCATCCTAAGAAACCTCTTTAGAGCTAGGTGGCCACCCACTCTAATTTAAATATAAATACTCATCCTATTTGGACTATTATTATTTTAAAATATTTACATGTTATGTTGAACCATAATACATAGAGAAAAAATAAGTAACCCATCCTTTTTTCTAGGTCCATTTTCAAAATTAGCTCTTAGAGTGGGTGGCTGCCCATTATAAATGAAAGACTAATAATCTTATTTTCAATATTATTATTTAAAAATATTTACATGTTATATTGGATAATTACATATATTAAAATCAAGCATTTAACTCTCATTTTTTCACTAGTAAGTTCATCCTGAGAAAACTTTTGGAGTGGGTGGTTGCCCACTCTAATTTACTGAGAAATTATTAATCTTGTTTAATCTAGTTATGTATTAAAATATTTATATGTTACTCATCATTTCATATTTTTTAAGGATGTGAGGACCTTAATCATAAAATTAAAAAATGAAAATAATTTATAATAGTGACATATGCTTAAGAAAAAGGAAGTAATCTCTTAAAACAACCTTAATTGGTCTCTTAAGAGAGCCAAAACCTTTGTTAAAATAATATCTTAGTTTCATAATGAATGGATTAAGATGAGATAGCATGTTTTTTGAACCATAATATATAGAGTTACAATAATCATGTAACTCACTCTTTTCTATAGGTCCATCTTGAGAATTAACTTTTAGATTGGGTGATTGCCAATTCTAAATGAGAGACTACTAATCTTATTTTCACTATTATTATTTAAAAAATAGTTTTTTTAATTTAATATGGATCATAATACATATTCTTGGTCCAATAAATTTTAAATTACATGTCACTTTGAATTTAATTCAAACATATACTTAGTGGATGTAGGTAGAAATATCGATAGGTATTTTATCATTTCATAGTTAATAAACAATATCCTTACTTGGAAATAGAAGGATGGGAATTTTTGGAATAAAATTTGTAAATCATAACTTAGCATAGATCCAAATGAGTCATTATTTTGGTTATCTCATCTCCAATTCTGAGTAGATATATTCAACATATATTTTTTGGTAATTTGGGACCCCACCAAATTGGTAAAACATTGATAAATTGTCAAAGTTAGTAAAAAAAATAGGAGGCAATTAAATTAATTTGGCTCATTTTCCAAATTAATCATTTTCTTAAGTCCTTAAAATTTTCCAAATAACTCAAAATAGTTTCCAAATTCCTCATTTTCCTTATCACTTTGAAGTAACCAGTGAAAGTGAAACTCTACAATTATTAAATTTTATTGATTTCATTAGAAGCAAAACATGAATATGATGTGGTAAATTTGGCTCATGATTTGGAGGTTTGGTTTTATAACTTTGTTACACGTATGCTTATTTTTAATTTTGAACATGAAAGGTTATTTGTTTCAATTTTTTGGGTATGTTTTTAATGGGTTTTCAAAATACTTTCTCAATGAAGTGGTAGGGTTAAGTTGTGAGATACTTTTTGGGTTTTAGCTGTAATATATTTTGAACACAATCACACTATAAACTTTTTAGTTTAAGAGTAATTTTTTTTTGAAAAAGCATGCAAAGTTTCTTTTAACTAAAATAATTTCATCAAGTTTTATTATTTAGAAATAATAATTAATATTCATTTAATTGTCCATATGTGAAGACATCAATTTGAGTGTTATTTATCAAATTTTAAGTGATTCATGCATAAAAAATTGAAATATTTATGGCCCTCATACTAGATGAAGCTCTTCAACTACCCATGGGACTCACTAAAAAAAGAATTCTTTATTCCACAAATCTCATAGTAGAAAGGGAACTTGAATCTAAAATACTCTTCACTTTTAGGTTTGATAAAACATAATTAGAATATTAATATGAACTTAACTTGTGGGAGGTTTTGATCATATTCTATTCATAGTTGATGCAATACAACATGAAATTAAACTAAAGGGATCTTTAATAAACATGATGGAAACATCATCTTCATATAATCAGGAATTTGATTTTGACCCTTATGAAATTAGGATTAAAATTAGAAATAATAAATTTTTGGTTTCAAAGGTTCTTTGGGATTAAACCATGTAAGATTTAATGTTTTCTTCACAAATTATACCTAGGTATTTTGAATTCATGTTTATTGAGATAAGGAGAGTCAGTATATATCCCAAGAGGGGATCCATAACTTTTGCATGCCAATAAGATTTTTGTCCTTGCTTGGAAATTTTCATACAATATTGAAGTTCCAAGAATGGATAGTTCCTATTATGACTAGAGAAATAATATTCCATGCTATTTTATTCTTTTTGGGAATTAGGTGTTTAATTCCTAGGCAAATACAGGTCTAAGTAAATGTAAATCAGTAATTAATGTGTCTCAATTAGCTTACTAATTTTTGTAAATATATATGTATTTTATCTTTTCTAAAAATAGTAAGAAGTAAGAAATCAAACTTAGGTTATTCTAGGCTAAAACAGATGATGCAAGGTCTAGAAATTACTATGCAGGGATGGAAGACTATCATAAACAAGACCTAGAACTCTACTTCTAGATTGGACAAGAGCACCAAACTCAAGACACCCTACTACTTGGTGTTGTAGTCCACTTTTGGTGTTATTATCTTGGTGGTCTAGCTTTTTTGGGTTTTACTTGGTAGGCTTATGATACTATGGCAGTGAAATATTAAAGAATGGGTCTGTGTAGAGCTCATTATATTTTTGATTCAATATTTTAAACCCTTAGGATCTCTTGGTACTTGAAATTGAGTATAAAAACTTGGGAAGAGATGAGGGGTTAGTGCATAAAGGATACACTATATTCACTTCACACCCCATGTGTGGGTGTGTTGCCTATATACTAATACAATAGTTCTCCCATTTGAAGTTTTTGGTGAAATTATGTGATGTATGTAACTAGATGTGAAAATGGAATGTACTTTGGATGATTAGGGACTGGTATGAGTTCTTGAATAATCTTGAATTGGTCTTGGAAGGTTGTATGCAGAGAATAAAGAAGAGTGCTTGAGTGTACTTGATTATATTCTTGATTCTTTCCTGTGAATGAGTGCCAACCCTTATAAATTGAAATTGAATGGAATTATATAGGGAAACTAATGATCATGGGTTAGATGAGCATATATTAGGCCAATAGGGAAAAAAATAAAGATTTGAGAAAATTTGATCATTTGAGGCTAAAGTGAACTTGGAAAATAGTGTTAGAAATAGGACACCCCTAAGTTATAGCACTCTTGTCCAAGTTGGGTTCTATTGTCCTAGGAAAATGAGACCTATGGTTGTGTATCTAGGTCTGAGAGGGATGCATAGGTCTCAAAAATCTAAGTCCAAGAAGTTACAAGTTCTAGCTGAGAAGGGTTGAGTGAGAAAGAAAAAGGACCTATAGGTTGGGTACTATTATCCATGCCTAAGTCATAAAATTTCAAATTTTATATGATTAAATTTACCCTTCCTTTATTCTAGTGATGAATCAAATTGAAATACTAGGATAAAGAAAAAATAGAAAGCATACCTAAACTTACCTATAAGGGAAAAGTTCATGAAGTTGTGTGATGTTGGATATGCATAGAGAGATCATGTTGTGATATGTGAATATATAAATAAAAACATGAATTAGATAATTTATTAATAGATAAACTATATATAAAATAAGAATGTACAAAATCTGACCAATGGAAGAGAGAGGAATGAATACACCTCACTGAGTATGTGAACCAATACAAAACCTATTGTAATGCTAGATTATGTTGAGTATGTGTTAAATCAAGAGTAATATCATGAATAAAGCTGAGTTCTCAATTCCATATAATGTGGCTCAAGAATACAAAGGTTGGAATTTTGTCTCTATCATCACCAATTAAGTGAAGCTAATGAATCATGTTTGTGTTAATTGATATTTGGACTGTATGTCCAATCCCTCTAAATAGGTAGATCAAGAATACAAAGGTTATCCCTTTGGCTCCATCATTGCCCCATGAATTTAAACTATGAAGTGATATTAGTATAGAATATATGTCATATTAGATGGCTCATGGAGCCCATGAATGTGCTATAAATCTAACACTATGGCATATAGCTGAATGTGTGTTAGAAACTAGGCCACTCTTGGCCATTTCAAAAGATGGGCATTAGGCTTGTATGGAAGCCACTCTAAAACTAATGTACTAGGATTATATGAAAGCCAACTTAGGAACTCAGGTACTTCAAAAGATAAAATTTTATGAAATTTTAACTTGAATTTGATGTCAACCACCTATAGATGGAGTAAGGCATGCAACTACTGAGAATGCCTAGAATAAACTAAACTCAAAAACAAAAGAAGATCAATGTGTTGTACACATTACCCCCAATCACTATTGTCTAAAACATGGATTCTTATCTAAAAGCTATGTCAAATAACCAATCCAAACTAAAATTGAGAAGAATCATGCCATGTATGATAACCCCTTGTACCTGAGAAAACTATGCTAAAACTATTGAATTTAAAGGATCTAGAAGTGCAAAAACTATCCTTGAGCTAATTTTTTTGCCTATTTCTAGAAAATTTGAGTTTTTTTTTGCTTGGAAAGGAACACCAAATTATGTAAACCCATATTTTTGGTGATACTATCCATTTTTGGTACTACTGTCCATTTTTGGCATTGTTGTCCAGTGTGAAAACTAGCTGTTAATATGAGATTGTTCCTATTTTTCTTCTCTGATTTGATCAGTTTGACCTCTAGATTTTATGTTGACTATTCTAAATTTTGCTATTTTGATGACAAGGATGTTTTATCTTTGTGACAAAGCCCTTATTTTATGCCCACTCTTTTGAGGGTAGGAATGATGAACCTACAATGACTACCCTCAAAAGAAAAGAGTCCTGTAAGTGTGGTAATCTGAAAAGATATATGATATAACATTTTATGTTTGATAATATGTTTCAAGATATATAAAATTTTTTTACTAATATATTTTTAGATCAATAGGGGTATGCCTAGATAGATATAATAATGTGAAAACATTCACAAAGTACTAAACTAGAAATGTTAATTATTAGTTTTAAGTTGGAGGGATGGAGCATGATGTCCATCATGGTATCCAATAAAGCAAAGAAAATTCATGATATGTATCATGGAATTGTACACATTTGAAAAGAAATAAAAAAACAAGCAAGAATAAAGAAATAATAAGCATACTAGATCAAACAAGGGACATGGGAACATGCCACTCAAGCTAGAAACAAGCATGGAAGGCATGTTAAAATGACACACACACATACAATTTAAATAAGAAAAGTTGGCATATAGGCCATAGGCACATAGAGGAGTAAAAATAAAGGACATTGGAAAATATCCTAAGACACACATAAAAAATAAGCAAAGGACATTGGAAAATGTCTTAAGGCATAAGCATGAGACAAGCTAAAATTTGAAAATGCAATCACACAAGCTATGCTAAGCAAGTATAGAAAGCATGTAATAATTGGAAAGAGACAAGCACATCTAACTGGTCAAATCAAATGTGAGAGTATGTAAAACATGTGTAGTACAAGACTAGGTATATGATAATAAATACACAAGTGCTAGATACTAGTGAGATGTTGATATAGTATTCTATGTAAGCTATAAAGTAATGCACATCAACATGATAAATCAGAGTGTGTGGTGTAGAAATGACATAACCTAGATGGTGTGTTCATGTAGAAGATGCCCCCAATGGGTGTGTATAATAATGTATGTCTTGAATGTAGAAATAGGAATGCCCTCTCTATGTGTAGAATGAAGCAATCAAGTAGCTGGATATCACTTCACACACTCAAAGAAGATCAAGTGAAGCATGGTAATGTAGAAAATCAACATACAATAAAATGAAATAAAAAATGTAAGTCCTAGCATGACAATAGTAATGTAAATCATGGATGATGCATAAAATCAAAATATTTTTGGCATTTTTGAAATTTTTTGAATGTATTTATATTTTTTTGAAAATATTTGAACTATGTACAGGAATAACTAAGAAGAAATGATACTAATGTTTATGGTTAAAATTGTGCTTGTTTCTAACACCAATAATGGGAAGTTTCAAGATGTGGGACTTGCGACTTGAAGCAACCTCTAGATTTTTAAGAAGCTGGTCTCTTCTTTATATTGAGTGTATATTGTGAAAAGGGATAGGAATTTTAACAAAAACACAAATTCAAGAAATAAAATCTAACTATGGTGATGCACCTGAATGTAATTTGACCTTAATCTTGAGTACAGTGAGACTATACGTAAGATTTAATTACATTTAAGAGAAAACAAGTGCATGATCAATGTAAAAGATGGAAACAATAGAAATAGAGGCTCACAACATAGACTACTTTTGTAGTGATACAGAAAATATCAACAAAGGCACAGGGTTCAATCTTCTTATTTGAATTTTATAGTCACATAAGAGGCATAGAAACATGCACAATTATATAAACTTTCCAACTCAAGAAAATGGAACAAAGGCAAATGACATTCCTAATCACAGCTCTAGAAAGTTTAAAACTCTTGACAACACAACCTAGACTACTTTTGCAATGACACAAAAAATATCAAAAAAGGCACAGGATTCAATCTTCTCATTAATTCTTCAATCACATAAGAGGCATAGAAACATGCACAGCTACATAAACCTTCCAACTTAAGAAGATAGGACAAAGGCAAATGATATTCCTAGTCACAGCTCTAAAAAGTATAAAATCTTGACAATAATTCTCTCAAAAAATTCTCTCTGGTATCTGATCATGATTTTGGTGATCTCTACACCCTTATTTATATCCTTGGATTCACTCTGGATTGTCTGCTTGTTCTCAATCTAATGGCCCAACTAAAATCTAACAAAACTAGAAGTGTCTAACAGAAAATATTTCTTAGATTATGAAACACTTTGTCTTTCAGTAGTTCATTGGCTGAAACAGATCGTAGGATGCTCCCTTCTCTTAAACGGAAGAGGAAACTTAGTCAATTCCTTTGAAAACCTTCTTATTACTTTAGAGACACTAGAAAATGACACTTGGCATGTTCTGCAACCTTACTAAGGACACATGGCGCTCTCCACTTTACCTATACTCTTACTATTTATTTGCTCTAGAATGTTTCACCTTTGACACCTGTCACAATCTGCTTCTTCAAACTTTAACAACTTAAAAGAAATAAGACCCACAACCACTTTTAAAAAGGAATAAGGATAGTGGTGATCTTTGCTTGCTTCAACAAGGACACATGGCAATCTCTGCTTCACTTAATTGGGATACGTGGCAATATTTGCTACTTTTAGCTACCTTTTGAGAAACCTACAGAAGGTGACATGTGTTAGTCTCCACTTAACTCTGTTTATATTATAGAAACAATCAGGCCTCATTTCATATTTACACAGACAATGACACTTGGTGGCTTCTGCTTGTTTCAGAAACAAAACTTGAGACCCACCACCGTCTTTTCTATATCGGTGAAGCAAAATGAAGATAATTCAGATCTCAACATGTGGTGGCTTCTGCTCTCTTCAGCTTGGATACATGACATCTTCCATCACTTTTAGAAAAGCAAATTGAGACCTTCCATGATTACCACTTGGAACTTTCCACTTTACCCTAATACTTAGCTTGTTGAAACCTTTTGTTGAAAAGAGATTTGAAATGTGGGAGCCAATATGAAACATGGATGCTGACACTTATCATGTTCCACTAAGTCACCATGAGATACATGGCAATCTCTGCTTTACTTATAAAAATTTCAAAAGGTGCCTCAGCTGATGACACTTGGTAGCTTTTGCTTGACTTCAACACTTAGACAAAAATGAATCAAAAGGAAAATTAGCACCTACGCTATGTTTCAAAACTTCACCATCTTAGACCAAAGTATGCGAGAACAAAATTTTGCAGCATGTAACTAGAAATTATAATGAAATGTAGAGTAATATTTTAATCTACAACTAACCAATGAGTCTTGGGTGAAATCCCTATCCTGGTATCCTATATTGAATAACTAAATCATGAATGATTATGAGGCATGAGTGTATGATTGAGATTATGAAGCTAAAATGTGTGTACATTGTAACTAATTTGAAATCTCTAAAGTGGAAGATGAATGTGGGTTACCCCTATAAATTTTAAAAGTAGATGAAACTATATGGCTCTTAGGGACCCATCTAGAAGTAGGAGAAGGTACTCATTGAATAGGTGCTCTTTGTGTAGCTGTATGAGATCTCAATGTAACTACTCTAGGTGTGAATACTACCAATGGCAGTTTTTTACAATATTGAATATATGGGGGTGTATGAACCCTTTATATTGGTGATGGATGTTGTAACTATGGTTGAACCTAAAGTGGAACTAGAATAGAAGTTGGAGGAGAAGTTAAAATAAGTAGAAGAACTAGATCTAGTGACTAGAAGTTGGTAGATGGCTCTGAAGTGGGGAGGGGTGACTCATAAGGAACTCTAGAAACTATAATAACCTAATTAATTTAAATAAAATTCATGTATTTTTTTTAACTATAGAAGGTTTAGCTTGAGTTTTTGAATTTATGGCCGACCAAGTAGTATGTCAAAAAATCCTACGCTGGGAACTATAGTGAATGGTGTAGCCACATATGTAGGACTAACTTATAATGGAAGTATTATCTTTCCTAATGAAATTTGATCATGCCCACTAAACCCATTGATAACTATATTAGTTAGAGTGATATCCTGCTTTGAATAACCCAAATGTTATAGTAGTGTGAAGGTGCACATATTAAGACTAGAACCATTGTTAATGAGTACACTATGGATAGGTTGATTATGGATATGTGCTCTGATAAAATGTGAATTTTAACCTATATCATACTCTATAATCTCCTAATCTAAAATATATATCGAAGGCTTGGTTAGAACTCTAGACTCATACACACTAATCATACCCCTTCAAGGATGTGTTTCAACTAAAGATGTTTGGTATGTAGCTGGTGGAGGATGTGTATGGTATGTATGATGAACACTTGATATGTCCTCTTTATCTTGTTTTGAATTCTATGGAAATAGTTATGAAAATATTTTCAAAACCTTATCTTGTGTTGTCTTTGTCTTTGGAGGCTCAGCTGAATTGCCTAGATCAAGTAGATTATCATCTAACAAATCATGTATCTTATGTGATAAAGTAATGCATTTGTTTATAGTGTGGCTTGGTGCCCTATGAAAATCAAAAAATGCATGATAATCATATCCCCATGGAAGAGGATTTGTTGTATCTACTTCTCAAATAGGTGGGAGAGTGATGATATTACTTTTTAATAACTATTATAGAACTCTGGCTGCAGAAATTGGTAAATTGGTAAATGCACATCAAGGAGGTGCTGATAAAACCACATGTTGAGGGGGATATAAAGCTTCATTGACTATTGGTTAATTATAATTTTTGATGTCATTGATTTTGACCTTGCATGGGAATTTTCTATTACTCTTGTTTTTTCTGTCTAGAGTACCTGAATACTTGAGTTTGCCCATTAAGATTAACTTGACTTCTCTTCCCTTAAGTGTGTGACACAATTTAGTGAAGGAAGAGAATATTTTGAACATAATGGATTCATGCAATACTAGTAGAAGGCTCTATTTGAATATGTTTTATATCTCTTTATCATCCATGGGGCTAGTTAGCTTAACTAGAATAGTCTTGTATCTGAGAACATAATCTATGAGGGGTTCATTTGACCTTTGTTTTTGTTGTGCAATCTATGAATATGAAACCTTGTCACCAATTTTGATACTGAAATGTGCTAAGAGCATGTCTAATAAAGGATTCAAAGCTATGACCGACTAATTTAGTAGACTATAAAACCATTATAGATCATAATCCTTTAGGATCCACATAGAAATTTTGGTATATATCCAATCATTGGGTACATAATCCAAACATGCTACATGAAAATATCTCAAATGTGTCTCTAGATCACCCTTGCCATCATAAAGAGTAATCTTGGGTTAAATAGATCCTTGTGGCAAGGGTGTAGAAGTAATGTGACATGATAATGGTGTATGTAGAAGAGAAAAAGAATCCAAAGCCTACTTAGTTCTAGTGGTACCTTGCTCAAGGTGTTTCACCTTGGATTGAAGAGATCATATATGTTGCACAAGGGTTATGACATCAAGAGATAAGGATGTACTAGCTATAGTTGATGGCATAGAAGAAAGTTGGGATGCTATAGGGGGTGGTTGAGACATAGTTTCCCCCAGAGTGTCATTTGTAACTAGTTGCTCTATGGTTTGAGAATATTACCCATTGGTTACTTTTTCCTTTTTTTGTAAAATTATAAGCATGTCATCTTGCATATCTAGATGTTTGGTTAAGAGTTCTTGTATTTTTCTTTTATCAATTTCATCAAAACTGATATATCAAACCATTCATAAAGTAGGAAACAAATTTGAAATGTTTTGATATATGTTTTAATAGGTAATGTGTGATAAATGGAAAGTACTAAAATTAAGAAATGTAGAGTCCAAAAAATAGTGAATTAGAAATTACGCAAAAAGGATACTTAACTACCAAACATGTAAGGTGATATCTCAAAAGCAAGTAGGTGCTAGTATAGACCACTAGGAATTTCTCAAAAATATTATTTGAAAAATAATATGAAATTTTGAATTTGAAATTGATTTTTTGAATTAGATTTTCAACTAAAAATTTAGAAAATGATTGGAAAAACTTGGAAAAATAATTGGACACTAGTTGATGTAACTAGGGTTTTGAATGAATTTTTTCAAAATTAGTGCAATAATTTTTTAAAAAATTAGACAAAATCTGTAGAATTTTTCTTGAAAATTTTTGAATTTTTTTCTAAAATTAGCAATATATTTTTCCTAGTGGTTTGAAAGTGTTTGAATGCACCTAGTATGTGTAAACTAGGGTTTAGGTGAATTTAATGAAAACATTTAAATTAATTTTTAGACTTTTTTATTTTTAAATTTAGGAAAAATTTGGAAAATATTACAAAAAATTATAAATAATTAGCTCTAGGGTTTTTAGGATTTTTGTGCAAAAATTTGAAGTAGGTCAAGTTCACCAAATTTTTATTCTTTTTGGGAATTAGTGTTTAATTCATGAGTAAATAAAGGTTTGAGTAAATTTAAATAATTAATTAATGTGTCTCAATTAGCTTACTAATTTGTGTAAATAAATATGTATTTTATCTTTTCTAAAAATAGTAAGAAGTGTGAAGAAATCAAACTTAGCTTATTTTGGGCTGAAATGGATGATACAGGGTCTAGAAATTATTGTACAAGGATGGAAAACTATCATAAACAAGATTTAGAACTCTATTTTTGGATTGGATAAGAGTGCCAAACTTAGGAAACCTTGATACTTAGCATTTTAGTCCACTTCTAGTGTTGTTTTCCACTTTTGATGATATTATCTTGGTGGTTTAGCTTTTCTAGGTTTTTCTTGGTAGGCCTATGACACCTTGTCATTGAAATTATGAATCATAGGTCTATATGTATCTCAATGTATGTCTAATTAAATATTTTAAACCCTTAAGAGATCCTAGTACTTGAACTTGAGTATAAAAACTTGGGAAAGAGAGGAGGGGATAGTGTGTAAAGGATATGCTAGATGCCCTTCACACCCCATATGTGAGCATGTTGCCTACATACCAATACTTTGAAGAGGGATCAAGTTAATGTAGTTCTCCCATTTGAAGTGCTTGATGCAATTATGTGATGTATACAAATAGATGAAAAATTGGAATGTAATTTGGATGATTAGGGATTGGAATGAGTGCTTGAATAAGCTTGAATTGGTCTTAAAAGATTGTATGTAGAGAATAGATAAGAGTGCTTGAGTGTACTTATTTGTATTATTGATTATTTCCTTTGAATGAGTGTCAACCTTTATAAATGTACATCTAATGTCCTTTAATAGGGAAATTAATGATCATGGGTTAGATGAGCTTGCATTAGGCTGATAGGGGAAAAGATAAGGATTCAAGAAAATCTAACCATTTGAGGCTAAAGTGAACTTGGATAACAACACCAAAAATAGGATACCCCTAAGTTTTGTCACTCTTATCTAAGTTGGGTGTTATTTTCCTAGGAGTATGATACATAGGGGGATGGATCTAGGTCTGAGAGGGTTGTCTAGATCTCAAAAAGCTAAGTTTGGGAAGCTACATGTGACTGGGAATCAATGAAAGTATAGTTGAGAAGGGTTGAGTGAGAAAGAAAGAGGACCTATAGGTTGGGTGTTATTATCCATGCCTAAGTCATCCAAATTTTTCATTTTATATGATTACACATACATTCATAATCCTATGTAACATATTACCTAGCTTATGATATTCCAAAATAATACCTAAATTAATTGATTAAGTGCATATGTCCATTTTAATAATGTCATATTAGATCAAGGATGTGAATAAAATGGTCAAATAGATATTGAGAGTATTAATAGTTTCCATGGGTAAATTTTAAAGAGGTGTATAACTACACTAGTCTTATATAATCCAAAAATATCCAAACTAAGAGACAATGTGAAAGAGTCCCTTTAAGGTCTTAAGTCAGACTAAAAATTATCTCATATGTTGTAAAAAAATTATAGCTTTTTATCTTCCATTAATTCTAAATATCAAAGTGGATTTAGGTGTGTAGGAGCTTTTAACATGTTCAATGTAATTAATTATTTGTTACAAGATACACATTTATTTTTGTTTTATATATGAGTTAATGTGGTTATTTTGGGTAATAATTCTTATTTTTTATCTTGTAAAATAAATGTTTCGATGTTTGATGTGTATAATTAATGAAATTACACCATTATTTGGTAGAGTCAAAAGCTCAAAATTGTGCACAGGCACATAAAATTCCAGTTGATCGATTACACTTATTTTATTAATAAAATTCCATATAAATATATGAGACATATTTATTATAATTGGAGATTCTTTGATCCCTAAAAACTCTCAACATATTAAGCAAATAACTCTATAAATCTACTAGTATATTATTGTTGTTACTGATAACTATAACATACCAAATAATATATTCTCAAGTATAACATATCAAATAATATATTCTAACTTAGGTAATAGTATAACTACTATTTAACAAATAAAACTACCTAATGTAAACTCTAATTGTTAACATTCCCTCCCTTAGTGTTTACATGGGGAGAGAAGGGACAACTACACATCACTACATTGCCCTCCCATATGTTGACATCAGGTTCAACAAAAAATGCATCCATTACATTGAATAATAGATTATTATATTGTAGAGGATCATGCATGCCTTATTGAGGTTCATTTATATTTAAAGACTTAATTTGAAACTATTGATAAAATTTGACAAGACACTCAGAATACTCAAATGACAAAGAAATAATAAAAGACAACTATAAAAGATAAAAGACTAAATAACAATACAAGAATTGTTAAAAAGTATATAAATTAAATAATGAATTAATAAAATAAATCAAAATTAATACTAATACCATGTATCATAAAAAATAATAAAAATAATGAATTAAAAAATTAATAAATAAAATTTTAACTATTCAACTATTAAAATCTAATACCTAAACCACTTAACAAATCATAAAGCCATAAATTTAGAAAACAAAACAACATAAAACACAAATTTAAAAATAAAAAATATAGATTTCATAATAAATGAAAATCTAATATAAAATATAATAAACAAAATAATAAAGAATTAAAAAATAAATTAATACTTAATATAAAATAAAACTATGATAAAATAATCCCCATAAATAAAAGTTCAACACATTAACACAAATAACAAATATCATAAAATTAAACTAAACATAAAAATACCAAACCGTAGGCTTTGAGTGGTATTGAAAATTTAGTGGGTGAAATGGGTTAGGAGAGAAGGCTGAGTTTTGAGCTTGTCAAGGTCATGAACCATGGAATAAGTTGTGGATGTAGTTGTTTGTCCAAATATGTTGGAATGTAGTTATAATCTCGGTGCCATGGATTTTCTCATCGAGTTGGATACTGCTAGAGGAAGATCAATGGTAAAAAACACTAAGGAAATCTAATTATTGGTGATAAAATATATGGAGAGGCATCAAATGCTATAGGTGGAGAATTTATGTAGCATATAGGTTATTTTGATGTAGAGAGGGACTATTTGAATGGATCTTCCATAAAATTAAAACTAATGCAAATAAAAATTCAAATGATAACACCTAGAATGAATGAGAAGATTAGTAGTGAAGATAAGGAGATCTCAAAAAATCTGATCGTGATGAATTTTGAATAGAATATGAAAGATTTTTGCAATAAAAATATATCATGATACACTAAGGATAGTAGGCTTACGATTTGAAGGAGATATTTTGCCAATCTTTAGAGCTTGTTCTCAATTCAAGGAAGCCATGATAAATTTCAATGATGCAACACAAAAAATATAATAAATCCTCACATATATTCATACAAGGAATATTCGTTCAAGATGTGGGTTGTAATGATCACCAAATTGTGTGTGTGTGTGTGTGTGTGTGTGTGTGTGTGTATTTATGTATGTATATGTATATGTATGTGTATATGGATGTATGTATGTACATTATAAATAATATAAAATGGTCTACATTGTAAACCTTGTGACAAAATATAGCGGTATGCCAATGGATAAGAGAGATGGATGCGGTCCTCACTCCAAATTCCTTCTTATGAGCAAGACCAAATTTTTATAGATGTTCAAGGGAGAACCTACTCTGATACCAGATAATTAAATTACGCCATTATTTGGTAGAGCCAAAGGCTCAAAATTGTGCATAGGTACAAAAAATTGTAATCAATCAAATACACTAATTTAATTAATCAAACTCCATACAAATATGTAGGAGACGTATTTCCTATAATTGGGGATGCTATAATCCCTAGAAACTCTCAACCTATTAACCAAATAACTTGATAAATCTTCCTGCATATTATTATTTTTATTCACAAATATAACATACCAAACAATATATTCTAACTTAGGTAATACTATAACTAATATTTACCAAAGTAAATTATCTAATACAAATGCTAATCATTTAACAAAAATTACCTATTTGAAGCTCATTCTTTGTTTGGATCCTACAATCGACATTGGTTTTTTTATTTCACCATAATTCTTTTGAAAATTATTGATTTTATACCATTTATGTCCTTCAACACATTATATTATAGGATACAACATTATAGTAAAAAGTGTTTCATTAAATGTATAATTTCTTTTGAGCATTGATCTAAGGGACTACCTTCATCCAAAAATTAGACATGCATAAAAAAGGACTCATTTATGATCCATTCTACCAAGCTAAAAAATATGTTTAGAAACAAAATTCAAGCATGGGTTAGTATTAGGAAGGAAACACCTTGTACTATAATGTTTTATAATGTGAAATATGTGTTGAAGGACATATATGAATCATTTTGGTTTATAGAATTGTTTTTGTTAAACCTCACCTACATTGAAAAGAGATTTACCACACACACACACATATAGACACACACATGACATCCATTCTTAGCTCATTTAGTTTAGAAAATTAAATTATTTCCTTAATTCAACATAGTATAATCAAACTGATAATCCTCAATTTACTATAAACATTAATCCAACTAAATAAATTCTAAAACAACAATTAATCTTTTTAGGACTTGATATAAAAATCTACAATATCAATATCAACTATTTATATAATAAGTGTAAAACAATATGTGAAATATTTTTACTCAGTATTAGTTAAAAATAAACACATATTACATTACCATGTAAGCATAAAAACTCAATCTTAATATAACAAAATCCTATAATTGATGTTCAATACTAAAATTAATCATTAACTATAAGGTATAAAGAGGTATAATACCATACAAAAATTATGATCATAGCCTTTACTATACAATACTACACTAGTATATAATACTATCAACAAGCACTATTGTATAATTTAATAAATTAATACATCAAATACTTAACAATTTTATGAGCAATTTAAATTAGCACCTGAAGTAGACATGATTAAACAACTAATATTATTTATGATAAGTTTTAAGAAGGGAGAGCATTAATAGTTTTCGACCAACCATAGACTAACCATCTCCCACACACCTCCTAAGTGGGAGTGGCTCTTCCCTTCACATAGGGGTAGATAATGGTGTTGTAGACATCAATATCCAACCATGAACAATATGAAAGTACAATTACTATTACATGTATAAACAATACAGACCATGGATGCAACTCTATCTAAGACTTTGATCAAACATGTAAACTATAAATTATAGTGGACATACAACTATAACATTACTTCAGCTAAATAATTTTCATAAAATTTACAAGTTTCATATTAATATGGGTCATAGTCTACATATGTCCATTAATATTTACTAAATCAACTAAATTAGCATCCATAATTGCCACTCATCATCCCTTAGATAAAGAGGACAATGTGACATTATTCACAAAAAAATGCATCACTCATAATCTCATATAAATAGTTTATGCATAATTTATAGATAATGAATTATTCAATAAAACATCAAAATGATGACCTTATTCATAGAAGATAACAAGAACAATCAATATTGACTTATGTATTCTAATCACTCAACTTTAAATTCACTATTATTTACCATTCTTGTCTGATTGATGATGATCAACCTTCAATAGAAATCTTTGCCTATTGTTCATCAACCTTTAGGTAATAAGGTTGTTCATATATAATATACAATAAAAAAATCATTCATTGTAACGATCATGACATAACAACATTCCCAATGGCATTATAATTTTAAGTAAAATACCTTACATCTAAAATTTATAACATCCACTTTCCAATCCACAAAATACAACAAAATTGGAATTATTTAATCATGTTGTTAAAAAAATCCCATCTCAAAATGCCATATATGCACAATCTATTTATATTAATAAAATAATTCACATGGGCATGGTTACAACCATCAATAGAATATTCCAAATAAGATAAACTATCGATATGCTATATTAGAGTCATTTTCACATATAAATAATCAAATCCATATGGAGTCATGAGCCTTAGTTCTTTCTAAGACATTTTATTATCATAAACATAACAAATCTATGAAATGGTTACCTAGTCACACCATTTATCTAAGTTACAATAACTTCTTATATTATTCTCTTCCACTATAAGCATGTAGGTAATAGAGCCAAGTGCCTACAAGTCTATAAAAGTTTAATTAATACACACTTAAATGCTACTAAGATAAATAATTTATACACATATGGTTGATCAAACTATAGTTAAACATAATAATAAATAACCTCATAGTTATTAAGGTCAATTAAATAACTATGATTTTAGTATTATATAAACAAAATAATAATGTTTTGAAGTGGCTACATACTCGCACCATTAATCCAAGATAAATCAACCTTTTATCTAGTATTTTTCATAAACATTTCTATAGTATTTACTTTTATTAAAAGAAGATACAGCCCCTATAGCTAAGTATGATACAATTATTAAGGTATATTAATCAACATCCATAGGGTAATTACTATATAATAAATAAATTCCACTAAATAAATAACATAATTATTTTAAAAATATTTATCCTTTTCAAGAAAAATATTCTCACTAAAAAGATCTTAACTAGATTTAAAATGAAGACACGATCATATGTTAGCATATAACCTTCAAATGAATTCATGGTCATGGTAACAAATAAATCTTATTTTATGACCTCTGCAAAAAGTATCACAATCATGAGAACAAATGTTAAAATAACATAGTGCCTCCAAAATAGCTTAAAACCATCAACAAAAACACAACAATGTATTGCCTCTAAATACTGTCATAATCATAAGGATGAAGCATACATCCATCAATCATTATCATAATCATAAGGAAGAAACATAAGCCACTAATTAGTATTAAAATCTCAAGAATAAATCATCTATCCATTAGTCAGTGTCATAATGTCAAAAAAAATGTATAGCCACAAATTGATGCCATAGTTACAAAAATAAAGATTACAATAATTTAATAGTAACATAGTAATAAAAATAAGGTACCAACAACATAATATGGTTTGTATATAATGTGATAAATAGACCAAATAAAACTAAAACATTTGTGCTTCACTAATATGATATAAAATATGCAAGAGGCAAGTTTTATGACTACAAATTACACATGTGAAGTTGGTAATTCCTCATCCTCACATATAAATGTGAATATACATCCATAAAATAGAGAAATAAATCCATATTAATATATATGTGAATTTACAACTATACAAATGTAAAAACATTTTTCATATGCATATAGATGTAAATCTACAAGCATACAAAGGTAAAAAAGGATCCATATGCATATATTTGTGAATCTACATCCATACAAAGGTAAAAACATTTTACATATGCATATAGATGTGAATCTACAACCATACAAATGGAAAGGCTATAGTTTTTAAAGTTTAATCCAAATGAAATCAGCATTCCATAGTAGTGTTTCATTATCCATAAATTCATGTATATTGTAAAAACTTGCACAATTATACTAAACAACAACACCATAATACTTAAAAAAATTAAGAAGGTTTTCTTACCCAATAGAGGATATTTGAAACTTTCCTGAGAAATGGTGAAAGCAATAGTTTTTTTCCTGGGTTCTTTGTCCACTTCTAGACCTTTATCATGTATCTTCCCTCTCCACTAATATTCTCCTTCTCTACTTATATTCCTTTACTTTCACCCTCCATAAGAAAGAAATAAACCTTGCTTTTTAACTAAAAATTTAATCCAACCTAGACTCCAAATCCATATATATTGAATAGAAAAAAAACATATAAAAAACTACCATGCACTCTTATTGGCTAACTTAAGATAGTAATAAAAATATCAATTGAGATTAGCCTCTTAGGTTTTCTACTATGGGTTACACCCATAAAAACAATTAGTTTGAACTTGAATACATCCATTGACTTGAATGAAGACACAAAAAAACTTAATCATTTTTTTACCAAAATGATTTTGTTAATTGAACCAACTATATGTTTTTTATGTTATTCATAGAACCCAATCATGACCCCTAGACATGGTGGTCATAATTTTAATAACACTAAGAGTCCACATAAAATGTAATTAATGACCTTTTCATTTCTAACATTTAATGTGGTCAGACAATTAAGTAACTGATATAACTCCCACTTTATAATACTTAGCACTTTCAAGTCCATGATAAATATTTTAATATTCTTTCTTTTATCCCCTTAATAAATAATAACTTAATAAAGTAACCTAAGATAACTATTTTATGACTGTTAGATTAAAAATGGGGTCTAAATCCATGACCATGGTTTTATTCAAGACAATAATCACACAAGCATTCTTTTGACACAAAAATTAGATGAAAATGTAATGCATAAGACCATCCATAACTAACATAACTAGCACAAGAAATTTCAAGAGATAGAAAACATTATAAAACTAGACCGTCAATGCTATGTGAGTGTGTGTTTATTATTTTTTTCTCTTTTTTCCCCAAATGGCCATGATCTTCCACCCTCTCCCCTATGATGCCCTCCTTTGGAGTTAAGTTGAGAGGGAATATATAGGTTGTTTTGCATCCATCTCAGTTAAATAAATAGGTGGTTAGTCTATTATTAATAATATATATTCCCAAAACAAATAGAAATACTAACACAAATATTACAATAAATTAACTATTGCATTATATAAAAATGAAGAAATAATCACATTAATATATTTTTTTCGTAACAACTGAAATGTAATAAGCTCGGGTTCAATAATTTAAACATCAATATCTAGATAATTGTAGTAGTGATAAAAATTAATATATAATCCCTAATGGTAATAATAAATCAACATTATCATGGTTCTTTCCATTAGGGCAGAGCAAGATGTAACAATTTCTTTTTATGATTAGATGGATTGGAGAAAGTGATAGGTGGCATGTTATGTTGAAATATTAGTACTCATCATATTTTCACTAAGCCCATAGATTCCTTATAAATATTTAGATAATAAATTAAAATTAAGGTTTTTAATTCATAAGTGTAATTTTTATTTTAAAACTTTTTCTTATTAAATTGTTACATTTCCCCATTTTAACCTCTTCTAATTGGAAATTTATTACAAAGTGAGCCCAAATGGGTGGCTTTAGAGTAAATTTATAGGTTTATAAAGTATTATTCTTCAAGATGTTTAACATCCTAGAAAGAGGTCCTTAAGGACTCAAATATAAGATATATATGTTTAATTCCATAGTGAAACTATGTTTTTCATATTGATTAAAAAAACATTGATAAAAAATAACTTGATTAAAACTATAATAAGTTCCTCTTGGACACCAAAAATTGTTGTGAAGGTTAGGTACACCTGTCAAACTAGGAATCATAAGGAATTGATTTTATTGATTGAAAATTATAAAATTATTGAATAAAAATACATATACATGATTATAATTGTAAATATCATTTCATTTTGATGAAATCAACACTTCCTTGCATGGAATGCCACTAGGGTTTCTACATGGCTGAAAGAGCTACTATTGTGATACCTAGGGGAAAATGTGGAAGGATGGAATTCATGGCTGATAGGGGAGAGATATCATGCCCAATAATAAGAATGGTTTTGTTTGCATTTTTTTTATGCCCAACATTCTTACTCATTTTCTATACAATACGGTAGGATAATTTTGCCACATTTGGTCAGTGTTTGATGGTTAGCCATGCCATTTATTTTTTTAAATCTCATTCATTTGATGTAGGATAAGAAGGATAATTTTAGAATTAGCTACTGAGAGGGGGTGGCTGGGGGGGGGGGCTGAATCAGTTTCATAATAATGTATATCTAATTCCATTTTACATTTCATGAAGAATACATTCACATAAGAGATCAATGCATAAGCAAATAACTACAAAATCATATCACAAGAGATCATAAGAGATATGTGGGAAAAACTCTTAGAGGATAAAAAATATTGAAACATGCACATGGATAATATCATATAATTTCAAGATCCAAATTTTAGTGAATCACCAACTTCATAAGGAGATACAACCCATACCTAGTTGAGCACCCATCGAACTAGTCTTTTGCAAGCTCTATCTTGCAAGGAGGATCCAACCTCCTAAGAAACCAAGAACTAAATTAGCTAAATTGAAATTTTAACATATTGAAACACATATTATAATATTTAACTGATTATTACCTCCTTTTTTTCACTCTTCACCCTTTAATCTCATGCAAATAGCCTCTAAGGCTCATTCACTCAATATGCCTCTTCTAGGCTTATTAGGTCCATTGACCTTGTTTATCACCTTAAAAATATACGTTATATAAAAAATTATTCTCATATTCTCCTTATTATTGTAATTAATTACCTAATCCTCCTCTTTTAAAGGATCTCTCCTTTATTTGTATCCTATGTTCTTTATCTCACACAAATAGGCCAATTAGACCTTGCCTTTATACCACACTCTTGGTCACACCCATCTTGGTCAGCCAAGATCCTTAACATGATTGATTTAAAATTTAAATAGGTCATAATACACATGAAATTAATGATACAACAACTTTATAGGTTGGTCATATCTCTTTAGGACCAAAACCCTATTAGGCCTAATAAAGACCTAAAGGAATTAGGCCTTCTCTAAGGCACACGTTACACTTAGACCTCTTGGACCACTTTTACCTTTTACCAACACTTTAAAAATTTATAATAAATCTCAAATATACACTTTATAACTCCCACATATGTCCATACCACCTATAACTCCAACTCACCACTTGAACCAAGCTATTTAGCCTACTCACCATCAAGCCTTAAAACACAAAAAAGTCTATCTCATGAAACTAAAGCACACAATAAAAATTATCCAAAAACATATGAAAAAAATACATAAATATATCATTAATTACCTTATAAACCTTATAATTTCAATTATACATCACCACTCAATCTCTAAGCACCCAAAACCACCTCTACAATAGGACCACTCAAATTGGTCAAACACAATCAATGTATAGTCAAACAACTTTGACCACCAAAAAATACACATGGAATTTTTATAAATAAAAACACATTTTTATGGACCTATGATAATTATTTAATAACTTAAAACTCATCTAGTTCTCTATCTTGGTCCAGACAACTTCTAACTCACCTCTATAAAGTGATCACTCAAACTAACTATAGCCTCCAAAAGTATAGTCATGTATAAGTTCATGTTTATCACTTGTAAGAGTAATTAAAAGACATATCATGAAAATACATATTTACTATGTGATATATAAGACATCATAAAATATATGTATCATATATTCTAGGATCAATCATTGGTCTTACAAACCAATCTCTTAGGCGTCTAAATCACTATCTTAACATAGTTTGATAAACTAATTTGGATTTCATATCTCAACACTTAAAAATGACTCAAAAAATCTAATAAATATTTTATATCTCATTTATGTCCTAAAAAAATCAAAATTTTCATTATATGAAATTAATCTTTTCATAGAGTTTCAAACCCTTCAGTTCTCTTACCACACCTAGAACAGTCACTCTAACTCAAAACATAGTCATGGTGAACATGATTTATCACACTTGTAGGATAGCTTAATTTAAATATAAATGAATTAAAAATGTCATTAAAAATAATTTTCACATATTAAAACAATAATACATATATTTCATATAGAAAATGTAGAACATATAAGCCAATCCTTGAACCTTACTCCTTTACTATCTTCATTCACTAAGATAGGCCATCTTATGATCAACTTTTTGCTTTTGTATGAGATTTTATAAAAATTATAAACCAAGATAACAAAGGGTATAGGTATTAAAAAAAGACCCAAACTAATATATTCATCCTTAAACACCTATATCTCATCCCTAAACTCTTTCTCACACAAGTTTGCATTTTCTCATTATTTTCACTATCTGTAGTCTAACAATAGGTCATATTTCATGATCAAAATGATTGACAAATTGAACATAACTAACCTAAAAAACCCCATGGACATAAATAAAAATTGTTTACCTTCATCTTCCAACAAATTTAATATGTTGACTCGGTCAACCCATCTTATAACATCAAATTCTTCATAAATAAGCAATTTTTTGGACCTTTTGCTAACTACCCTAACACACCACTACCACCTAGAGATGCCAAGAGGAGTCCTATACAAAATGAAATAATAAAATTTGTTTAAAAAAACCATTATGGGAACCATCCAACAAGATTTCTCTAATCAGGTCATTAAGAGGGTTTAGAGAGGATTTTAGACCTGTTTACATTCTTAACGAATGTTTATAGAGCTCTATCCTTGAAACAAATTAAAAATGCTCAAAAAAACTTATTAATTATTTTTAAACCTTATTATTATCATATATAATTTTAAAAAAAATCTTAGGTCACCATGAAAAGTCTACATGTGCCAATGAGCATCAAAACTTTCTTCTCGAGCTCTCATTTCTTCATTCTGAACACATAGGAGTCCTAAAAATATGTTTTCTTGATTTTTTTATTTCTCCTCAAGACCCAAAACTTGGTAAAAACCATTGAATAAAATTTTAAAACCTAAACCCATGATCACATGGGCTTAAGCCCTTTGAAAACTCACCTTGACCCTTTATTTAGACCACATTAAGTCTCTATACATGTTAGGTCTTTAGCTACAAGTCACTTTAGGTTTTGGAGTATGACCCTCTCACCACTATATATGTTATAAAAACCTCATCCACATATAAAATTAACTCATATCATTCTCTCAATCTACCATCCATGTTCACATAGGTCACATACTTCTTACCTCAATAAGCTACCAAGCTTGTGCCTCCACACTAGGCCTCTCATGCCAAAACTAGACCTCAAACCTGACCTTCCTACCACTATAGATGATTTTAAACCTTATTCACATGTTGAAAATTTGTTTAAAATATTTTAATCATGATTCTACCATTGATTCTCATAATATCAATGTCATACATACCTATAAAATCAATGTTATGCCTCTAGTCTAATCATATAGACCTAATAGGTGCTCTACCTCTTGGAGTCATACTATGAAACATACTTGGGTAGTTCAATGTCTCAAATAAATGTTCAAATGACCTCAGTCATCCTATTATTCCTCTTTAGATTCATCCACTACATCCATCACACTCCTTGCTCATATAAATGCAAGACTATGATTCTTAATACATGATGTACACTTTTATTCATGTCAAAGTAACTAGGACCTCACTAAAACCTCAAATCATTCTCTAAAACCTCATAGTAATTCACTCATGCCATATCCTCTCATCACCATCAAACTTACCTCTTTATCATTAATGTATCTAAAAACCAAGTCAAATTAAGACATTAATGATAACACATGACACCAATGACCAAATTATAATAGAGTAATGATGAGCTCAAAATATGCCTCATTATTGGCATAGTGTTTCATTCATTTCATCTCTCCAAGGATATAATATTATAATCATAGACTTTTAGTTAACTATAGCATGGAAAATAGATACTTTATCTCATTTATGTTAAACTAAAGATAGAATTACTATTTTTCCATTTATGCCTAACAAGTAGCATATTTTAGTGTTTTAGTTTTGAAGAATGCACAAGAAAGATGGTAGAAGCAGCATTTCAAATTTCTAGTTTTGAGTTCAATTATCCAAAGCTACGAACAAAATTAGTCCTCATCTACAAACTCTATAGAATCTATGGACTCTCCTAATTCAAAATCTAAAAAATCTATAGATGTTCAACCTCAGATAATATTAAGCTAACTATAGACTCTATAGGTCCATATATATAGACTCTACAGGTCCATATCTATGAACTCTGTAGGTCCAAAGTCTAAGAAGCCAGAGAATTTGTAGGTAGTCTAGAAAAGGATGATTGTTCTAGTTGGAGTCACGTTAAGGAAATATTTGACTTCTATTTTGAAGGATTAAATTATGATATACTTTGTACATACTTATACCTTAAAACTATTATAGGGATAGAATAACTATCTCATAATGATAGTTGGATTTTCTAAAATCTTACTCAATCTAAATCTCTTATTTTGGGGATAGGTAGATTGACTAGGTAGTTCTAATTTTATACATACTATTTTTAGTCTAATGTATTAGCATAAAATTGTAAGTATTGTGTCTTAGAAAGTGGATTTATTGATTATTGAATACAGATACACTTTGAGTTTTAGACATATTTTAAACATTCTAGCTTTCATAATTTAATGTAATATTATTTTAGCTTTTAGTACTGAGTAGACTTCATTCTTGATTGTCAGAAGAGCAAGCACCCACTCTCCTTAGAATCAAGAATTTTTGTATGGTATTTATATTTATGTTAAATTTATTTTTCATTATTAGATAATCAAAATATCCTAAATATTTTCATACATTAATAATCCCAACTCAAGATTCACATTCCAATAGCTATTTTCTTTTAGAGCAAAGTGTGACTCAGTCTTAGTGATTATTTTGATTTACTACTCAAGAGTGAGTTAGCTTAGAATTATCTTTTCAGATGAGTGTTTACATTTCTAAGCAAGTGTTAATTAGATTTAGATTTCCAAGCAAGTGTGAATTAGATTTTTAGGAAATGTGAAGAAAATAGTTTAAAAGGCATTATTTAATTATCAAGAGTTAAAATAGAATCACTAGATACCCCATAAAGACCATTCTATAGATCTACCATCATAAGCCTTCCTATCGACAACTTTAGACACCAACCTTGGTTTTAATAGATATCAATCTGAAGGATTGATTAAGTGAAGAGTTAAATGAAACTCATCATTTTTGGCACTGTTGTCAAGGATTTTCAATGTAAGGTAAATCTTATTGATATTTAATAAAAATAAAAAACATCAAAATCATAAAAGAAGCAATCAATTTATGTTTTGACCACGAGATTTTAAAGGGTGATTTGTTTCAAAATTTGCTCTAAAAAAAATAATAAAAATTCCTTCAATATCTCTAGTTGAAATTCCAACCCTATAATTTATAAAATAAATCCCATCAACATCCTTAAATGAGGATCTCAAATACCCTATTGAATCACATCTTTAAGATTCTCCTAAAATCTTATTTGGAACTAGAGAGTTGCTACAACCAAGTCCTATAAGAATAATTCAACTAGTAAATCCATTCCTAAAAGGAGAATATCTAGAGGCTATAAAATATTTAGCATAAGCATTTGAACAAGTGAAGAAATTTTTGAATAATTTGAACAACCTTCAACCCACATTCATTGGGAAGCTAATCCTAGTTTTGAAGGAACATCAGAAGAAGATATGGGTGATCGACAAGACTGTTAGGTTGCACAACCAAGAAGGAATTTTTATTTCCATATTGTTGTAGATCCTAATGATCAAACTACCATGAAAAATATTTCTCCTATAAATTTTCCAAATTTTTAGGGAAGATCTAAGGAAGACCCTAATCATTTTTTATTTGAATTTAAGTTTCTTTTTCAAACTTATGACTACACAATAGATAATAAAAAAATGAAATTGTTCCCTTCAACATTCAAAGATGCATCCATGAGATGGTTCATGGGTCTCCCAGGAAATTCCATTTGTACATGGGAAGACATGGAAATTAAATTATTGAAAAAATAGAAAGATTATTATAAGGTGATAGAAAGAAAGGAAGAATTATTTAAAATTAAATAAAATGAAGATGAATCTTTAGAGGATTATTCAGATAGATTTTTGTTCACTCATAAATGAAGTAATTATCCACTTACTGAGGAAGTTTTGAAACTTGTTTTCCTCAAAGGACTAGATGAAGACATCAAAGATGTGTTGAACTTAATGAGTGGAGGAGACATAAATAAACTAGCCTTTCATCAAATATTAGAACTCTGTACTAATTATTCTTGGACAAAACTAGGAATGAAGAAAGGAAGGTTAGGAAAATCCCATAAAATGGGAAAATTGATGGAAGAATTTTCTAATCTAAAAACTGATATTTTAGTCACACTAAATAGTACATTAGGGGGCTTTTAAGCTAAAGCCAATGTAACTAAACCATTAGTAATTTATTGTCTTAAGTGTAGATTGAAACATGCTCTCAGGGATTATCCTTTAGACAAAATAAACATTTATACTTGTGTAATTTGTAAAGGAATGGACCATGACACAAACCATTATATCTTTTTGCCTAGTTTAAAAAATTAGATAAAAGTAAATGTTCAATCCATTGAAGAGTTAAACTACGTAGAAAGACATAATTTCTTTCCAAAAAATCAAATCCAAGGATAGTTTGGTGCAACAAATCCAACCAATCTATGGATAAAACCATAGAATGTTCCAAAACCTCCACTTATGTGGGGTTAGACTCAAATACCACCAGCTCAAACACCATGGCCAAGATAGGATTGGGTATCACCTCAACCATGGATGTTTCCACACTATCCATGGGTACCTCAACAACAACCATGGGTACCGTTGACAAATCTTCCACGAGTCAAATTTTTGACCATTTGGATCGATTCACGTCTCTCTAGCCAAAGAAGAAATAATACATTGGGCAAGAGGTAGACCAATTGAAAGAACTCATTTGTAAAGGACTTGACTCTGCGGCAAAAGAAAACAAAGGTATATCCTTCGGAATTTTTGTCCAAAGGAATTCCTTCAGACAAAAAGTCTGAAGGAATTCGGCAGGTTTAAAGCAAAAAGGGACCACAAGCTTTAGCAAAAATTTGGGTCCTTCAAAATTCTTCCAAAAGATTGTTGTTTGCCATGTGGTAGACACCCAAACTAAATTTGGAGGACACATATGATGGCAGAAGGCATTTGGACAATTGTTGCCAACTTGGATGCCATGCAGATGACTATAGACTGGTTGGTGGACTACTAACTAGACACAGTGACTAGCAAAGGACGCATTGGCTGCCAAAAGGCATATTAATAAAAGTGAATGAATTTGAGCAGGTGTAAAACTAAACAAATTGCAAGATTTTAAAAAAACCTGGGTGCCATCCAATTCTTTTGAAGTGAAATGCGGACTGACACATGGAAGCTGACTGGACTGGCTGGTTGTGGAGAAGTTTTGAAAGTCATCAGGAAACGGATATATCCTTCGAACTTGTTGTCCGAAGGAATTGCTTCGGACAAAAAGTTTGAAGGAATTTGGACAAGCCCAAAGACAAAGATAGCAGGGTCGCTGACTACAAGCAAACAGGCCACAAAAGATAAAAGTTGAGGAGAAATAAAAAAAGCCAATAGAGAAGACTAGGTCCGTGGAAAATAACCAAGACGAAATAAAATGAACAGGAAGCTTCCTGTGATGTCCCGTAGGCTGTCAAATTTAGGCCACAGGAAGTAACCATTGGAATAAAAAGGTAGCAAAAAATTCCAAAATTAGCCGACTGTGCAAAAGAGAAATAAAAATAGATAATCGGATGAATGAGTGAACACAGAGTCTTGCCCGAAATAGACAGGCCCAGAATTAAGAGATCACATGCAAATGTTGGGTCTATTTTTGAATAAATAGTATAAGTTTCATTTAACTGATTATTTTAGAACCTATTTGTCTTCATTCACAGCATGCATTTGAAGGACTAAATCTGGCTTCAATAGGGGTTAACTGGTTCATAGTTGGAGTTTACTAATTAATCAAACACTGCATCCAGAATTAGAATGTTTCCATGCAGAGAAGAGGATGAGTGCACTTCCTCCAACAAGCAAAATTCATGCAAATACAGGAAAATATATTTTTTTGAGTTAACCAAAGTTAATTTTCTCTTCAAGTTTATACAACTATCTTTGGCCTATTGTAATTTCTTATATAATGGCTTTCAGCCTTGTTAAAAAAAAAAGATCCAATCTCTCTTGGTTAGACCAGACTCTGCCATTAAGAGTTGTGTAACCTTTTCGATCAATAAGTAGGAGTGTACTTTTAGAATTCAAGCATGGCATAGTGTATAATTATTCAGTAATTTGCATAAGTGGTAGAGTTTTTCTCCCTTCCCAAGTTTTTGTTTCATACCTAGTTGTTGTATTGTCCTTGTGCAGGTCATGCTAAAGTGTTCTTCATTGTCTTTTGCTGAGACTGAAAGTGGATGTAGGCAGCGGTAAAGTGTCTTTTATCAGACCTCTCTCCACCATTTCCCTAAGGTTTTAGTAATTGAGCCAAACCTCTGCATGAAATACTTATGCACAAGTGATTAATTTGAAGTCAAAGGTCTTCCTTCTCTATTGTTCGCTCAGTGTTCAAGGTTCTGAGCCGAGTAGGATCATAGTTCTGGTGTATCACCCCCTTTTAGGTAGGATTTCCCTTTAAGTTTCTCCTTCTCCCTTTTCCATGGCAATCAGTAGCGTAGAGTAAGAATCCTAATTGATACATCATACAAGAACCATCCTTCTCTGGAGGTTCTGCTCACTATTGAGGCACCCACCCTCGCGAGGAGATCCCATTGTTTTAGCCGAATAGAGGACTGGCCGTTTTTGTGCACATCTTCGAATCAGGGCATAGCTCCAGGTTGACAATAGGTACCACAAAAATAACCTCATCCATAATGAAATCCATAATGGACTCCTCATTAACAAGAAAATTAACTAGGAATTCAACTCTAGTAGCAAACCATAATGCCACCCCTATCATCCAACAACTAGAACAAGTTAGTCAACCTCCAATGCCTATACAACTGGTAGTCAATCCAAAGAACAAATAGCAAACACTTATTTATGTCAATGAAAAAGGAGAAATAATAAATGTAGGAGATATTTAATGTGTTGATATACGGCTAAGGTTAGGAAAAAGAAGAAACAAACCTGCCTAAACTAAACATCAAGGAAGCTAAAACTAATAAGAATCTTGAAAAATCCAAGAAAAATATCACTACACTAACAATTCCTTTTCCTAGGAGATTGAAAGAAATTGAAATCAAACAAGAATCAAATTTGATCTATGAATTATAAAAGATCAACATTGAGGTACCCCTACTACAAGATATTAGTGACATTCCTAAATTAAACAAAATCATCAGGACTTTATGTGTCAAAACACCCAAAAGAAAGAAATAGTACCCAAAAACTATACATGTTGATGGTAAAGTTGATGACTTGTTAGTAAGAAAATTGTTAATACCCAAATATGCAGACCAAAGTAGTCCAGTAATAATAGTCACAATAGGAGGAAAGGAAATTCCTAACATTCTAGTGGATTTAGGAGCATAAATTAATGTCATGACAACTGATACTCTCCAAACATTTTCCCTCATAGAAATGTAGCCTATATCTACTATTATCCAAATTGTAGATTAGTTTGTAACCAAATCAAAAGGAACCATAAAAAATATTGTAGCACCTATTGAAACTTGGGAATATCTAGTTGATTTTATGGTACTACAACCTAAAACAAATAATTTAGGATATCCTGTAATCCTAGGAAGACCATGGCTAACTACTGTAGCAACACTAATTGATTGTAGGTTAGGAGATATGACCATTTCTAATGGTTTAAAATACAAATACATTTCCTTGTATCCTACTGCAAGACCATCAGTAAACCACATAAAAAATCATTGGATAGACAAGTCAAATAACAACATAAATTATCTTTCTTAATTATCCATGATCATAGTAAAAACACATTTAGAAGAACTTACTGAAGAAATTATTCTTAAGGAATATGAACATTTAGTAAAATCTATAGAATCTGCTAGTCAATAATCTATGGACTCTACCAAAGTACAATCAATAGACTATGTAGTCTCCTCTGAGATATTTTCCCTTAATCCTTCTACTACTTCTTCATCATATGATCATAAGTTAATTTAATTAAGTGTATGGAATTGGTTAGGAAGACAACAAACATAGTTTTTGAGTTAATTTCATTATCCATTAACAAGAGTATTCCTCCTGGAGATGGATTTGTAAAACATGTAGCCACATTTCATTTGTTATTTACTCATCCATGTCCTCTTAATTAACTAATAAGTGAATTTAATTAGGTACAATATAATCATCTAGACATAAAACCTCTTATGATACTACCTGAAAAGACTTTAAATATCAACAACTAGTTAACCAATGATGAGGAGATTCAACTTTTTAAAGTTCTAAAATGGCATAATAAGGATTTTACTTGAGATTAAACTGATATGAAATGAATCCATCATAGTGTATGCAAACACTACATCTACACAGAGTCTATCAAACTAGTGAGACAATCGTAGAGAAGAATAAACCAACATTGAAAGACATAATGAAAATAGAAATTAAAAAATTACTAGATGTGCAATTTATTTACCCCATCTCAGATAACTAGTGGGTTTTACCATTGGTGATTATACCAAAAAATAATGGGAAATGGAGAGTGTGTGTGGACTATATAGAATTAAATAAGGCAACCCTAAGAGATTATTTTCCCTTACCTTTCATTGACCAAGTTCTTAATAATTTGGTAGGAAATAAATATTTCTCTTTCTAGATGGATTTAGTGGATATAACTAGATAATAGTAATAGCTAAAGATCAAGACAAAACCACATTCACCTACCCCTAGGGAACCTTTTCCTATCAAGAACTTCCATTTGGAATTTACAATGCTCCAACAACCTTTCAAAGAGTAGTCTTGGCAATATTTTTTGACCTCATGAATGACTATGTAGAAGTCTACATGGATGATTTTACTGTCCATGGTGAAACTTATGAGGAAGCCCTTACCAATCTAAAAAGAGTTTTGATAGATTTGAGGATCATCAACTATCATTAAGCATGAGAAATGCTTATTAATGATGGATCAGGGAATAGTGCTAGGACATAACATTTTAGAAAAGGGTATTTAGGTAGATCCCAAGAAAATTAAAATAATCTCTAGCTTACCCATTACACACATACAAACAAAATTCAAGATTTTCTTAGGACATGTTGGCTATTATAGACACTTCATAGACAACTTTAGTAAAATAGCTTCTCTAATGTTTGCTTTGCTCATAAAGAATAGTGATTTTGAATAGAGTGTTGATTACCAACAAGCTTTTGAAACTATCAAATCCAAACTTAGTACTACCCCAGTATTGAGAGGCCTATATTAGACACAACCTTTTCACATATACACAGATGCTTCCAATATAGCAATGGGTACAATCCTAGGAAAGAATGATGAGAATAATCATATGTATGTTATCTACTACATCAGCAAAAACATGACTCTTGCTAAAAGAAATTACATCATAATTGAAAAAGAATTCCTTGTTTTAGTCTATGAAATAAATAAATTTAGACATTATATAATAGGCTATAAGGTGTTTATCTATATAGACCACTCAACCATTAGGTATCTTATCAACAAACCAATAGTGGGAGGTAGGATTATCATATGGTTTTTGCTTCTATAGGAATTTGATATTACTATTATAGATAAACTAGGAAAATTTAATGTGGTTATTAATTTCTTGTCTATAATCAACATTTTAGGTGAAGCAAATCTAGTGGAAGATGATTTTCTAGATGTATAATTATTTACCATTTCATAAAAATCTCCATGGTTTGATGATATAGCCAATTACCTTGCTACAAGAAAGTTCCCTCCTCATTTTTGACACAAAGAAAGAAAACAATTAATTATATAAATTTATTATTTTAAGTGGATTATTTGAATATTATTTAACCTTGGACTTGATCATGTGTTTCACATGTGTGTGACAAATAATGAAGCATATGACATCATTAGAGCCTATAATGATGAACCAGGAGGAGGACATTACTCAACCCATATGACTATACACAAAATTCTTGGAGTAGGCTATTATTGGCCTCATCTTCATAGACAAGTGAAGAAGTATATCAGACACTATGATGCATGTCAAATAACTAGGTAACCCACTCTTTTAGCTGAGATGTCACTCTACCCTCAACTAGTTTTCAAACCATTCAAGAAATGGGGAATTGATTTTGTTGGACATATGGATCCCCCTTCTAGAGGAAAAGAATACATTTTATTCTACATATAATATGTCACAAAATGGGTAGAAGTAGAAGTTTTAACTCATGCTCGAGAAGAAGTTGTGGTAGATGTTTTGTACTTTAATATTATGCAAAGATTTGGTGCTCTAATGGAGATAGTTTCATATCAAGGACCCCATTTCATGTCAAACATGATAGAGTACTTCATGAAAGCATATCAAACTCAGCATAGGAAGACTTCTCCATACCACCCACAAGCCAATGGATATGTTAAAGTCACAAATAGAGAATAAGAAATTATTTTAACAAAGATTGTTAGTACCAACCAAAAAAATTGGGTAGACAAAGTAATAGAAGCAGTTTGGGCTTATAATACCAATTATAAAACAACTAATGGCTTTTCATATTATGAGTTGATTTATGGTAAGAAACCTATATTCTCTATTGAATTTGAATTACAAACATTGAAAACAACATTAGAAGTATGAATTGAATTGGAAGTAGTACAGAAAGAGAGACTCATGTAGCTTAATCAACTTGATGATATGAGAATTGAAGCATTATAGAAGACTGAATTGGTATAAAATTAGAGTAAATTTTGGTATGATTCACACATCAAATAATGAAAATTTTAGAAAGAATATTGGGCATTATTGTTTGACTCAAAATTTCAACAATTCAAAGGGAAATTATAGACAAGGTGGCTGGGACCTTATTAAATATAAAAGGTTTTTGAAAATGGTTCTATCAAATTTATGCCATTGGTAATATAAAAAGAACTATTTTGGTCAATGATCATTGATTGAAACTCTATCAGAAGCCTCTCAACAAAGAAGACTTTGTGTAGAAAATGTAACATTAGATAACTTTCCTAGAAGAGCTTGTTTCTTCTAGGGAACTTGTTCCTTAATGATTTCTTTATATATATATATATTTCAATAGTGAAAATCCTTTTGGGGTTTCTATTGATAATGCATAACTGGAAAACTAGCTTTTTGGTTGGTAATGCATTGTTAAAAAGTGCCTTGACTAGAAAACCAACAATGGTTGGTCAAGGAGTAAAAAAAATTGATCATGTAATCTTGATTGATTACCTCATGAAATAAAACTTTAGATTATACCTTTAAAATATATTAACTAATTCATGCAAATTCACTTATATAGGATAAATGACATGAGAATAACAAGATCTGAGGTAAGAATAAGTGAATGATAAGTTTTATTTCTTCATGTTTAGTAAACTAAAGGTTTTTGATTTAAATAATACAAATTCTATGGAGATGAAAATATACAACTAGATAATCATCTATCCCCTAAAGAGAGGAATAATCATAACATGCAAAGGCAAGGGATGAGGGGACACGTGTAATCAATTGTATCATTATCATTATGATGGGACACTATGACATCATTTCATAAACAAATAAAATCCTTAAGATAATAGGATTTCTAATCATCATTGATTAAATTTGGAAAAATCCTATGGTGGTAAAATCAATAATTATCTCATCCACATGAGCAATAAAATTGCCACCATGCCATGCCATCATTTAAATGTTTATGACAGTGTTCAAGTTAGCTTAGCAGTCGGTAGGCTCACCCTATAGAAATTAAGTGAAGCCAAAATTCATGTAAATTAATGATTCCCCTACCATCAGCTCATGTGAATTTAACTTCATATGCATAAATTGCTTGTAGAAATTACCAATCTCTATGAAGTGCATCAAAAATCTCTCTACAAATTTCAAAGAAGAATTAGTACAAACCCTAGCTTTATTTTGGTTCATATTACTAAAATTAGTGGAAATTTATAAGGAATGGGGTAATAGACAAGGTTAGAACTAAATAAGGCCACCAAATTTCTTAGTGATAGGGCTTATGTGGTAGTGTTTGAAGAAAATGGTTAGCTTCCATTCATCTAGAAATTCTAGGGCTTTCATGAAACATTGGTAAGAGAATTTTTGAAAAACCTTACCCCTAATTTTTTTATTATTGAAGAAATAGTCATTCTAGTGTCTAGTTAGGTTATTGGTGAAATTATAGAAATTTTAAATGAAGGAATGAAAGTAAAAGGTAAAATTCCTTTTAATGACCTTATTTCTCAATTCAATGGCAATGAACAAACTACAACTAAATGCTTTGTTAATTCAAAAGGGAAAGCTAAGGGGATCTATAGAGATTCACTTCTACAGCCATGATAGTCTATTGCATTTTGGGTAATCAAGTACATCACTTGTGAGGGGCAATGTAGTATTTTAGGAGGAGAAGCCATGAAAATTTTTTTACATCTAAAACATAGAAGAAAAAAACCTAGTGAAAAATTAATCTCCCATATTAATTATATGGTGCCCTTCAGGTTATGATCACAACTCCTAATGCTTCTCTCAAACATCATGGCCTCATTCACCTTATTATTCAGTATCATTTCCTACAATGGGAAAAAGAAGTTTGGGAAGCCTAGGAAAATAAGGTCACTAGAGGAATTCTAGCCCTACTTGATCAAGAAGTGGCTAGAACATCAGGTTCAATTCAGTGATAAGGACAATCTATTATAGTTGCTATACCAACTAAAAAAGTAATTTCAAATCAAAAACAAAAATAGGTTGTCCTTTCCAATGGAACTCCTTATTCTTCAAGAAGAGTTACCAAATTCAAAATTGAATAAACCTTCATTATTCTAAAGGGCCCATAAGAACCTCAATCACCTATCAAGCAATCAATTCCTTTCCTAGGAGGGAATAAATTGAAAAGAAGAGCTTCTACTTCAATAAGGCTTGAGAAGGCCAGTGGTTTGACTACTACAGTAGATGAATAATCAAGTTTAGCTTAGAGAATTAAGAAAATAAGAAGAAAATTGATTTTGGATAAGGATGAACAAGAAGTAGTGCATACTTTGGATAGTCTTAAATAACTATCTCAACCTTCAAATCAGCCAAACATTGAAGAACAAGAGACTTCTACAGTAGCTCCGATAAGGAAACATGTTGAAAGCCTTGTTATTTAGCCACTTGATGAATCTCAAAGCCCTCCAACCAACACAATGGAACTAGGGTCTAAGCAAGATAACACTACAGAGGAATAAAATGCTCAAATTAATGTTCTAATGGACAAAGGAAAATTTCTATGTACATTTGAAAAATGAAAACCATCTAGTCTAAAGGACCCTATTATGAAACTGACACTAGAAATTTCTAAGACTTAAGTAGTGATTCAATAATAGGTTGTAGACATTGCTGATCTAATTAACAAACTTCATAATAAGGATCAGTTAGTGCAAAAATTAGAACTAACATCTTTGAATCATGCCTTAGAAGTCAATAATTAAAAAAAATAATAGAATAAAAAGAAAATGAAGAGATTGATCAATGTATATTTATAGAGAGTCTGAAAAAGTAAAATAGAATGTTACAGTAGCTATTGAACTTTCCTAAGACATTTCCCATTGCTACTTCTAAAAAGGTCAGTCAACCTGCTTCCACTTCTAAAACATTTGTTAATCAAGGATGTCAAATATTCCTCCATTAGATATGTTGTGTTAGGATAAAGAGGAATATCAAATAGTCAAAAATAAGAATAAGGCCTTAGTTATTACAAATGAGAAGCTAGAAAATGAAAAACAAGTGATAGAATCTAAAATCCAAACTTTAGAAGAGGATTTGCAGAATGATTGTAAGTTAGGAGAAGCTCTTTTCCTTGTAGAATTCATTCTCCTACCTATAGATTGATTCTCTTTGAAAATTTATATAGTTGGTAGCTCCTCAGAATATCTTGCCAACTTCCTTACAAAATTTTAGATCATTCTACACTTTTGGAAATCTTTTGTAATGTTGAGTCTGATAATCAAGATCTCATTTGTGAATTTTATTTACACGGATTGATAATAAGAGATCATGATCACAACAATTTTCTTATCAATATACATGTGGGAGAATTTTAGTTAAGATCACTCCATTATAATTTCAAAAATTAGTTAGTCTGGAAAAGAAAATTTGAAGATTTTATAGCACATGCTAGAATTACAGGGTTATGCATACGACCAAACTTTTCCATTCCTAGATCCGTAAAACAAAACTTCAAGATTTCTTACTAGAATGATGATGTTAAAAATCATTATTTATAAGTCTTGTATGACTACACTATCTCATTTTACCTTTTCATAAGACATAGTTTTGATTCAGTTGTTGAAGCCAGTGTTAAAACATGGGACCTATTACTAGTCTCTCTCAAGAGACATGAAGTATCTCCTAACAATTTAAGATGGAGAAAGAGAAGAAATAAAGTAGTTCTTGATGAGATGGTGGTATTAATAAACTATAATGGAGAAAATATGTGGATTTGAATGAGATATAGACCCCTTTTGTTAGTCATTCCATTTTTAGGATGGCAAAATTGGGCTCCTCAGTCTGTTGCACAATTTGATGTCTAGAAAAATATAACTCTAGACCATAATGGATTTATAAATAGTACATATTATTATATAAAACATGAGTTTGATTATTATGATCTCAACAAAGGTTTATAGGATAGGAATAAAGATTATGGAAGCAGATGAAGTTTTGCAAAAGGGACTTGTAAAAGGTAAAGCCTAGGGGAAATGATGAGCTCATAATATGGCTCATTATTGGCATAGTATTTCCTTCATTTCATCTCTTCAAGTATATAATCTTATGAAAATTGTATACTTTTAGTTAACTATATCATGGAAATTAGATATTTTATCTCATTTATTTCAAACTAAAGATCGAGTTACTACTTTGCCATTTATACTTAACAAGTAGCGTGTTTTGGTTTTGAAGAATACATAGTAAAGATGGAAAAAGTATCATTTAAAAGAAGTTCTAGTTTTTATTCTAGTTTTCCAAAGCTATGGACTTACTCAGTCCTCATTTACAAACTCTATAGAATCTATGGACTCTCCTAATTTAGAATCCATGAACTCTGCAAATGTTTAGCCTCAGATAATATTAAGCCAACTATGAACTCTACATGTCCATATATATGGACTCTATAGGTCAATATCTATGGAATCTATAAGTCTAAAGTATACGAAGATAGAGAATTTATAAGTAGCCTATAAAAAGATGATTGTTCCATCTAGAGTCATATCAAGGAAATATTTGAAATCTATTTATAATAATTTAATTTTGATATAGTTTGTACATATTTAGACCTTAAAAATATTATAGGGATAAAATAACTATCTCATAATGATATTTGGATTTTCTAAAATCTTACTCAATTTAAATATCCTATTTTGGGGATAGATAGATTGACTAGGTAGTTCTAATTTTTTGCATATTATTTTTAGTCTAATGTAGTAGCATAAAACTGTAAGTCTTATGTATTAGGAAGGGGATTTATTTATTATTGAATACAAAAACACTTTGAGTTTCATAATTTAATGCAATATTATTCCAGATTTTAGTACTGAGTAGACTTCATTCTTGACTCGAAGAAGAGCAAGGGTCCACTCTCTTTAGAATCAAGAATTTTTGTATGGTATTTATATTTATGTTAAATTGATTTTTCATTATTATATAATCATAATATCCTATATATTTTCATGCATTAATAATCCCAACTCAAGATTCACATTCCAATAGTTATTTTCTTTCAGAGCAAGTGTGACTTAGTCTTAGTGATTCTTTTGATTTACTACTCAGGAGTGAGTTAGCTTAGAATTATCTTTTTAGTTGAGTGTTTACATTTCCAAGCAAGTGTTAATTAGATTTAGATTTAAATTTCCAAGAAAGTGTGAATTATATTTAGATTTACATTTCCAAGCAAGTGTGAATTAGATTTAGATTTTCAAGAAGTGTGAAAAAAAAAGTTTAAAAATCATTATTTCATTAGCGAGATTTAAAATAGAATCACTAGATACCCCCCAAAGACTAGTCTATAGATCTACCATCATAAGCCTTACTGTAGATAGATTTAGACACCAGGCCTAGTTTTGATAGATATCAATTTGAAGGATTCATTAAATGAAGAGTTAAATGACACTCATCAAGAAACCCAAAAGGTAAGCTAGGGCACATTAATAGTCAAGTTGCCCTCTTCTATTTATGCATACTAATTTTCATAGTAGTAGGGTAGTTATTTAGTTTTTATTGGGATATATATCCATACATGTTTGCATAAACAAGAATATTTGAACCTATACCTAAATATAGGTCAAGGTATTTTGTGTATGCAAGTAGAATGATGCATATTTTGGGTTATAATGGAATGAATTAAATTCTTGATCTTGTAATTGCAAATGCTTAAAAAGTTATCATTTTGATTTTGAAAATTGGTTAAAGTGATTTCTCTTTTTAGGACATTATTAAATTCTTGAATTTTTCTTATTATCTCCTTTTTGGGTTATGCCAAATAATTGGTCTTGTTGCTTATGAATTATTAGAAAGATTTTCTTGAGGTAATAGTAGTATATAATATCATTTATCCTTTATCAACATGGTTATGGCTATTATTGACATAAGGATTTAGGGGTTTTTGTAAAATAAAATGTTTTGTATCATTATGAGTTCAATTTGTTCTATGGAAAATTAATAATTTTTCTTGTGAATAGTTTTGGATATTGTTTGGAAAATATTATGGATTTTATTAAATGATTTTATTGCATTAAGACCAAGTTAAAGATGCATTTTTAAATTTGTTATTTATCAAAAAGGGGGTAGCCTAATGTTATTTTTATGATTTCATTGAAAAGGGTGATAAAAATACTATCATAAAATAATAATAGTTGTAGATTGAGTTGTATGGGCTATTTGATTTCAGTTGACCTATTTTATTTATGGCATGACAACCTCATTTTTACCCTACTACACATGGTGTGAGTAATTATGATTTTTATTTTTTTCTATTAAGAATCCCCTTGTATATTCTTAAATCAATAAAATGCTTAAATTAAACTTAGCCATGATGGTTTTTGGCATAGTATGTATTAATGACTGTATCATATTGATTCATGATTTATTTTTATGTTAGGGTGTGGTGTTTCAAGCCTTTATGATAATGATGTATTCATGGCTATTTTTAAGTTATGCACAACTACCCATAGGCTTTAGGGTTATATTGAAAAATATGTAGAAGTCAATTATTGGATGTATGTGTTATTTATATGCTTGAGTTTTACCCTTATTTCATTAGATTTTGTTGTGAGTTAAAGGTAAGCATTCTTAAGAGTAATGAATTGAGTTTCTTTTTAACTTGATGATTTTTATTGGTGAGTCAAAGGTAAGCATTAGTATGGACTATGCTTCTTGTTGATGTAAGCCCTTGGATGTATTATAGAATAGAAGAGTGTGTTAAAAATTGTTGTAATGGTTTGATTTAACTATATGAGCATTCTCTAACTACTGGAAAAGTTTCTTAAACTAAATAAAATACATTGGATGTTCTCTAAGTAACATGATTCTAAAATTTATTGGTTGATATTTATTATTTATTTCAATCAATATTGAGTTATACCTCAAATGGTTTTTGAAAACTTGTTGACTTATTGGGTGAATACACGCTCCTTGGCTTTGAAGGGCAATTTTCTCTTTTTAGTCGTTGGCTAGAAAAGGTTAGATTTTTTCTCCTTATTGTGGGTTGTTATTATCATTTGCTTAACTACTATAAAAACCCTATGTTGGGATAAGTGATAATAATAATAATTTTAAAATGAGATTTTAAGTAAGAAGGTGCCTATGTGTTTGAGGAAATGATAAGGGACCCTAGGAACTTGTTAGATTCTATTGTGAATGTTATTTATTTGTATTGTGTAAATTTATGGGTATGGTTTGACTGGTGTATTTATTTATGTATTTTTATATTGAACTTGTTGTTGATTTATTGGATCTATATTTTTTTCCATGTATGAAAAATGGTCAAAAAAATCAACCTTGAGTGGTTGTTAACATAGAATAGTGTTCATGTTATCTAGGATGGTTCTTTTGAATGGCTTGAATTTAATTCCTACTATTAAAAGGATACTTCATAGTTAGCAATATATTGATGATTATTAATTCACTTTTGTTAAGATCTATGATAGATGTTGGTTATAAACTATGTTTATGTTACATTGGTATTAGATTATAAGTGAATAAGAGTATGAAAATTAATATTTGATAAATATATAGCCAAGTGAATTTATCAATTTAAATTCAAATGAATGCACATTCTATTGAAATTAAAAATGAATATGGCATATAATTAATGTCAGGTAAAATGGTTGATGGCCCTAATTACCTGATGTGATAATTGAATGATTATAGGTAAGGTTACACTTTATGGTGCAAAAATAAGAGGGCTTATCATAACATCTGTATGAGCTAAAATTCAAATTTTATGTGTATTATTAATAGCTATACCATATTAAATATTTAATTGTTTTTGAAATCATATTTCATCATAAGGATTTGTAATATATGTATTGGTACAATAGTCATAGTTTTACCCTATACCTATAAAGTAGAATAATTTTTATTACCCTACTTTTTCAATTAAAATAATTATCATGTTATTGTTTAAATTAGTATTTTAAGAGGAAGATGACTTCTAAGTCTTGTGTTGATGTGGGTCTTAACACGTTTTTTTTTAGGAAAAGACTTTTCATATTAACGATTAGGTGATCATTTTTTGAGTTGGTATTTATTTTGGATCTTGTATGTGTTCACACTTAAGTGAAGAATCTCCTTATTCTATTGTTGGGCCCCTAACCCATTAGTAGAGTATTTGTGATAACTTAAAAATCACCTTAATTTAAGAAGATATTTTTGGCAAGAGGTTAGCCTAAGGATTTTTGTAGCTGAGTGCAAATCTTACACCAACTAGAAGATGGATAACCATATCCCAGACATTAAAGGCATTAAAAACTATTTGAAGAAACATGGTAAGTGAAGCATGGATTTCATAGAGTCATGGATCAGATGGTTATGATGATGGAATTCCATCTCAGCACTCAGCATGCAACTTCTACCTTGGTGAAAATGATCTTGTAAGTTTATATAAGGAGTTCAGACTAGAAGATGAAGGAGAGAACTATATCAAAGCTCTGGTAGAATGAATTTGAATCCATGCTCTGTAAACATAGATCTAATAACCATTAAGGTTTAGAAATAGAATGGAGGCCACTCTTAACTATATGTATCTAATCTCATATGTGAGCCTCTAGGCTATTAACATTATGATTTGAATAAAACTCTTATTATTAACTTAGAATAATGACAAATGGTGTTACATTAAAATTTATTATGTGTCTAATTTTATATATCTTATTATATTTCTAATGAGAAGTAAATGTTTGTAATGTTCCAGTTTTGATTAGTTAAGTGAATTGGTTTTCATACATTTTTCTAGTTTTGATACATTAATGGAGTCCCTGTAATTTTTGTGACATCATCATCATTATATGGAGGATGAGTGTAGATATATGATAGTAACCCAATCCTTATTTAAATTGCATCTATTTATTATGAAGAGTAAATTAAAAAAAATTAGTCTTATGACCCATTAAGCACCTATATGACTCTAGGATTAATTTGAGAAAGTCCTACACCTATGGATCTACCTTAAGTTTTCATTAAATTTCTTAAGTCCCCTTAGTGAATATCCACACCATGGCCCAATAGCACAATGTGGGCCCTAGTTCCTTCTTATTTGCACTTTAAATGAGCATATAAGGCCTATGACTTATGTGGATTGATGTTATTGTAGTTGAGCATTTAAATGTTGAGCACAAAGGGAGTATCACATGCTTATACCTAGTTGTATTAAAATGAGACCTTAGACTTTTCACAACATTTTGGTACTATTTCTAGGATTAATGTTAAATTTTTTGCTATGATGGTGTGACATAATGATGTAATAAATTTCTCTCAAAAAAATTAAGCATTGGCTACAACAGGTGGATAATAGTTTTTTACAAAAACATCCAAAGTGTAAAGGATAAAAGACAATAAAATGGGTTCAAGATAACCTATATGATTATTTTAATGAGGTATATTTCTATGAATTACCTGAGCATGTGTACTAGTGGTTTACTATATATTCAACTCATAGAAGAAGAAGCTATGGATGATGTTATGAGTGAATAAATGAGTGCCTAGAGAGGCTTAAAACCCTAGATGTTACTTGGACTAGAGAGGTGGTTAAATGGTGGTAAGGATCCCTACATAGATATGTACTTGAGTTAATAATATCAACTTATTCATTCCTTAAGGAAGAAGAGTACCAAGTTTTACATGACCTTAGAGGCAAGGTCAGGAAGGAGCTCAACATAGAGATTAATAAGATAATGGTTGATTATGGTTTTTAAACTTTTGAGATGGAAGGTTAAAATACTTTCACATATGAGATGCACAAAGGGGGATAAGGGTATGTTTAGGTGAGGCATAATGGAAGGGGATGGGTGAAATAACACCCAAGAGCTTATAATATAAGCCTATAATAAGAGATGGTACCAACTAATGGATGATTTAGAACTTGAAAGTGCTAAGAAGGCCCATAGAAAAGAAGAAAGGCATGAGGAAGGATCTCTTGAAAGGCAATAGTGTGGATATGAGAGATATAATGAAGCAATGAATTGAGCTCGACACTTGATAGGTGTGGAATTTATTGAGTTCTTATAGAATTTGGTGATTGTAAATATGATTGATGTACCTACCCCCTTTGAACCTATGGTGCATGCTCAGGGACTAGAACCCCCACTCCAATTTAGTATAAAAGTGATTATTGACCCTGATAATGCCTTAGATATTAGATGTTTTATAGACTAAGATTGTAAATTGTTATTGAATAAATTATTCCATACAAGGAGGTAAACACAACTACATATAGACCATTGAGTGCTAGCTCACCATAACATAACTTGATCACAAATGTACCAACTCAATTGATGTCATTAATTTAATGTGGTAAATAGCCTGCAATAAGTGGTTTAGTGCCATAAATGAGTAGTATAGCACCAACAACATCAACTACACTAGTAGGAATGATAGGAATAATGCCTACCTTAGGGGATAGAGGCATTAGAGGATTACTACCAATAAAGGTGTTGGGAAGAGAAGTGGTTGAAGTATCAACTATCCCCACAACAAATCTACTACAAAATGGATATGCACCTACCAAATTATTGTGGCATGGAAAATGTTGTAGAAAATGTGTTAAAATGCAAACTATAAAGGTGAATGAAAGGCATAACCTAGTCTAAACTCAAGGTTAATCAATTTTTAACCACTTTACTTGATCATTCCCACACTTGGTATAGAATATTTGATCCCAACCAAGCCATGGTTGACTATGAAAACCTAAAGGATGTATTCTTGAAGGAATTTGACATCTCAGTGTTCAAATGATAGAGCATCACCGTGCTAAAATAAATTGCCCAAAGACTCTCAAAGAGTGTGCACTTATAAAATCTATGGTTAAAAACTCTCCTAGCAAACATCTCATATGATATTCACCCTTCATTTCATGTACAGTGTTCATTGGGGGGTTGCTCATGCCATTAAAAAGATTTTTTTCCATGAAGACTTTTATAGACCCTCAAGAAGTGCTTGAAGCCATGCTTAGAGATGAGGTAGTCAAAAGTGTATACATCAAGATTAAAACATTTATGAAGGTGCATATTACATCTATGGCCTCCTATCTACAAAATCTTATTGCCAACTCTATGCATGATTCTCAAAGAGGACTATGATGCACCGACTGTAAAGTAGAAGGAAATAATATAACTAATTATCCACAAAGGAATGTACACACTCTAATTCTAAGTGATAAAGTCTATTTATAATTACATGATGTCTGAAACTATCCTTCATTTCAACATGCCATCTAAGTAAACATAACCATTTATTGTCATTTATGTGATGTTTATGCCCATACCACTATTTATTTCTAGGTGATTGAAAAAATGCACAAAAACATGGAAAGGGGTGTATAATAGGATAAGTAAGTAATAAATGGACAATAAGACTAAGGTAATGATGGCTATGTCTAACAAAATATAGGTTTAGGATGTAATGAGGCACTAGAGGGTGATATAGAAGATGTAGTGGTGGAAAATACATACCACACTCATGTTATAAGTGTGGCTCAACAAAGCATTACCATCATGACTTCCCTACACATCCCATGTGTCATTATTGTTGAGGGCCCCATAAGGTCAAATAATGCCATGAACTTTACAAAAATTTGACCCAAGTTAGGTTTGACATAGATAAGGTCATAGAAATGATCAAGCATAAGTAGATGGAAAAATAGAACCTAAAGGCACAACCAACACATATCAAGTCAATAAAAGTATAGGAAACTACTCAAAATAGATTCACCACTTAGTCACCAATTGCATCTATATTAGAGTTATGCCTTGAATATGGGGATAAGGGTCAAAATGAATGCATAACATGGCCTAAACCAAAATTTGCATTGTACCTAGACCCAATGTTCTAGATAGATATACTATAGTAGGTTATGAACATAATATAAAACTTACAAGGGGATATCTAATTAGAATGAGACCTATAACTTTAGGATTACACCCCTCAATAGAATTAAGATAGTTGAGAAGCTAATGTACAAGAATTAATTGAGATCATATGCCTCCTATAAATTGAGGGTATGCTTGCCCTATTGAAGAACTTACTCTTGGAACATGTAGGTCAAAAACAAGTTGAGGTCTCCAGACCACACATAGAGAGGGCATAATAAGTCCAACATACTCATAATTTTGAATATGACCAAGAAATCTTGGTGGATGGCATTATTGATAGATGGTCTATATGTGAGGTTCTTATGGAAATAGGCATTAAGGTCAACATCTTGACCAAGAATACTTGGGATAAATGGTTAGCCTAGATTTGAGACCTTCCCATCATGTGCTCTTCATGGCCAATAAGACCTAGGCACAAACTATCAAAATTTTGAAAAGCATAGTTATAGATATCATGGGCATCAAATTTTACACTAACTCTAAATTAATAAAGTTAGAAAAGTAGGAAAACTACCTAGTACTTCTAGGAAGGTTATGGTGTTATTATAAAAATGTACATATTCAATTTAAAAGGCACTACATGACTTTTGAGAATGGAGAGGAGAGGGTAGTTATACATATTTCAAATGACCAATTACCCCCTATGTCAAGAGCATGAACATCAAGGATGAAATCAACCATATCTATATCATCATAGTACAAGGCACCAAGACTATAAAACCAAATGATCAAGGAATCCTCTCTTAGGAAGATGGATAGTCAACCTTAGACACCATAAATTTTTCTTATAACTAATGAGTCAAGGAAGCATATGAGACCAATGGTTGATGGTACCAATTGGTTTGAGAAAAGGTGCCAAAACTAGTAAGGACAAGATGGATACAGATTGATCACACTCCTAAAAGATAGTCCCTTGTGCCAAGAAAAGAGTAAAAAGAGTGTTTCTCCTAAATAAGTCCAAAATTATTGCACTCCAAAGATATGAAAGAAGTAATTGTATAGAGAATTATGTCCATGACATTAATTCATGCACCCTAAATGATCTGGATAGAATGGGTGCGCTAGTGTACACATTGAATAACAATGTGGGTTGTTGGTGGGTAGCATAGCAGCGTAGCTTGATAACTTAGTAAGATGTAAAGGTAGACATTTTCACTAAATTCATAAAAATCAATGAGGACCTAGGAATTTTAGCCTACTTTGGAAACTCTCACCCCATAGCACATGTACATATTTTCAAAGAAACATGGAATATTTACAATGAAAATGAACTAAGAAATCTATAGGTACATGCTTTCTATATAAAATTAAAGACTTGGGTGTAGGAATGGTATGAAATCAATGAGTTGCACCATGAAATAGTAGATTGGGATACCCTTAAGGAGTGGTTTGTTCATACCTTCTCCTTTTTTTCATATAATCTTAAACTGATTGAATGATTATAAGTAGTTTGAAGGTCAGTGTTTGAAGACACTACTATATTGGAAGAATGCCTAAAGGACATGTTTGTTTAAAAAGGGTTATCTCTCCAAACCTTATCTAAATAATGAATTATGAATGGTGACTCTAGTGATGAAGATGATGACACATGAAAAGAATGTAACTAGAAGAATTTGATAGGGAAAAATAAGTTAGTACACCAATTTGAGGATAGTACCCTAGAAGAAGACCCAACCCATATTCAAGTAGAAACAATTGATGGTATAAGATAGTTAAAGTATTCAAATTATGAGAAGCATAAAACCTATTAGGCACTATTAAGAATTATTAAGGTAGATATCAATTTAAAAGGGGAACCCAAAATTTCCACTCTAGGTGCTTATTGGTCTAACATAAAACTAGTGCATATTATTGATCTCCTGAAATAGTTCCAAGACCTATTCTTATGAAACTATAAATATATGAAAGGCACAAACCCATCCCTTGGGAAGATGAGCTAGTTGATGGCATGAGACCCATCAAGAAGCAACCTTACAAAAATATTCATACCAAGGTCAAGACTAAAGTTGATGGCATACTAGCCACAAGAGTCATCTACCTTATACAAGATTATGATGGGTTAGTCCCATGGTCATCATTATCAAAAAGGATGGGAAAATTCATATTTGTATTAACTATAGACTATTAAATGATGATTACATGACTTTCCCCTTCCCAACTCTATTTAACAATGAAGTATTGGATGGCATTACAGGTTATGAGATATACACATTTACTGATGGATTTTTAGGATACCATCAAGTCCAAATTAAGGAGGACAAACCTAAAACCAACTTTTCAACCAAATGGGAGTGTTTTGTATATAATGTAATGCCCTTTAGGATAAATAATGTGTCATCCATTTTATCTCGGGTGGTGATCATTAAATTTAAAGACTTCATTCACAAATTCATCCAAGTATACTTGGACTATTGGATAATGTATGGGTTAGTGAAGGATCACTTTGATAATTTTCACTTAATGTTTGAAAGGTGTAGGTAGTTAAAATTTTATTTAAATCTCAAGAATTGTGTTTTTGTAACATTATTTGACACATTACTCAGGCACATCATCTATAAATATGGTCTTCTCATTGATCTAGCCAAGATTAGAATCATACTTCAGCTTCAAACACCATCAATGTAGAAATACATCCACACCTTTTTTGGGAATTATGGGTATTAAAATAATTTCATAAGAAATTATGTTAGGATTGCAGTACCATTATAAGAACTCTTGCAGAAGGATGGCCCATTTTATTAGGGCACAACATAGGATGATGGTTTTGAGACCCTAAAGCTAAAGCTAGTAAGTGTGTTGATACTATAATTTATCGATTGGGAAACATCCTTCCATGTCTATGTTAATGCCTCTAGTACCATAATCGATGCCATTCTCACACAACTAGGAAAAGGGAAAATGGATCATCCTATTTATTTCATAAATAGGCAACTAACCAAGGTAGAATAAAATTACACCACAACTAAGCATGAGATGCTTGCTATGGTCTATTCCCTATAGAATTTTAGATGATATTTGTTGGAAAACCCCTTTATTTTGTTCATTGATCATGAGGCACTTAATTACCTAGTGAACAAGCCCATTTTTCACAAGTGCATTTGCCGATGGATCATATTATTTCAAGAATTCCAATTTTCAATTATAATAAAGCCTAGAAAATAAAATTTAGGCCCAGACCATCTATCTTACATCAACTCTGGTGATGCAGCTAGACCAATTGAAGATGATATGTCTAATGTGAAACTCTATTGTATCCAACACATCTCATAAGACTTGGTAGAAATCACCACATTTTTGACCTCCAAATCTATGCCTTGGGACATGATAACTAAAGATAAGTAGTATCTTGTAGTTTGTATGACCCCTTTTTAATTCATTTGCGGGGAATTGTATAAGTTTATTTGTGAAAAAATAATGCAATTATTTGTCCTATAACATGAATTTGAATTAGTAATGGAAGAGGTGCATGAGGGGATTGCTAGAGGCCATTGTATTGGAGATGCCAAAGTGTAAAAAATACTACAATCAGGCTTGTGGTGGCTAACTTTATTTCATGATTTAAAATAATACACCAAAACATGTGATGTCATTTAATGTATTAGAAAACCAAACCACCAAGATGAGATGCCCTTTCTCCCTATCCTTACCCAGGCCCATTTTAAAAATGGACCATTTATTTTTTTAGGTTGATTACTCCCATGGCAAAGCAAATAGGCATAAGGTACATTTTGGTTGTCATAGATTACTTTAATAAGTGGGAAAAAAGAGCACCAACTAAAGACTACATATATTCCATAGTTTAAATATTCATTTGGGAAAACATTATCAGTAGGTATGGATGTCTGCATAGCTTGACAAATGACTATGGCACACATTTCATCAATAAAAATAGTTTAGATCCTATTATCTAAATATATAGTGGCACACCATAAAATGACACCATACCACCCCCAAGTGAATGGAACCATAGAAGAATTCAATAAAATATTGGGGATATACCTTGCAAAAATATATGACATTAGTCACAAGGATTGGTATGACTACTTTTCAATGGTGTTATTGGCCTATCACACAACATACAAGTACCTAAACAAAACTACACCATTCTAAATAGTGTTTGGAATAGAGGTCACTTTACCTATGGATTTAATTATACCCTTATTATGTATCATGCATATTGGTTGATTGGTTGACCAATAGTATTTAAGTACACACTTGGAATATTTGGAGAGACTGGATGAGACACACATCTAAGCATGATGGAGATAGAGGATTTAAAAGTCCTAATAAAAGGTATGGCATGATAAGCACATCAAGTTAAAATTATTTAAACAAGGTGAACTAGTCTTATTATATGATTCAAAGTACCTAAGGTACCCTTGTAAGTTATATATTAGGTGGATGGGACCTTATGTGATCCACAACATCTTGGAGACTAATGCATACAAACTACACATGTTAACTTGTGAAATGTTCCTTGGACATTTTAATGTCAATAGATTGAAAGTATACCATCACTAAGATGGTGCTTGCACCATTTAACACTAACTTTCTAGTAAAAATTTGGTTGCTTTATATCATGACCATAATAAACTTGGTGCAAGCCAAATATTTTTCTTATGTTTGTTTCTTTTGTGTTTTTGAAATAAGCATGGTGATTTTGGGCCCACTAGAGACCATTTTTGGCACTTACACTTGCATAAGTTAGTTTTGTGAGTCAAGACTAGTCACTTTTTAAGTACCTAAGGATAGACACCTAAGTTTGTAGGTGTGTGTGAAGACTATCAGGCTAAGTAAACTATAAGTACAAATAAATGAGGAAAAGTGCATAATGTGTTCACACACAAGAGACCAAAAGGAAATAATAAGGTGTTGGAGGATTAATGTAAGGATTTGTATGGGGTAAGGGATGCCTAAAAAAGAGGTAGTAAATCACAAATATATCTACCAATAAAGTGAGGTGTGCTTGAAATAAAGTGCATTATCAAGAAGAGATGGAACATAGAAGGTTGAGTCACACACATGTGAAGCACTACACCTAGATAACCATAAAGATGGCAAAGGTCTTACCAGGATGAATGAAGAAAAAGTTAATGATTATTGTGATATCTAAAACCCACCCAATAGTCAATAGGAAGTGACCATTTGAATCACTTGTTACTTCATCAAAGAAACTATTAGTAAAGTTAATGCTAAAGCAATTGAAGAATAAAGATCTACATTAAATGAGTGGTTGGTGGTAGATTTTAATGGATTTTATCAATTTTAGTAGATGTATAGAATATAAATGATGTCAACCATAAATATGGTAGATGATATCAGTGTATAAAATAGTGGATGGTAGAGTTAAGATGGTTACTATCATTTTTAAGAGATCAAAATAGAGCAAGGAGTTGAAGCCACTAAATGAGGAAATTCTAAAAGAAAGGAAATAAGTCAACCATAAACTCCTTGAATAGGAATGAAAGAGTATGAATAATATTGCATTATTCCCTTAGGAGAAAAGGAGGAAAGTAGATATAATTTGATGAATAAATGGGGGAGCAAGATTTTGATATAATAACTAGGTTGCCATTAATGAGGTAAGAAGATCAACATCCAAATGTGTAGTCACATCTCCTATAACTATAAAGCACACCAAAAAAATTTGGGATTCAAGAAGATCAATTAAACTTGATTCAACAATAGTAGGTCAAGATGGAAAAAATTGACTAAGCATAGGTCCATGACAAGTACAAAAATATGCAAAGAAATTGAGAGTAGTAAGGGAAATAGTCACCACAAAATTAGAGGTGTAGATGGTAGAGGGAATAAGTGTCATGGATATTGACCCAAACATGAGTGCCAATCTCACCTAGAGAGAGATGGATTACCCATCATAGGTCATGGTAGGGGAGAATTGGGTATCCTTCATGCATATTTTCAATCTAAAAGGCTATAACCATAAGGTACATAATAATATGTAATAATTGAATAAGGACTGAATAATAGATACATTCAAGAAGACCAAGGTATGAATTTTTCTTTTTGATTTCTCCATTATAGGTAATTTACAAACCATGGGTACCACACAACTATTTGAACTTCCAAGATTTGGCAAGCCAGAAGACTTGGTGCATTTCCTTCTCTCAAGGGTATATCGTGACCAATTTAACTTTTTTGGATGACACATGAGGATTTGTGTAAGACTCATAAGTAGAATCATATGGATACCTATAATATTAAAAAACATATGATAAATGATGGAGGATGATGTGGAGGTAGAAAGGGTCACAAAGTTCTAGGCTACTATAGATCAAGATTTGTTTTCTCTATCGAATACATACAAGACCTAGGCACAAGGACAATAATGCACTTGGTAATCACCAAACATTGCTGTGGAAATTGATGGTTCAATATAATAAAAAAATTACTTTACATTTCCAACCACATGGCATATGGATTAAGGTTAAATGTCTCTAAGTTCATCATAGAGGAGATAATCAAGAATGCACAAGAATTCCATTAATCATGCAAGACCTTTTTATGGGGATACATAATTATATTAATAATTATGGAGGAGATTTGTATGATAGATGGTGATTATAACCACCTATGGGTGCTTCCACCAAACCATAAGTCCCTTGTGATGATTTACCTAGACTTTGTATACCACCACAACTTCTCACAAAAATATAAAAATAGAGTACAAGGGTGGTTTGAAATGTATGTAGAGGTCTTTAGGAAGGAGTGGCACATCCCAAAAGAACTCCCTCAATAACTAGTGGGAAATAAAACCTTTTCCATGATGCAACACTTTTATGTGGTTTACCTAACACTCATAGATGGAAATCTATCAGGGTGGATCCAATTACCTTATGTGTTCTCAACCAAATACTTCATGGAAGTGTTAAGGAGAATCCCAAATGCACAATAAATTTATATCCAAGCTAAGGCCATGGGTAATTATAAAAGGATGATGAGGTGCCAATTTTTTTACCCTAGAGCAAAGGCAACTAGGGATGAGGAGGATGATAGTGACAGGATTGACATCCATCCCCTCTAAAGGGTAATAATAAATGGAAGGATTTTTAACCTTTACTATGAGATGAAGCCATGTAATAAGGGTAGAGATCCTATAAATGATGATAATTTCCCCCTCTTAGATGATGATGAAAGGAAGGATGCACTGAAACTATATGCAAAGTCACTTCAAAGGAAAATAGGGGAAAATTAAAAGAAATCACAGACCACATATAGTTTAAAATATCCTCTAAAGAATAAATTTCACCCTATAATCTAAACAAGTGTGTGACATTCATGTAAGAGGGTGCATCTTCTAGAAAAACATCCAAATAAAAAGATTAAGGGACCTATGTCATTCATACCAAGACCCTTATAGATATGGAGAGAGAGGCATCCCTTTTATCCATAATAGAGGAGGAGACTGAAGAAGATAGAGCAAGGACCTATATCCTACAAATATGGGGAGGTGAAGAGGAGCTCAACACTATAAATTTGTAGGAGGCCTTGAAAAGTGGCATGACCATCACAATAAAAGTAATAGAGGAAATGAAAAGCCTCACATATAGTGCCACCTCATTATTGATCCCACTAAGGAAACCATTACTAACATCCATGAATAAGGCATCCCCAACATCCCCTCAAACTATCAAGGAGATGGGACTGACTGATGAAGAGATCAACTGAGCTTTGGCACTTGAAGAGAAGTAGAAGTTTAACCAAGAATAGAAGAATAAAAAGTTAGATAAAAGGGCCCTAAAGGATCCCTCAACTATAGGACCAATAGTATAATTGGTCAAATAGGTGCCAAGTGAGCCATCCAAACAAGTGAAAGAAGCTATGTAAGAAGCATGTTCAAGTAGTGAAGGGGTGTTTGAATAGAAAGAAGGTGATACTAGCACCTTAGAGAAATAAATAGAGATAGATGAAGAGGACCAAAAATAACAAGGTGACACTAGCATCAAATGAATAACTCTTAAAGTGAATATTGAAAATCCCCAAGAGGAAGAAATAGATGAGGGGAAGAATATGATGAAGCAACCCCCAAGGACAAAACAAATGAATCCTTGGAGGAGCATGCCAAAGAGAGAGTGGTACTAGTTAAGAAGAATAAGTACACATAGATATGGATATCATTGAGAAGGATGACAAAGATTTTAACATAAGTGAGATAATGTAGAAGAATTAAGGTGATAAAGATATATACTTATATGAAACTATGGCCCCCAGGCCATCATGACAAGGATGCATAAGTAGCTCTCATTTGCACTAGACCATTATATAAATGAGCCCAAATTTGTGTTTCCAAGGGTAGAAACTATAAACCTTGAAAATTTTGATGAACGGTAGGAATCCCTTCTTGTTGACCCATGCATCATGAACCCAGTCTAATCTAGGAATATGCTAATAAATATGGACATAGAAGTAATGCACTAGAACATCATCAATGATGATAAGGTGAGGAAGTTGAAGAATCTCTTTAATGAAGCTAAGGAGGAGTAGGCCAATAGCTTCAAGTTGTATCAACTTTGTGAGTTTATGGAGGTGGTTGAACCATCTCTTCTAGTCAATGTCAACACTTTAGACCTTTTATAGGTCGACAAGATTTGTATATTGGAGGAGTAAATGTTCCAAAGACTACAACCCACGATGTTGTAAAAATAAGAATAAGAGGAAGACCCTAGCATCACATAGAAGATTAATATTTTAAAAAAAATTCTAAGATGTAGATGATCTCTTTGCAAAGTTTAAGGAGGGTGCAAAAATAGTAGACACCATTTTATTAAACTTATCCAATAAAGCCTCAGTAATAGATGCATGCCTAAAGCAAGTGAAGGATGAGAAGAATTAGTTTATGGATAAAATATAATCCATAATCAAGGTATATTATTCACAAATAATGAGTAGTTTGAACATGCTAAGTAATCATATCAAGGACTAGGAGTGGTCCTTTGAAGAACTCTTCTGCACTCTATAAACTAAGGCTTTTGAGCAAGGGGAGATCTTAAATGGAAGTGTGGTAAATGAAAAATCTAATTTATAATAATTTTTTAAGGAGATAGATAATATAGATACATATACACTCACTACTTCATCATCCAAAATTGATATCACCACATAAGAAATCAAGCTAGCCATTAAGGACTTTGATGACTTCAATGTCAAACTCCAAGAGAATGCACCTAAATTCTATGCTCCTATGAGTTTGAAGTCTTATTCAAAAGGTATACTAGAGTTTTTTATGGATTAATGTTGGGCCCCTAACCTATTATTAGAGTATTCACACCAACTTAATAATCACCTTCGTGTGAGAAGATATTTTTGGAAAGTGGTTAGTCTAAGGGTGTTTGTATCCAGTTGGAAGTTCTAGCACAAATATTACACCAACTTACAGATGGATAACCATCTCCTATATATTTAGGGAATAAATGATTATTTTAATATATTTTGAAAGTGTAGCATGGATTTTTTAGAGTTATGGAGCTAGCAGTTATGATGATGAGATTCTAGCTTAGCACTCAACATGCAATTTCCACCTTGGAAAATATGCTCCTATAGGTTTATATAAGGAGATTAGACTAGAAGATGAAAATAAGGAGATAAATATAGTGAAGATATAGAGGAATTAATTTGAATCCATGCTCTATAAACATTGATCTAGAAGTCATTAAGGCTTGAAATAGAATGGAGGCCACTCTAGCCCCATTTGTATGTGCCCAAGCTTGTTTGTGAGCCTCTAGGTTGTTAGCAATATAATTTAAATACAAAATGTTGTTATGAACTTGCAATAATTATAAATGGTGTTAAATTATAATTTAATGTGTCTATTTTTATATATCTTATAGTATTTCTAATGATATGTGAATGTTTGTAATGTTCCAATTTTGATTAGTTAGGTGAATTGGTGTTCATATGTTTTGATAGTTTTTCTAATTTAATGGAGTCCATGCAATTTTTATAATGTCATCATCATTTTATGTAGGATTATTATATATCTATGCCAATAACCCAATCCTTTTTAAAAATACATCTATTTAGTATGATGAGTAAATTGAAGTAAGGCAATCTTATGACTCATTAAATGCCTATATCACTCTAGGCTTAATTTGAGAAAATCATGTACCTATGGATCTACCTTAAGTTATGTTTTTTTTGAATTTATTAATTAACATTAGTGAGGCTCCATGCCATGTCACAATTATCCCAATGTAGGCCCTAGTTCCTTCTTAGTATGCTTAGGGTGAGTGCATAAGGCCTATGCCTTATGTGGATTGATTTTGGCAGAGATGAGTGTATAAATTTTGAGATTAAAGGGAGTATCCCATGCTTATGACTTGTTGAAAAATGGGCCATTTATTTTTTTAGGATGATTACTCCCACTGAGAGGTGAATAGATGCAAAGTTCATTCTTTCTACCATAGATTACTTCACTAAGTGGGTCGAAGCAACACCAACCAAAGACTGTACAACCACTATAATAGTAAGAATCATTTGGGAAAATATTATTAGTAGGTATGGATGCTCACTTAGCTTGAAAAGATACCATGGCACACATTTAATCAATAAAATAGTTTATAAGCTATTGTCTGAATATATGGTGGCATACCATAAAATAACACCCTCCACCCCCAAGTAAATGACATAGTAGAAGAATTTAATAAAATATTAGAGAAATGCCTCAAAAATATATATGAAATTGGTTGAAAATATTGGGATGACCATTTTTCAATGGTGTTATGGGTCTATCATATAACATACAAGCACCTAAATAAGGCTACACCATTCCAACTGGTGTTTGGTATAGAGGTCATTTTACCTATGGAGTTCTTAGTACCTTTATTATGCATCATACATATTGGTCAATTTGATGACCAAGAGTCTTTAAGATCGTACCTATAATATTTGGAGAGGCTATAAGAGACATGCACCCAACCATGATGGACCCAAAAAATTTAAAAGGCCCACCAAAAGGTATGACATGATAAGCACATAAAACACAAAGTGTTTATAAAAGGTGCACTAGTCTTATTAGATGATTTAAAGTACCTAATGCATATAGGTAAGTTATAAATTAGGTGGATGGGACCTTATATCATCCATAACATCATAGAGACTATTTCATGTAAGATATGCACATTTATTGCATTTCAATGATAACATATTGAAAGCATACCATCACTAAGATGGCATTTTTCCCATCTAACACTGGCTTTTTGGACAAAATTTGATCACTTTATCTTGTGACCATAATAAACTTGGAAAAATCCAAATATTTTTATTATATTTATTTATTCTATGTTTTTAAAATAATCATGGCAATTTTAGGCTTGCAAGAGACCATTTCTGGCACTTACACTCGTATAAATCTAGTCAGTTGAGTCAAGCTTGGTTGATTTTTAAGCACTTGAGGCTAGACACCTAAGTTTTTGGGCATGTGTCAGGACTTATAGACTAATTAAATTATAAGTATAAATTGATGAGGAAAAGTACACAAGGTCTTCATGCACAAGAGACCAAGAAGAGATAATGAGGTGTTGGAGGACCAACACAAAGATTTATATATGATAGGGGAGGTCAAAGCAAGAAATAGTAAATTGTACATAAATTGACTAAGAAAGTGAGGTGCACTTGAAAGGAAGAGTATTACCAATAAGATATGGAACCTATGAGGCTGAATCATGTACATGTGAAGTGTTGCACCAATATAACCATAAGGATGGCAAAGGTCATCCCAAGATGAAAAAAGTGAAAGATAATGGCCATTATGATAGATAGCACCCACCCAATATTTAGAGGGAAATGGCAGTTTGAATCACCTATCACTACACTAAATAAACCATAAGTAGATTTAATGCTACATTGGTAGAAGAATAAATAGCTACATTAAATGAGTAGTTGGTGGTGGATTTAGCAAATTTTATGGGTTTTAGTATATTTTAGCATATAAAAGGGTAGATGGTAGAAGTAAGAGGGTTAGTTCCATTTTCAAGAGATCAAAATAAATTAATGAGTCAAAGCCATTAAATGAGAAAATGCTAATAGAAATGAAACAAGATTTTGGTAGAATAACTAGACCACCATTAATGGGTCAAAAAGATCAATAGTTAAATGCACATTCTCATCTCCTACAACTGTAAAACATGCCAAACATTATTTTGGGCTTTGGCGGGATCAATCAGCTATGCTTCAATAGTAATAGGTTCAAGATGGGAAAGAAGCAACTGAGCATAGGTCCACCAAAAGTGAAAAAAGATGTGAAGAAAGTGAGATAAGTAAGGGAAGAAAACACCATAAAACTAGAGGAATAGATAGTAGAGGGAATAATCATCATAGACATTGACCCAAGTAAAAACACCAAGCTCACCTATAGAGAGATGAAGTACCCATTAGAGGTCATGGTGGGGGAGAAGTGGGTATCCTTCATACATGTTTGCAAGATAAAAGACTATAACCATAGGATAGGCACCAACATGCAAGAATTAAATAAGGGCTAAATGATAGATATGGGAAAGAAATCCAAAGTAGGTGCTACACTTTTTGATGTCTCCATCAGAGACAAGTTACAAACCATGAATGCCACACAATTGTTTGAGCTATAAATCTTTGACAAGCTAGAAGACTTGGTGCATTTCCTTCTCTCATGGGTACATGGTGATCGATTCTACATTCTTATATGGAAAATAAGGATTTATGTAAGCCTCATAAGCAAAATCATAGGGATAACTATAGTAAGAGTAGAGATACAAGAAATGATGAAGGATGATGTAGAGGTAGAAAGGGTTGTAAAAATCCTAGGATACTATAAGTCATTATTTTATTTCCTTATCAAATATATCTAAGACCTAGGTAGAAAGGTAGTAATGTAATTGGTAAGTTCCAAACTTTGCCTTGGTATTTGGTGGTCTAATATAAGTAAAAAATTCATTTTCATTACCCACCATGTGGTATAGGGAGTAAGGTTCAACATCTCCAATTTTATCGTAAATGATATAATCAAAAATGCATAAGAATTACATCAAGTATATGACACCTTTTTGTGGGGATACATGTTTATCCTAATAGTTATGGAGGAGATAGGTTTTTTGGATGGTGATGAAGACCACAGATGGGTGTTCCCACTAAGCCACAAGTCCCCTATGATGAAGTATCAAGACTTCATCTACCCCCCAACTTCTCATAGAAATATAAAACTAGAGTGCAAGGGTGGTTTTAAAGGTATGTAGAGGATTTTTGGAAGGATTGGTGCATCCCAAAAGAAAATCCTTAATAATTGGTGTGAATGGAAACCTTTGCCATGATGTAACACTTCCATGTGGTATACCTAATGATCATGGATGGAAATCTATCAGGGTGGCTTTAGTTACCTTATGAATTTTCAGCCAAATATTTCATGGAAGTGCTAAGAAGAATCTTGAACATGCAACAAATTGATATCTAGACCAAGGTTGTAGATCATGATAGAAGGATAATGAGGTGCCAATTTGTTCACCTCAAAACAAAGGCAACTAGGGATGAGGAAGATGATAACAATAGGCTTGAAATTTATCCCATCTAAAGGGTACTAATAAATAGAAGGATTTTTAACCTTTACTATGAGATGAAGCTATGAAAGAAGGGTAGAGTTCTTGGAAAGGATGATGATCACCCCATCCTAGTTAGTGATGAAGGGAAGGATGCACCAAATCTACAAGAAAAGTCACTTTAAAGTAAAAAGGGGAAAAATTAGAATATATCACAAAATGTAAATAGTTAAAAATAGCCTCTAAAGACAAAATTGTGCCCCCTACTCCAAACAAGTTCATGACATTCATGCAAGAGGGCACATCTTCTATCAAGCATCTGAATAAAAATACAAAGAACCTATATCATTACCTACCAAGACCCTTGCATATATGGAGAGAGAGGTGGCCTTCACACCCATAATAGAGGAAGAGATTGAAGAAGTTAGATCAGGGACCTATATCCTTCAAATAAGGGAAGGTGAGGAGGAGCTCAGCACAATAAATGTGTAGGAGGCCCTACAAAGTGGCATGACTGTTATTATAGAATTAATATAAGAAATAACAAGCCTCACATCTAACACCACCTCATTAATGATCCCACCAATGAAACCAATGCCAACATATAGGGATAAGGCCTCCCTAGTGACCCCTCAAACTATTGAGGAGAAAAGAGTATCTTGGAAGAAGATGGGACTAAGTGATTAAGCTATCAATTATGCTTTGTCACTAAAAGATAAGTGGAAGCTTAACCAGGGAAAAAAGGAGGCCAAGTTGGAGAAAAGGGCCCCAAAGGTTTCATCAAGTGTAGGATCAATATTAGAATTGTTTAAATAGGTGCCAAGTAACACCTTAAGACAAGTAGAAGAAGCTATGTAAGAGGCACTCCCAAGTAGTGAAGGGGTGACTAAATAGAAATAAGGTGATACAGGTACCTTAGATCAACAAACATAGATACATGAGGAGCACTAGAAATAATAAGGCAAAATGGGCATTAAAGGAATAACTATTGAGGTGATCATTGAAAAGCCCCAAGAAGAATAAATAAATGAGGGGGAGAAGTCCAATGAAGCAACCCACAAGGACCAAACAAGTGAATCCTTAGAGAATCACATCAAAGATACATATGGTACCAGTGAAGTCGAGGAAGTACACATAGATAAGGTTTTCATTGAGAAGGATGATAGAGAGATTAAAATAAGGGAGACAACACAAAAAAATTAGGGGGATGAAGATTTATATTTATATGAAACTATGTCCCCCAATCCACCATGATAAGGATGAACAAGGAGATCTCATTTATGATAAATCATTATATGGATGAGTCCCAATTTGAGGTGATAAGGGTGGATGTTATAAACCTTAAATATTTTGAGGAAGGGAAAGAATCCCTTATTATTAACCCATGTGCCATGAACCTAGTCTAATCTAGGAATATACTAATAAAAATGGCCATAGAAGTAATGCACTAGAACATCATCAATGACAACAAGGTGAGGATGTTGAAGAAGCTCCTCAAAGAAGAAAAGGAGGAGGTGTAGGCTAATAGGTTTAAGTTGTATCAAATTTATGAGCATGTGGAGGCAGTTAAACCATCTCTTCTAGTTGGCATCAACACTTCAGACCTTTTAGAGGTCGATAAGATTTATGTATTGGTGGGCAAAATTCTCTCAAGACTATAACCTGAGCTAGCATGAGAATAATAATAAGAGTAATATCCCAACATCACATTTAAGAAAAAGATTTTAGATAAGCTCTAAGAGGTAGAGGATCTCTTTGTAAAGTTTAAGGATGGTACATACATATAAGATGTCATTTTTTTAAAGTTATCCACCCAATCCTTAATAATAGATGCACATCTAAAGTAAGCAAAGGATGATTAGGAGTAGCTAATGGCTCAAGTATACTCTACAATAAGGGTATAATGGTCAAAAATCATGGGAAATGTGAACATTCTAAGTAATCAAATAAAGGACTAGGAGTGGACCTTAGAAAAACTCTTTCATGCTCTAAAAAATAAGGCCTATGAACAAGGAGAAATCTTAGACATAAGTGTGGAAAAGGAAAAATCCAACATAAAATCCTTCCATAAGGAGATAGAGAATATATATACACTTAAACTCACTACTACATCATCTAAAATTGATAGTCCCACATAAGAAATCAAGATAGCCATTAAGGGATTTGTGGACTTCAGCATTGAACTCTAGGAGAATGTGCCTAAGTTATGCACTCCCAAGATTTTGATGTCTTAGTCTGAGAGTAGACTAGATTTTTTTTATCATTTAATGTTGGGCCTCTAACCCATTAGTAGAGTATTCACACCAAATTAAAAATCACCTCAACATAAGAAGATGTTTTTGGGAAGACGTTAGCCTAAGGTTTTTAATAGGTAATTGGAGGTTGTAGTGAAAATCTTGTGCCAGTTGGTAGATAGCTAACCATCTCCTAGATATTCATGGAATTAAAAAATATTTGAAGAGACATAAAAATTGCAACATGGATTTCATAGAGTCATGGAGCTAATGGTTATGATGATAGGATTCCAGCTTAGCACTCTACATCCAACTTCTACCCTTGCGAAGATTTTCTTAGAGGTTTATATAAGGAGCTTGGATTAGAAGATGAAAAGGAGGAGAGAACTACAATGAAGCTTTGGTGGAATGAATTTAAAACCATGATGTATACACATTTATATAGAAACTATTAAGGCTTAGAAATAGAATGGAGGCCACTCTAGCTCCAATTGTATGTGCCCAAAATCATATGTGAGCCTTTGGCCTATTAACATTATGATTTGAATACAAACTCTTGTTATAAACTTAGAACAATGACAAATATTGTTACATTAAAATATATTGTGTGTATAGTGTTATATATCTTATAGTATTACTAATGATATTCAAATGTTTGTAATGTTCCAATTTTGATTAGTTAGGTGAATTGGTATTCATACATTTTTCTAGTTGTGATACTTTAATGGAGGCCCTATAATTTATATGACATCATCATCATCATCATTATATGGAGGATGATTATATATTTTTGTTAGTAACCCAATCCCTATTTAAATTTCATCTATTTAGTATGAGGATTAAATTGAACCAAATTAGTCTTATGACCCTCTAAGTGCCTTTATGACTCTAGGCTTAATCCAAGAAAGGCTTGCACCTATGGATCTACCTTTAGTTTTGTTTTCATTGAATTACTTATTCCCCCTTAGTTAATCTCCATGCCATGGCACAACTAGCCCAATGTGGGCCCTAGTTCCTTCTCATCTATGCTTTAGGTGAGCACATAAGGCCTATGCCTTATGTGGATTGATGTTAGTGTAGCCAAGTGTTTAAATGTTAAGAATAAAGGGAGAATCCCATGCTTGTGCTTGGTTATATTAAATCAAAACCCTAGACTTTTCACAACAAAAATAGAGGCTAAAATCTCAACACAAACTTGAATCCCTATGAGACATATTAGAAAAGGTCTAAAATTCAACCTAGTTTCTATACAAATTAGTGTTTTCTATACATAAGACAAGAGCTCAGTCCCAACCACAGTGTGGAAACATGGTAAATTTTAGTGAAACTTTAAGGATTTTGGATGCAAAACTATACTTTATTTCTAAGGTAGTTTTTGATAATTGATACCTAAATTTATCCCTACTATAACTCAAGGACATCAATTTATCCCATATTTATGTGAGTGGAAAAGGGAAGATTTTCTATATTGGCACAATGAGATAAAAGATTTGGTTGAACAACTGACAAGTCATGAGGTCAAGGAAATTGAGCTATTGAGAGCTATGCTTATCCTTAGAATATATAAAACACATGGGTAGATTATAATTCAATAATATTTTGACACATTGCTACATGATTTTTTGGATAACTTCAAAGCAAAGATTGAAAATATTCATCCTAGAAGTGGAGATCAAATTGTTTAGTTAATCATATTTGTAAAAGGTAAAATTGATCAAGCCCAATCACTTAGTGATTATTTCCAATCTTCATTGAGTATACACAATAAATTATTGGATAAGATCCCTATTTTTTTCAAAATTATTGTTATCAACTTCATTTTCATTGACTTAAATTTCATAGCATGTTTAACAACATAGAAAAGGAGAAAACAACAACAAATGCAGTTGGTTGCTCAAGTAGGATCTTATTCATAAAAAACTCAAACATAAAAAAATTACAAATATTGATCTAGTATATACATTAGTACAAACTTTAGTGGGAACTACATACACTTAGATTGACTCTACTTTAGTTCCTTTACATGGTCCAACAAGTCCTACTCTATTAGTATCTTCGGTTATATCCTTTGTTTCAGTAATAACAAACTTGACTATAGTTAAATCAAGTGTTCTATATATTTCTAGTCTTTCTCTTTCTAACAATACCAATCAAACACCTTAAAGTGGATTTTGTCTAATTTTGGCATGTTAATTATATCTTTTCTTGGTCATCCATACTTCTTTTATACATGTAAGCTCTACAATTTAAGTTAATAATTGATTTTATTTATAGATTTTAAACATGTAAAAAAGTTTTGAAGATGAGGTTATGCCCATCAAAAACTATATATACATGAAACTTATTAATTATAAAGGGTGGACAATTTTTTGAATTAATACAAGAAAAGAAAAACTTCCAATTATTTTGTGAGTTTGTGATGATTTTTACTCTTTTCCAAATTTTTGTTTTACTTGAATAATTTTCATTAAGTTGATAACACTATATAAAACATAGGCACATGTTTTAATTATAGTGATTGGATTTAAATTTATGCTAATACTATCAATAATTTTACTATATATCATACTTTCATCTTGTTGGTAATGTTATTATGCTTAGAATTCAATACTGACAACATCTTTAATTATGATCGCTATACTGTAAATTGTTTACTTTGACTCTTCACTGTGTTTTTAGTATTATGTGATGACATTAAGCTTATAATAAGAATTAATGTTGATATATTCTTAGTAAAATATAGTAGTTTAACCTGGAAGGGTTTAATCTTTAATTGAATCACATATCCCTTATTTTCTACCCTACCTTTCCCTCCTTTTGTCAAAATTTATCAAATCCACCTTATTTTAGATCCATCTATCTACTATATATTAAATTTTGAGAGTCTTTAGGTTAGACATTAGACATCCATCATATCAAAACCATCTAAGGTAACAATCACTATGCTTATTACTATTGTACCACATAGTTATTTAAAAAATTGAATACCTATAATTCATGCCTTGAAGTGATTTATCACTGGTCTTAAAATGAGAGGGTATGTCTCTTAAGGATATTTGGTGTGCATTAAAGTCAAATCAATAGATTTTATCTTTCACTATAAGGTGGTCCACATAACATGTGACCATTGATTTCACCAGAGTTCACATAGATTGGATCAACCAATAATATTAACAAGGTCAAACACTAATTTTGGTTTGATATTATTATCACATTTATAGGTTCATAGAAGACCAAGATTAGATAGAGGAGTCCCTAGACAATATACAACCAAAAAAATTCACCAACCCAAGGGAATCAACATCAAAATTTCACCATGGCTTGGCTAGTTAGTTTTACCATCATTGTAGCTAGTGCCATCCATGATTTACCAAAAAACCTTGAAAATTATTTTCATTTATTCTCTCCTTATAGAGGATGAATTTTATAGCAACATTTTAAATCCTTTAAGACATATTTGGGATTATTTAATGTAATTTATGAATATATTGCATGCATAATTTTTCCTTTTACCTTACATGATGTTACACATGACTAGTTCCTAAATCTTCTAGAGAAATTTATTACCTCATGAATCAATGTCATGAAACATTTGTTCTAAACTTTGGACAAGTTACTAATCCTAGTGTGGTATATCAACATTTTTCCAATATGAAAATATAACCTAATGATATAATTAGAGCATTCAATGTGAGATTACAAAATATTTATAGTCGTATAAATTTCATATATAATTTTTTTGATGTGTTAACCCTATAAATGTATAAAAATTCCATAGATTCAATGACTATAGAGTTATTACACAAGGTTTATAACATCAATACCCTATTAGACACCTATGTTAAATCCATCAATGTTGATTTAAATTCAATCCTCAAATGAAAGCCTTAGTCATACCCAATATCAATCCAAATTTCCTAGCTTTGAATCCTATTCCAAACACCAATCAAAATGTCATGGTAAAAAATAAAAATCAAGTATTTAATTAATTTTGTCTCATGTTGCACCAAACTAGAACTTATGTTTTTTAAATAATTATATACCCATGTCTAACCAAAAGAATCATAAATAATCACTAGTTCTATTCAATACATCAACTTCATTAGGTATACATTATGATTCCACCCAAAAAATAGATTATATCAACATAATGTAAAAAAGAATTAGCATTGAGTTTCTTAGCATACACAAATAGATAGGGAATATAGTAGGAAAAAAAACAATAGTAATTTCACATTACATATATTTAAAAAGACATTTAATAATCCAAATAATAATATACAACCATATCCTAATAATCTCCACAAAATAAACATATGTAAGGTATATTTTACCAATAGGTGTAGAGTTTTCAATACTGCACAACATGGTGAGTTAGACTACATAGTATTATATACTACCAAGGAAATATTAAAAAATGATATGGATGGGTATGATATTGTCTAAATAAACTTGATTCATCCACATCTAGTGCACCCAATTCTTATATTACTGCAATGGTGTTTGAAACATATGATTTCCCATTCCTAGTTGAGGATGAGAACGTAAAAAAAGAAAAAACAAATGAGATTAATGGTTTTAAATAAATAAATACAATATGATAAACATGAATCAATAGCCTATCATAAATTCCATATTCCTAAAAAACAACATAGTTACTCCTCTTGATCCAAAGGCCAATTATAATCCATCTCCCCTAAAAGGAAATGATCAATATTGACATGTTGATCAACCTAATAAAGGTTTATATAATATAGTTTAGGATATGAATAATATAAATTTAAACATCACCCTCTATGATTTGGCTCAGATTACAAAATAAAAAGAACTATTCTTGAAATCCCTAACTAACAAACCATCTTATGAAAAGTCAAATTTTGCACACACCATTATACTCATTTATAAAGGCAAACTCAACATCCCACCTTTCTTGTTAAGTGTATGAATCTTTTTAAAATGTGCATAACTTTTTAGTTGAATCAAGAGCTTCAAAAAATTTGATATCCACTAGAATACTAAAAAATTTAGGATTTAACCTATCAAAATCCAAGAGAGTAATCCTATAATTAGAAAAATATTTTATCTTTATTGTTGGGGAATCAATAGTTATCCACATGCAACTTGTTTCCAATCCATGTGTCTAATAATAAATTGAAATTATCATGGTTGATATCCCTAAGGATTATGGTTTACTCCTAAGTCACAATTGATCAAATAAATTCAATAGATACATGGTAAAATAATTATCACACATGTGTCTGCCTTATAAAGGAGTGGCTAATTAGATTAGAGTTGATAAAAAAACAACTATGAAATATAAAATAACATAATATAATGCATAAAATTAAAGAGTCAAATTTGCCTCATCACACATAGGAGTTTACACTTTCATGATAAAGCCTGAGAATGATGAATAAGAAATTAAAGGTATTTAATAATTATGGACCTTATATTTTTATGTTTATTAGTATAATAAAGGCTCTAGTGTATGCATCTGATCCACCTTAATCGTAAATGATACCTTACTAATTAGACTACAATTTCCATGCACCAAAAATCTTGTTGAGTATGAAGCCTTGAGCTTAGGATTAAATTTGATTTCAAGTATGATGTCAAACTTTTTTTATGTTTGGCAACTCAGATCTATTTTTAACAAAGTCAGGAGTCAATACAAATGAAAATTTTCATATCTTAAGTAATATAAATATAGATCCTAGGATTTGATTGAATCATTTGAATATTTTAACATAAAATCAGTCCCAAGAGAAAAAAAATTATAGACTCTTGGCTTCTCTTGCTATAAATTTGGATCCACTATAGGAATTTAAAATGGAGAAATTTTATATAGAACTTTTTCCCTAGCCTTCAATTCCTGATAATATTTACAATTTTTTAGGTCTTTGATGATTATTAATAAATTATATAATTCATGAATAATTTGAGTACTTTTTATTCCCATATTATTGATGAGAACTATTTTGATGCAATGAAGAAAGAAGACATTAAATATGATGGTAGCATCAAAATAAAATAAAATAAAACACATAATTGAATGGTGACATTATAATTACTTTGTAAAATGGATTACCAAGCTAAGAAACATAACAATCCAAAACTAACAAATCTATTTTGCCAAAGTAAACCTAGGAACAAATGAACTTCCTTAGCGTGTCAATAATGGATTAATTTATTTTTAATGAGAGAGGCATGAATTTAAAGAAATTTTAATAGAGTACAAGGATGTGATTGTTTTTTCTTATGGGGATTTAAATATTTTTGATCCCATAGTCACAACCCATACTATACTACTTAGAGAGGGACACAAAACTTTTAGAAAAAGATAGATTCCATTTAATTCCATCATAGAAACCCATTGAGGAGGAAGCTCAAAAAATTTTGGATGCTAAAATCATATTCCCAATCAGAAACTCTACTTGGGTTGATAATCTATTTCTTGTGTGAAAGAAGAATGGGGAAATCAAACTATGTGTATATTTCAAAAACCTCAACAAAGCTTCAGAAAAGGATAATTATCCATTACCTTCCTTAAATGAGATTATTCAATTAATTGGTGGGTCTAAAATGATGTCCTTCTTGCATGGATTATTAGGATATAATAAATGTTTGGTATAAAATTAGGATTGAATAAAAATTGATTTCAATGTAAGTGGGGGACTTTTGAATATAGAGAATGTCTTTTGGACTAATAAATGCAGGTGTTACATTTGAGTATGTTGTGTATTTTTATTTTCAAGGACTCGTGAGTAAGTGCATCATCCTCTATATGGATAACCTAAATATCTTCTCTAAGGATAAGATAGATCATATTATCCACTTTAAGAAGGCATTTGATAGATGCAAAAGCTATGGAATTTTATTGAACCAAAAAAAGAGTATTTTTTTGGTCATATAAGGTAAGTTATTGGGACATGTTATAACCAAGGAAGGTATTTATATTAAAACTGAAAGAGTGTAATCTATTTCAATAATTTCATATCATAATAGTAAAAAATAACTCAAAAAATTCTTCTATGGATTTGCAGAGATAAATTTTGTTCAAAAATTCATTTATGGATTTGCAGAGATAATAAAACCACTAAATGTAATGTTGAAACAAGACTCAAAATTGGAATAGATAGATGAATCAAAAAAGTGTTTCAAGATGTCAAAATTTCCATCACTCAGGCCCCATTTCTAATCAATACACATTTTACCAAGGATTTATTCTTATATTCATTTGCATTAGAACATATTATACCAATGGTACTCACTCAAAAGGTTAAAGATAGTGAACATCTTATTACTTTCATGAGTACCAATTTGAAATATATAAAATTAAAATATTCTATGATTGAAAAATAAATATATTATTTGATCAATTTTATGAATAAATTTAGGCACTATATTTTACAATAAAATATACTTTCCATTATCCAAATCCAACTATCAATATTACACTTGAACAAAATAATTGTGCAAATGAAGAGGAAAATGGATGGCTAAGCTACAAGAGTTTGATCTATAAATTAGGAATACAAAATGGTACAAGGAAAATACATCATATATTTGATTATCAAAATTAATCCATATATATCCATTTAGCAAGTCAATTAGTGTCAAAGAGATAGTGGTGATTAGTACAACTAGATTATTCACTACATGCTTACAAATACATGTCCTTTTGAACTGAGCAAAGAACAAAGAAGAGCACTCAAGATCAAATAAACACATTATATGATAAAAATAGGAATGTTGTATCAAAAAAATTATGAATTTATCTTTATGCACTTAAATTCACTCTTTTTTTATTTTCACTAATATTATTATTAGTCAACATTGACATCACTAATTTCATTAAATGAGTAGTTTCCTCATCTAATTTTATCTAAATATCCTTAATAATTCTCCTAGTAATTTATCAAACATCCTCAATTTTTATTCATCCATTAACCTTATTCCTACCCCACTTCTTCATTATTCCACCCAATCCCATATTATCCACTAACTAATCCCACTTTTCTAATATTTGGGAGTTTAAAATTCCCATAACCCACCTACCTACCTACTCCTAGGTTTTCCTACAAGCATGCCCCCTAGATTCTCTAGAAGACCCTAATAACATAAATAATCTATTAATAATCATGATTAATACTCCAAAGATATTTTAGAGGCTTCTACCTCTAGAATCATCCAAGGAATTTTTATTTCCTTGAATAATCCTCCATCATTGATCTTATTGCATCTAACTTTGAATGTTGACCATTGATTATCCCTCTCCACTCTATTTAAATCCATCACCCCTCCATGGCCAAAATAATTATAAAATTTATGAATCCATCAAACCTCCATATTATCAATCAATCCATGCTACCATCCAATTTAATTTATTAGGATAACATCATGTTAAAATTCAGAGTGTTTGGTAAGCAATCTCCATCCATAATCATTTAGTCTTTTTATTTTTTGAATATTGATTAGGAACACTTAGTTTTAGGTTATAATTCAGATTTATATTTTCATTATATGGCATTTTTATCTAATGGTTCTCAATTTTAATGGTATATTGTAGATTTGGGCATTTTTGGTTAAATTGTAAAATCAAAATTATATAGCTCAAATTTATCATCTTACATTTGGTGACCATAGTGGGAGCCCTCCTCTTGGGATGAAATTTCATGATTTGAGTGTTTTTTTATTAATTTTATAGGTCATATTAAAGTGTATTTTGGCTCAAAATATCAAGAATATCACATTTTAGGTGAAAAGCAAAATTGCATTGTAAACTAAAATTTTGAAAAGGCAGTTTTAGACATCCCAATTGCGGTTTTGACAAATTGCCAATCTTGACTACTAACCATTTAAATGTTTTTAGAAAGTTTTTCACTCATTAAAATAATTCCTCTCTCAAATGGTTAATTTTACTTATACCTACATATTTTAATACCTAGATGTAATTTTGAAAAGATACAGTATTAAAGTCAAGTATTAGATTTATACACATCTTTTATATTTTTTGTGGCTTAGTACTAACCTAGGTATATTTTAGGGTTAGAATCAAAGTATATCACTCTTAGTAGGATTATTTATTATATACTAATCAAAAACACATATTTTTATTCATGATATTTATTTTAAGTTATGGTTTTGCCTTTGAAAGAGGCAGTTTTGACCATGACATAAAATCATTGACCTACACTGATAACTTTTGCTTTGTAATAGCTTTTCTATCTCTATTTGACTATCATTTGACTGCATGAAGGGGAGATGTTTCCTATATTAATATAAAATATCCCAAAATCCTCCTTTTTCAATTGGTATAATATCACATTTTTTGAAAAGTGATATTAACAAATATAGTCAGTTTTGTGCATTAATAGTTAGTTTTGACCTAAGTAGATCAATAGTATATTTGTGTAAATAGAGTCTATGTTTTAGTAATTTTAAGCATATTCTAAAACTATATGAACATTTTAATCTTGTATGTAAATATTCTATCAGTTTACTACTAGATTTATTGTGTTTTAATTAAAGCTACAAAACTACATACTTCAACTTGTGATATTGCCTTCTAAGTTGCAGTATTGCTTAACCATCTACATTTTTGCATAACCATAAGGCTACGATCAAGAAAAATAAATTTTAGAAAAACTACATATTATCTTATTGTGGTATTACCAAAAATCTATAGTTTTTTACTTTCTAGAGACTTTTTTTCACTAACTGGTTGTGTATCTATAGTTTTGATCATTCTAGTTACAATTTTGCTTCATGTTTTCTTTCAAAAATTATCTTTATTAAGTGTTTCTTTTTTTAAAATTTCACTGATATTTTAGTCATTCCAAGGGTTCTACAAGTCCCAAATTATGTTTGGATATGGGGATGTTTCCCCTTAACCTCACAAGGGGCACTGTTTCTTGACCTTACTGGGGGTTACCACCCCTAGACCCCTGCATTATGGCCCTTCATCCAAAAAAAGTTATAATACAAAATCATGATTATTTTTAAATGTTTTCATCAAGGATTATTGGACTAACCTTCTATTTATATTTTTATAGGGGTTAATTTATCTTGCTTAAGTCTACTGGCATCTTTTTTTTAGGACATGTCTTTATCTAAAATATTATCTTACATGTCACACTTTGTATTTATCTAAAATATTGCCTTGTAAGTCATATTTTTTTATAATATATTGTCTTACAAGTTTCCCCTCAAGATTGTCAATTGAAACTATTAATCACTTAATTTTTAGGTCACATGTCGAAGATAATTTGGCATTTTAAAAATTCATTGTGTGTGTGTGTGTGTGTGAAAATGCATTGTGTGTGTGTGTGTGTGTGTGTGTGTGTGTGTGTGTGTGTGTGTGTGTGTGTGTGTGTGTGTGTGTGTGTGTGTGTGTGTGTGTGTGTGTGTGTGTGTGTGTGTGTGTGTGTGTGTGTGTGTGTGTGTGTGTGTCACATCTAAATCAATCAGTTAATAAATATTTTTTCTTGCTTGAGTGTTACTCAAGGGATATAGTGGTGTATATTATCCTCCATGTGTCCTAATAGTGACTCTTAGAAGATTAAAAACCACTAATAAACTCTCCCATTTTTCATTTTTAGGGGAAACATGATGTGGAAGTGATTCTCATGCATTTTCCATAGTCTTAGGGGGATTTTGACCATAGATTTCACCACCATGTATAAATACACACAGGGGCAATTGTTTTTAGGCTAAGTGGTTGACCCGATATAGATATTCCATGAAGGGGAAGAGTTAATTATCTAAAATAGACATTAGAAATCACCTTGTATAGACTTGGGCCCCATTGTGCTTAGTTTATATCAATGAATCCCATAGAAATCCTATATAACCTAGCTTAGGAAATTTCATCCATAATAGGTGATCTACTATTGGAGTTAATATCAAATCTTAAGTGAACATCATGTGCAAATGGGGTTGAGAGGGTTCAAGAGATTTCATAATTGGTTACCAACCTACATCCTTACCCACGAATCTATTACATAATGAAGTCATTGGGTTACACATCCAAATCATTTTACTAATCTTAGGTTTGAGTTTTTCTTGATTTGATGAGTTTTGTACTAGACCCATGCTATTTTTGAGTTGAGTCATAAATTTACCAAAACCTATACATAACTATATATGTCTCTTTCACATATCATCTTGTATATCCTTATCTCATCATATCATCCTCTTGTACATATTTTATTTGTATATCCTTTTAAACATTTTCTCATTTTGCATATATCCCTACATCTCATCTTAGTCACATTTTATCATAGTCTCATCCACCAACCATTATCATACCACCTATCCTTATCATATTCTAACTTTGACTAAGTCTGTCTTATCCAAAAACTAATCATTTATCATGATATTGTCTTATATAGTCACATTATCCACCATCTTATAAACCTAGTCCTAATCATAGTCCAACATAACTAATCCTCTTATCCATAATAGTCCTCTCATCAAGTCTGTAGTCATACTTTGGTCCTTATCCATGTTGAAAAAACATTTTTTACATATCAGGGTCCTCATCATTAGCTTACTTGTATCTAATCAATTTTGAGTCATAATACCATCAGCATATAAATTAAATCATCTCATCCAATTTTATTTGGTCATCTTAGTCTTGAGCTAGTCTTAATCCAATCAAGCTTTAGTTGAATTCAATCTCTTAGGCTAGTCTAGCACCTTATCAAATCTTAAAACCTATCATAGCTCAACTACTAGAATATAGTCAAATTCATCAAATTCAATCTCATGTCCTAATTTGGTATAATTGATATTAACTTATCCCATCAAACATCACATCATGTCAAAACATCCAATCAAACTTGAGATTGGACTAAATCAATCCTTTATCCAAATTTGTTCCACATGTCCCATTTTATCCCTTAATATTTCCATTCAATCCCCTATACTTGTTAATTGGGTATGGAAAACCACATCATACATACTTTATCATATCCTTATCCATGGCATCTAAAACAAATTTGGTCAATATCCTAATTGAGTAATGTTTCATAACAAATATGAATATGCTCATTTTTCAACTCCTTAAGATGAACACTCCACATCCTATAGACTTTGACCACATCCAAATAGTATTGCCTCTAATTCAAACCCAATCCCATTCAAATACTCCATTCACTATCCATATCGAGTCATCTACCCCATCCTACAATAGAAAAGGAATCCTATCCTAGCCACCTTATTTACTACTAGTCCACCCACTCAATCAAATCACCAACCATCTAATCCAAAGTCCAATGCTTTCACATTAAAATCATTAAGTGAAGAGAGGCCCTATACTCATCTTCCCATATCTTTAAAATCCCTCTTCTACCAACTCATTGATAATGGAATGATGGTATATCTACCCATATGACATTTTAATCCCACCAAGCTTAAGCCCTCTTGGTATAAATCTAACTATTCTTGTATATAACATTGATTGATTTCAGGCCCACTAGTCTATGCAACACTATGTATAAGTTATGTACTAAAATTCTAGTCATGAGGATTCAACCTTTTCTAGACAAAATTATTCCTCCTGCTCAAAAAGGTTTCATCTCGAGCAGGTAGATTCTTGATGATGTGATCACCACACATGAGTATATTCACTCCATGGATAAGAGCAAAATCCCTGGGATGGCTCTCAAGCTTGATATTTCTAAAGGTTATGATAGAGTCTCATGGACTTTTTTATTCCAAGTGATCATAAAATTTGGGTTTAATGATAAAATTTCTCGCTTGTTATGGAACACGGTCTCTTCTGCAAAATTCTCAGTGCTGGTTAATGGTGTTCCTAGAGGGTTTTTCTCATCCTTGAGAGGAATTCCTCAGGGAGACCCTCTCTCCCTGTACTTATTCATCATTATGGCTAATGCACTGGGAAGATACATACAAGCAGATATAGCCTCAAAAAAGCTAGTGGGCATCAAACCTGCCTCCTCCCTTCATCCTATGGTGGTACAATAGTTTGTGGATGATACCATCTTCTTTGGCATCTCATCAGTGATTGAAGCTAGAAGATGGAAGAATATCTTAAATAATTATGCCAGAGAGTCAGGACAAAGGATACATTTCCAGAATAGTAATGTGTATTTATTCAACACTCCTAATGAACTTAGACATAAAATCATTGATATATTAGAATGTGTTGAAGCTAGCCTACCATCTACCTACATGGGTCTCCCACTCTTGGTTAAAGAGGTATCTCCTAGATTTTGGAATGGAATTATGGAAAGAACATAGAGGAAACTTCTTGGTTGGAAGGGGAAACTACTCAGCAGTGCTGGTAAACTACAACTTCTTTAGGCTTCACTGCAAGGTATTCCTACATACTTCCTATCTCTTTTTAAAATTCCTACGTATTTTGTTGAGAAACTGGAATAGATCCAAAGGAAATTTTTATGGATGGGAGTGGAAGACAAATAGAGAATGTCTTTATTTAGATGGGAAAAAGTGTGTCTTCCAAAATCTCATGGTAAACTTAATATTTGGTCCATCAGGAACATGAATAAAGCCCTTCTCTCAAAAGTTAGTTGGAACCTAATCCCTAAAAATAATGATTGGGGGGAAATAATGTATGCCAAATACATGCATAGCATTGATGATTCCAAATTTCTTCAACAGACAAGATTACCCTAGGGATTTATGATATGGAATAAAATGCTAAAAAGTAGAAGCCTTCTCAAATAGGGAATTAGATGGAAAATTAGAAATGGCTGGCATATTAAATTCTAGGATGATATCTGGTTAAAGGACAAGGCTCTCATCACATAGGGAAACTATGGAGAGATTCTTGACTTGACTACCTAGTCTTTTAGAGATAGGGTCAGTGATTATATGGAAAATAACAATAGGATGAGGAGCTGGAAAAATCTTTTAGATTGTTGTGTGCACCAGCTTGAGCTTTTCTCAAGAGTTCGAGAGATCTAGCAGTGCATTTAGGAGATTAGAATCCCTCTCTTTCCCCAGGAGGATGAAAAATACTGGTGGCCAGATAAGAATGGATCATTCTCTATCAAATCTACTTACCATCTACTCATTCTTGAAGCTCAGAATAAAGATGTATGGAAAAAGGTTTGGAATCATAAACATATTCTAAAAATTAACATGTTTTGGTGGGCTACTACTCATAACAAAATCCTTACTCAGGATAACCTTCAAAAGAGAGGGTTTACTTTGGTTAACAGATGTTTCCTATGTGGTTCAAAAGAGGAATCAATTTCACACCTCTTTATCCACTGTGTGTTTGCCCAAGAATTATGGGGCACAATACTTAACAACTTTGGTATTGAATGGGTCTATAATTTTGACCTTAAAGAAGTAATTCTCAACTGGAACCCAACCTTCACACATCCATGGCTTATGGAATTATGGAAGAAAGCTCTACCATGTTTGAGTTGGACTTTATAGAAAGAGTGCAATCACATAATTTTTAGGGACACTGCTAGAAATGCTTCTCAGGTGTTTAACTCCTTTGCTAAGACCATTATGGAAAGTGTTAAAATATCTCATATTTATGTTGTGGAGAAGCCCCTATCTTAAATTGAAAGCCAAATTGTATCCAAATGGAAGGTTTTAAACTAGATCCTTGGGTATAATAACTCCAAAATACTATAGAGACTTAATACTAAATGGATCCCCCCTAAACCTAACTGGATGAAACTCAACTTTGATGAGGCATCCAAGTTGGATGGTAAAGCTAGTGGAGGAAGAATTATAAGGAATGATAAAGGATGGATTTCTGCTATCTATGTCAGTGGAATTGGATGCCAAAGCAACAACTATGCTGAAGTAATGGCTTTACTATGGGGATTAAAGTTAGTTATATCCCTAGGAATAAGGAACTTGAATATACAAGGAGACTCTAAGATGGTCATAGATGCTATTAATAAATCTTCAAATGTGGGAATCAAGCTAAAAGAAATCATTACTGATATCCAATTTATTTTACAAAAGTTTTCTAAAGTTGAGATTTCCCATACCTACAGAGAAGGCAATAGGGTCGTTGATGCTTGTGCCAACCTTGGGCAGCAATTTTTAGGTTGGAGGGTGTGGTGACAAGGTGTTCATATTCCCTTAAACATTAGGGAGATCATTCAAAAGGAGATGACTTGTCAGGAATGAGGCATATTGATGACCCTGAAAAGAACCCTATTGATACCCCCAGCACCTTTACAAGTAAGAAGGGTAAGAAGAGAAAGGTTGATGAAGAGGAAGAAAATATTAAAGAAACTACAGAAGGGACCCATAGGAATCTAGGCAGGGCCACAAGGGGTGAAGGTGGCAAATCTCATAAGCCTTCCAAAATTAATAAGGAAGCATTCCCCTCTAGAGTGTGAAGGTCAGGGCGGATTGCTGGTAAACCAGCTCTGAAGGCCAGACTAATTGATTATTCATAAAGTGCTTTAGAAGAAGCAACTTAGGAGGAAGAGTCTAAGGAGTTGGAAATCCAAGAAATTTTGGAGGACACCAAAGGGAAGCAGGCTACTAGGTATTTTGAGGTTATTGAGGATCAAGGTGCTGACACTATGGGAACTACTGACAATAAGGGGAAAATGTATGTCAAGGAAGCTGGTGAGGGCACTGAGAATGAGACTTATTGGAAAATTGAAATTGGGGCCCTGAAGGAATGCATTCAAAAGCTAGAGAAGGTCTTCACTAAAGGGCTTTGTAATATAATTTTGCTAAACATGTCTATGGTGGAAGTGGTGGGTAATACTGGGTATGCTAACAATGCAGAGAATGAGAAACTCAATGATCTTATCAAATCAATAGTTATGTAAGGGGAGACCTCTCTGACTCTGGTCTTCCCATGGCTTGTGTTTTGTTTCTATTTGTTGTTCTCAGCTATGCCAACATCTCTCTGAAGGCATTTTTTTTTGTTTTCCTTATCTTTTTTGACTGTATAGGGTTTGGCCCCTGGTTTGCTGCCTTTATAAAAAACATTGACTAGGGGAATAACTTTAGTTGATTTTGTAATTTACAAAATTATGTCAAAGACCTCATTAACTATGGTTAAATTTAAATCAATAATGAATAAGATGATTCTACATCTTTGGGTGAATAAGAAGAGAAATGCTAAGATTCCTTTCCTAATCATGACCAAGCCCTTCCATTTCCAAGCCAAGGTCAAGATACCACATCCATCTTCCAAAGTAACCCCATCTTTAAAAAATACTACATCAACAATGAATCTATTTCCCATGATCCTAGTCCTCCCTTACCTCATGAGTCCTTCTTCCATTGGCCTATCCTTGGCGAAACCATTATCCCTCCATCATCTTCTTCTCACCCATCATTTTAAAAACCCCATGTTGATAGGTCACTTACAGACATTAAATCCTATGTTAGCAGCATCATGTCATGTACATCATAATTAGCATTAGATTCAACACCAATTTTATGTACATCAAGATCATGTTTATCACTAGTATCTAAATCAGATTCCTCATCAAAAACATCATCCCTCATATATATTAAAATAAACTATGACTATGCCTATATTTTTTATGATCCCTCTAATCTAGATGTTAACCAATCATAAGGCATATCTTGTGATCCCAATCAAGATGAATAAATTATAACAAAGTTTATACAATATTTATATGTTGAATATAGTCATATTAGATCTAATCCAACCTTTGAGGCATGTATTTTAGCTAGTCCTAGTGATCCCTTTACTAATCTTGAGGAGATTTTATTTGATGTTGAAACTAGGTCCCCTAGGGACCCCTATGAGGACCATGTTACACAATCCCAATTCATTGACCTCATCCTACTATCTCCCCCACTTTCATCCATCATAGATCCTTTTCTTTTGGTCAATGATCATTTAATCACCTCTCTCCATAGGGATAGATAGAAACATACATCATTGGATCCTTCCTCGAGAAAAATAACATGTTTTAAAAATATAAAGGTCAAGACCACATTCAAAAAGTAATAAATTATGATCAAGTCACCTTTGATCTAAGAAGTTAGAATCAATAAGATTAAAATTATCAACCTCACCAAAAAGTATCTTCCCCTAGTCAAGCCCAATTTCAATCACTAGGGGACCATCAAACTAAAAATCATCATCATTTATCAAGTCCAAGATAATTATTCTCTAGGGAAACCCAAACTCAGGCATTGCAAGACAATCAAAAATATAATCAAGTTTGAAAATCATAGTAATGCCAAATGCACTATAAATATGGATGATAATCCTTCAAATAATTTACTAAAAAATAAACCATAAAGTCAAAGTCTCTTGGATCTCTTGAAGTCTTTTATCATATGAAACCAATCAAATATAAAATTTCCAACATCTCCAATGATGTGTGTGACTTCTAGTCCTAATTTTGAGATACCCATCACACCATCCTATCAAGATCTTATCATCCATTCAATTCTAATACAACCCCATCAACATCAATATCTAATCTAGTCCATACCTCACATCACCTTCGTGGGTAGTACTATATGTCATAGGGGTGACAAAGACACATGGTCTAGATGTATAAAAGAGTTTCAATCAAGAATCAATGGACACATGGAAATCAATACATCTAATAATGATAATATGATCATAGCATCACATCTCTATATAATAGATTTTGATTGAAGATTACAAAAACATCTACATCTTGCATCTCACCCACCTCTAATAAATCAAAATTCCATTAAAATTTCAAAAAAAAACATTCATCCAATGGTGAAAACCAATTTTTTGGCTCCTTGGGCAAGTACCATGATGAAAACTAGTTTCTGGCATCATGGTAAAATAGTCTATTATTTGTATTATACCTCAAAACTTGGGGGGAAAATCCATCCCTTATCAATCCCATCCATGTTATTATCCCTCTATCTATTATTCTTACACATCATCTACCATTATATCATATTGTGTCTCTCCTTCCTTCCAATCTTTACCTTCATGTGGGATAATATGTCTTGAGAAATGTTCAAGAATCATCTTGGCATATCCTCCAATAGACACTTAGTCAAATAAATATCTAATTCCTTCATGATGTGGTCATTGGAAATCACTATTCCATTATTCATTTATCCTCATCCCTTTTCCACATCATCATCATCCTTCTATCATCCTTTCCATTCTTCCATCCATTTGTATTTTGGTTACTAGGATTGATATTCATTTTTATAGTATCCCAATTTATATAGTGTACATACATATGTCAAATTCCATAAAAATTATAAAATCCATAAAAATCAAAAACATCTAAGTGTCTTATCTTTTATCATTTTTTGATATGTCTTAAGTATCCCAATCACCTTATCCAATGTCTTAAGTTGTCCATGTCACCATGACTTATCTTATGTCTTATTCATCTTATCATATTGCCTTATCTTAGGTCCTAAAAATATTATCATTTTTTCATCTTTTCTTGTCCCAACATTATAGTCATCTTGTCCTATTCCTTCCATAGCCTTATCCTAATCCTAATCTCTTGTCTAATCCAAATCCATATTCAAATATTTATCCTAATGCAATTCCTTAGTCTATTCCAAGTCCATACGTTATCCAAGATCCTATCCTTAACCCCAAATCACATCATAAATATCATGACCAACTTCGTCCCACTCATCACCTAATCAATCATCCTAATGACTCTAATCTAGGCCATTAGACAAGACATAATGACACGACATATAGATACTTGTGTGCTACTTGTCTGTGTTGTTTGACTTGTTTGCATATCTTTTATCATGTATATATATGATTATCTTATGTTTACTTATCTATGTTTCTTTTTATTCTTGCATCATAAATCTTTTTTTATTGGTTAATGAATGAGGATGCTATGATGAAACCATATATATATATATATATATATATATATATATATATATATATATATATATATATATATATATATATATATATATAATTATGCTTTTAGGTTCCCTCAATGATGCAAAGTTTGTTATTTTCCCCTTTTTATGCACTTTAACACAACATCATCTTGGTCATACTTATATCATGGGGTATATTTCCTAGTGCTATATGTACATTAGATTGCTTAGACCATGGTGATACTTTTTATATAAATGATGGCTTGATAATTTTTCCTAATCTATTAAATCAAATTAATCCTATCATCAATTTTATTATACTATTCCACTTATATGATATCAAATCATAATTTTGAGCCATTTATCATCTCATTTATATACTTTAATAAGTATCTATCATCTATCTAGTATCCAATCATCACCATGCCTGACATCTATCTAATAACTAACATGTCTAACATCCATCATCATCATCATCCTCTAGTTTATCTGGTCATCTATCATGTAGTCTAAACTACATTAGCTTGAGGTATTTTCAAACTATTTAGGTAGTGTTCAATCATATGGTGTGCTTGAGGTCATCTAAACCACTCTCTCCTCTTTCCCCACCATTCATCCTAATATCTATCTCACCTTTCATAATCCTCTCATATTACATCAGTCACATCCTTGAGGTATAATATCAATCATTCATCAAATGATCTATTGATCAATCACCATCCTCACAATCATCTCCCTAATATTTTCATCAATTTACCACACCTATCAATTGGAGATGAAAAAATCATAACATCCATATTTTCTTCCATTATCACTAATTGGTCAATTCATCATTTAAAGTTTACAGTCTCCTCTTTTTATTGGGGCATAATTATAACCCTAACTTTAGTATCATCTCTTACTCCCTAGCATTTGTCCTTATTAGGTACATCATTGCCATTAATCACATTATAACTCATTTATTTGATGCATCACACTAACTAATTCTTCCCCTATGTCTTTTTATTACTCAAGCATATCATTTTATTCTCTCTCTCATATCCTTCATCATATCACTCAAATTCATCTTTGAGCTACACTCATCATTAATATTATCAAATCATTATATTATCTTTGGCCTAATGTTCTCCCATCATGTGTACTTACTTGAGATATGTTGATAGCTCATGGCCTTTATCATCTTGGTCTAAAAATCTCCTTGGCATGCATCTTTGCCTTAGATATGTCAAAATATATCATCATGTTTCCACTCCATATGCATATGCCTTTACTAGGGGCATCATCCCCTTATAGCTCATTAATTAGGTTGAGTTCATCTTATTCATCATATTTTTTTCTCATATAGCATCCCATCCCCTATATATTCATCACATCCCACCCCTCGTTTCCTCTTTTGAGTAGACATTTGTCTCATTATTCACTACATGTCCCCTTAAGGGGGAATCATATCCATCATTTACTAACATTCATCCATGAAATGTTTTTTCTTTGAAATACCATTACTCCTTATACTTAACCCACTCATAATTCCCTTTCAAAAATGTTCAAAATTTATGCACCTAAATTCACTTGCTTCATTTATCATCACTAATATTATTATTTGTCGACATTAACATCATAAATTTCATCTAATGATCACTAACCTCATCTAATTTTATCTAAATCATCCTTAATAATTCTCCTAGTCATTTATGTAACATCCCCCTTCATTCTTATTTATCAATTAACCTTATTCCTACCCCACTTATTCATTTATACACCTGATCCCCTATTATCCAATAGTTAATCCTACTTGTTGAATATTTGGTAATTTAAAATTCCCATAACCCACCTACCTACCTAATCATAGGATTTCCTACAAGCCTAACCCCCTAGATTCTTTAAAACCCCCTAATCACATAAACAATCTAATAATAATAATGATTAATACTTATGAAGAGATTCTACATGCTTATACCTCTAGAACCTTACCTCCTCTAGAATCATCTAAAGAATTTTAGATTCCTTGAATAATCCTCCACCATTGATCTTATTGCATCCAATTTTAAATATTGGCCATTGATTTTCCCTCTATCCTCTATTTAAATCCATCAACTCTCTGTGGCCAAAAAAATTATCAAATATATTAATCTATAAGACCTCCATATGATCAATCAATCCAATATATAATCCAAGTCAATTTATCAAGCCAACATCATGCTAAAAGCCTAAGTCTTAGGTAAGCAATCTCCATCCATAATCATTTATTCTTTTTATTATTTGAATCTTGATTGGGAAAACTTAGATTTAGGTTATAATGTTTCTTTAGATGTTATTTTTATGTCATTTTGATCTAATGGTCCTTGATTTTAATGGTAGATTGTATTTGTGTATTTTTGGTTAAATTTCAAAATCAAAATTCCATAGCTCAATTTTATCATCTTATAATATCTACCTAATATACATTTATAAATAAGAAACTATATATATCATTGACAATTTTCATTAGATGATAGGTAGTGGACATCCTTTAGTCAATGTAATAGGCTATAAAATTCTAACAATGAGATATTATAAGCCTACTATTTTCAAGGTTGCACACCATCATGTCATATATTGCCATCAATTTCAAGTCTTTTAGAAGAGATAAGTACATGTTTATATGACTTTGAATTAAATAATTGAAGTATTTCATTATGTACAATGGGTTATATATGTTTAAGGTGTCAATACCAATTCTTTGGTGGACACAAGTTTGTATTGACAATAACAGACTATTGCACTAGATGGATCGAAGTTATTGCTACAAAAAAATTCAAAGCACAAGATGTAATAAAATTCCTTGAGGAAAATATATTAACAAGGTTTACAAAAAAAGTTATTTTAGTATATGATAATGGTCCTACCTTCCAATCTACATAATTTACCATGACTTAATGGGCCTTTATTAATTATATCACCGTCAAGTTTTCATAAAACTACTATCCAAAATAGAATGGATTTTATAAATCCACATATAAGAATTTGATTAATGCCATAAAGGAATATAAAAAAAGAAAACAAAAATAATGGCACATGTTACTTAATCATGCATTATGGGAAAATATAACCCAACATAAGTAATCTCTAAAAGCTTCACACTTTTTCTAGTATATGGGTAGTAACATATTTTCTCCATTACTCTCAAGTTAAAAACACACCAATTTAAGCAAGAGTATATGGAAAATGATGAAATAAATTAGTAAATATTATTAGACATTTTTCAAATGTAAGATGATTGAACAAAAGCCCTGAAAAAAGTACATTAAACATTATCATATTGTCAAGAAATGGTTTGACAGAAGATCAAAAGTCAAAGTTTTCATAATTTCAAATTTAGTCCTCCTATGAGACAAAACCCATGAGAAGAAAGGAAAACATGACAAGTTCACTCTATTATGTATTGGACCAGAGCATATTTTTGGGTAAAAATGGTTTTTTATTGAAATATATCCAAGGTAATGATATGAATTTTATAGTTATTAGGAAGTACCTAAAACACTATTTTATGGCTACTCCAACTGCATCTCAAAATTATTGAGAGTTATGGCATAGTGGTAGGATTACAATATTTTTGATAATTTCTTAGATTATATTTCATAATTTCCTAAATTATATTTATTGATTTCTTATATTATATTTCATGCTTTTATAGATTATAAATAAGGTCTTTGTGACCATCTACAAATAATTTACCAAAATCCCTTATAGAGGGTAGTTAATCACACCTAAGGATATTCATGGGTTACTCATGATAGATTTGAGTATTGGGATCAAGATATGAATCATGATTGAATGATTTTTTTATCTGAGTCAAATAAGCTTATCAAGTTATTGAAAGTCACTTTCATATTTTCATGCTTCTTAAAAGATCAACTACACATTCACATACTTACTACTTATTTCAGAGATAATAAACATTGAAACAGATAAAATATGAGTGAAATATCTAATTTACAGCTAATTTTATTCCTATATACCCAACTAAAGGTGGTTCCTAACCCTTCTTCTAGAAGAAATTTTTTCTAAAAAAGAACTCTTATGGAAGGAGGCTGATTCAAGTAATCTCTATCAGGGATATGGACACCTAGTTTGAAATAGAGAAATGATTAGATTAGAATCAAAGTTATCACTATCATGGCTATGGATGTTTGGCTACTAGTAGATAAATGCTTAATTTATCACATATTTATGCTTAAAATTTAGAATAACTGAAGAAAAATAAGGCAAAGAAACATTAACTTTGGTCTAATATTTGTTAAAACTCTCATAACAATGTGAAAGAACCTTAAAATAATCACAAATGATCTTAAATGTGAGAAGGGTTAGTATTTCACATAATTATGTTTAAGTATTTTTTACTTATTTGATTTTTTTATTACTTTTGTATAAAGTCGGACATTCTTAATGATATTTAAACCAAAAATTTTAGGTTCTCAAATACTTATCAGTATTTCACCATTAAGTCACCATTTATTGTGACCAACACAAACAATTTAAAAAAATTAAAATATGGACCCATTGTTTCTTATAAATAATATATTTAGTCACTATTGAGACATAAATTGACTTTAAAACCTATTGGCCAATTTTGGCCTACATACAAAAATTTGCCTAAATGGACTAGTTTCTAAAGGTCTTAGTATGAAGTGATCAATTGAGAAGATTTTTGGATGGAATGAGTGGTCCAAATATCAAAAGTTACTCACAAAGATTTTGAAACACTTTAATCAAGCTTAAAGTGTGCTTTGTAGATCTTTGAGAAAAAAAGTCTTGAAATAGGTCTAAGATTGAAAAATGAAGAAGAAAAACTCATTTTCTTAGTGTTTCAAGCATTCAAGAGCATGGATCAGGTTTCACAAAGGCTTATAAATTCATTAGAGCCTTCTAAAGGGACAAAAACTTCTTTCACAAGTCCAATAGAACTAGATCATCATGAGAACATCATGCAAAAATGGATTGGTCAACTCATTTCAACATTTAATAAGTATGCTTAGAATTTCTCTCAGGGACAAAATATTTCATGGACATGAAGTTATTCATGCCTTGAACATTCTATGCAAATTTAATAACTTGATGAGTTGTCTCTCTCAAGTTATAAAGCTTCAAAGTTAGACTTGTAGAATGAGATGTTTATGGGGATTTCAAGTTGAAGGTACAAAAATTAACCATTTGGATTTAAAAATCCTTAGACATTCATGTAGATGTCAAATTTTGGCTTCATAAAATAGTTGTTTGATTTGAGATGAGAAATATCAATGGTTGGTGTTCAATCATACCAAATATCCAATAACAAGCAAGTGAGGAGAGATGTTAGTGGGTCCCAAGATCTAATTATGAGAATTTGATCATGAAATTGAGATCAAGTGAGCATCAAGTCAAAGATTTAGAGTAAATAAGATCTCATAAGTTTTAAGATCTTAGGTGCCTTGGTAGAGATCTAATGGTACATGTCAATCTGATAGTTATTAGTGAGTCCCAAGATCTAATAACACATATTCATTTGTATATATCATATCAATAGTGAGCAATGAGTTAACAAGATAATGGATCTCAAAGTTTAATAAGGAGCTACCAAGTATCATAACCATGTTACACTATTATAAAATCTAGGGCTTGCATTTAATCATACAAAAGTAGATCTATGGTATGTGAGAGGTAAAAAAGTCAATGAGATCTTGTGGAAAAAATGTGGAGATAATAGTTGGCATAATATAGAGATTCCATATCAATATCAATGAAAAATATTAAAGGTCAAAGAAAAAAGGGTCCAATCAGATCAATGATTTCCATTCAAATTCTAGGAAGTAGATCGATGAATAATATTAAAGGTTAAAAGATAATAGATTTCAAGTGGAGAATAGTTATGACCTAGGTCAAAATGGAGTTAAATCTTATAAAGATCATCTTTTCACCATTTTATCTTGATCAAATATCATAATTAGAAAAAATTATATAATTAGGGGTTGTCAACATAAGGTTTTGATGCCATGAATCTCTGGTTTGAAGATTTAGAACATAAAAGGTCCATCCTTTAAGGTTGCAGTATAAAGGTTGTAGTATGGTTTCATGACTATGATATTTATTCTTTAAAAAATACCTATGTATATGGTGAATTCTTAATTTCCATAAATACACAAGGATAAGATAGGTCTATTTAGACCTAATGAAGATCAAGAAAAAGGCTATACAGCCTATAGGCTCTTTATCGATATGTAATAACTATATGAAAACAAATTAAGGAGATTGGTTTTAAATATATAATATAGACCTATGATTATATATTGAGTAGGGATAGATATGAATGGTAATTGAGAAGTGTCTTACCTTTAAATATGGTCCCTATTCTAATAAATAGCCACTAAGAGCAAACTTGGGCATGGCTCTATCAAGTACATGGATATAAAGACCTTACCCTCATAATGAAACAAGTGGAGATGGTGTAGGATTTCATGGAGGAGATTAGGGGATTGGAGAAGTATTTGGAGTATTCAATTCTATTCAAAACCATAAATATATTTTCTAGTATACTTAGCCATGATTAAGCATCTTTGGCAAACTCTTCTCCTCTAATGTGTTTCTCAAGCAATGAGATGATTCAGAGGCTAGTGGGACAAATGAAGACTATCTTGCCTATGATGTATTAATTCTTGATTGGACCAAAAAAAGGTGGATAATTCACTAAAGGTGGAATCTCATTTAATAATTTGGGATGGTGTGCTCACTCTCTCCCTCCCCTTTCTCCTATATCTCCCATTCTTTCATAGTTTTGGGCTCTTTCTCAAATTTTAGAAGAAAAGAAGCTCTCTCAATTATGATATATTAGAGACTCTCATTTGATAAGGCTAGACCCTATCAAAACTTGTATGAAATACCTCTTAAATATAATAAATATTTCCTTTACCTATCTCTGCCTCTTAAAGTATGTTTTTCAAGCTTGTGCATGATGGCATTATGAAGGAGAATATTCCATGCCCATTGTCCTTTCTTGACTATTTTAGGGTTTTTTCTAGTTGATTTCAGGTCTACATTTATTTTCTTTCTATCATTAATGTAATATTTGTGTGATTATTATAAATCCTCTTAGTTTTATTCATTATTTATTGAACCTAGTGTATGAAATACTTATGCAATTAGCTAGATTTTGAGATTGTGTGAGATAGTGTTATCTTATGCTTATTTAGTATATTTTCATGCTTGTGTGATTTCTCATTTAAATTGGTTCATCACACTTTTACCCTTATTAATATCCATTTACCCCTTCTCTAACCCTTTTCTCAATTCAAACACTAGTATAGGTGGTTCATCAAAAGGAAGCCATCCTTCTCCAGAGGTTCAACCCCACCATAGGTGAACCATAACCTGGGGTTGTTCCCATAGTGTAGTTTAATTGGAAAGGGCCTAATAAACCCTCTCCAAGGGTGAAAATTGATACCACAATAGTTTCTATCACACCTAATAGGACATAATTTGAAGAATAAATAATCAAGTTTGATGTTAGTTTGATCAATTTGTAGTAGTTATAAATTTATACAATAGTATCTACTAACTCCAAAAGAACAATCAACACTTTGGTTTAGAGAAGTAGTTGTCTTTCATGCCAATGGTGACTAAAAGATCAGATTTTAGAGTTATTCCTTTTAAATTTATTGAACTACCTATAAATTCAACAAATAGATTAAGGTTTGCTAATACACACCTATATAAATGCAACTTTGTTCCTAGATCAAGTCCAAGGTCTACCCCTACTAGAAGATCCTTGTCAACCCCTTTTATTGCCATGGTAGTCCATAAATATTTTATGGATTTTAATCACCAAATCCCTATGACCCTCCCCCATTATGATCCTATCCCAGTAGAAAAACTCAAAATTGTCCCTTATTTTACTACAGACCAAGCTACAACCCCTTCTAAGCACCTCATGGATATATCCAACTTTTGGAACATTCATGATATCAATGAGGAAAACATAAATATTAGGTTATTATCCATCTCTTTAATAGGTAAGGCCTTAGACTAGTATAGAAGCCTCACTTATAATTCCATTACCATAGAGGACCAATCAAGAGAGGTTTTTTGTCAAAGATTTGAAGATAAAAGTGACCATTTTTCACTTGCAAAGTAATTAATTACAATAAAAAAATCCCCTCATGAGGTCATGCAAGACTTAATTACAAAGTTCTAAAGAAATTGGGATAGAATCCCAATCTATGTTATGCTTACCCCTAACTTTACCTTCCTATACTATTTTAAATCCCTTAATAGTGGCATTACAATGATGATCCAGTCTATGAGAGGGAACACATTCCCAAATGCATATGAGGTGGCAATCAAAGCAAAAAATTGTCTAGTCCAAGCTAGCAAGCTAACACCTAAACCACCAATAATTTTATTCCCTGAGATTATACCATCTCCTATTTATGTTCCTCCCCTTGATGTCATTCCTCCTATGCCTACAATTACTGCCATACCTACACCCAAGAGAAGGCTTCCACAAGCCAATCTAGTGACTCCAAAGAACATAAGAACTTTTAAGAGCTTAAGAGCATGTTTTAGTCCTTGGGAAATGAGATAGTGACTGTTAAGAGGTATAAAGATTTAAATAGGCCTTACCAAGCCTCATATTAACCTTAGCAGTAATCTTATCAAGCCAATAAGCCACCCTATAAAGGAAACTTCCAAGGCCAAGGTCAAAACCAAGGATAAGGGAAGCCTAATTATAATAAATAGAGCAACTATAATCCAAATGCTATAAGCACTTCTAATACCTTGGTCCCTATTCAGAATAATTTTTCTTAAGAAGCTAAGGGTACCATGCCTTAAAATTAGTCTTTTAGGCAATCCATTATCCCAAACACTAGTTTCACTCAAGATTTTATTGATCAATGGCAATAGGATACTAATTATGGGTAAATTTAAGCTCTCATGGCTCAGAATATAGAGGTGCCCATGATAACAAAACTAGAAGAACCTCAATAAGGACAAATCCCTGATCAAGGACCAAGCTAGTTTGGTGCTATAATGGTTAACTATGAGCAAGAAGAGTGTTATGCACTCAATCAGTAGGCTAGTTCTAGCCAATAGTACATCTCAATGGCATCAAATATAAGGTTCAAAAGAAGGAACATGGATGGTAACCAAGAAGTATTTAAAGAGCTCCTTACCATTACTCCTTCAATATCAAATCCAATTATACCTATTATTGTTCCAAAGGTTCCAATACTTTGAATAAATCAAGATTAGGGGAATGTCTTTGTTCCCAAAAACTCATAAGCTCAAGGTGCAATTGTGGTCCCCAAATCACAACTAAATATTGGGGGTTCACCCATAAACATTATCAAAAAAATGAATAAGTCCAATGTGAGTGTGCCAATGTGGGATATGCTTTCCATGCCTAACCAGGTGGATATTCTTTAAGAAGGTTTATCCAAGATTAATGTTGCACCAGTTATAGACAATCCATCATGCAAGGTGAATAAGGTTCTCACCAATGCAAATAAAGGACCAAAAGAAGGGAAATCAAGTAAGGTGGTCGAACCTCATCCCTTATACATTTTAGTAATCATTGGTGACTATTTAGTGCATAATTACTTGGTAGACAATGGGGCTATCAACTTATTAGTACCAAAGTCCATAACAGACTAGCTTAGTCTAAAGTATGAACCCTAGTCTAAAAGAGTGTTACAATTGGATGGATCTTCCACCAAGCCATCTAGTATAATCAAAGATCTCAAATTGACCTTGCATGCTTGTCTTAGTGTTTTAGTGGTTCAATATGTATTAATTCTTGATGGTTTCCTTGTTTTTCAGTATGCCTATCTAGGGAATTCACTATAAATATTAGAGGTTATCTAGTAATATACTACTCATACATGGCATTCATAACAAGATATGGAACCAAAGTTTTTATCAAAGCTAAACCCATAGCATAATTCCACATAAATCCTTATGGATAGATAGCATAAACCTTAATTACACCATCCTTGATGAAGATTAATATATTGTTTGTCAAGAATTAAACACTCGCCTGAGGAGTTAAAAGATATGTTCTTGGACGAGCTATGGAATGAACATCAGTCAATTAATCCATTGAAAGGAGTTGAATAAAGATACATGGGTATCTACTATTTGTATTAAGAAAATTATTCCATGTCATCCCTCATTGGACCTCAAGAAGATCCTAGCAGCTTATAGAAGTAATTCTTTAATGGATCAAAAATAAAATATGGAGTGGGTGTAGTTGTAATGCTGGTATCCCCCTCAAATGATAAATATTTATCTTCTTACATATTCCAGTTCATTTACTCTTGCAATGCAACCAAATATGAGGGTTTTATCTAAGCTCTTAAATGGGATAATAAGACAGGAATCAAGAAGTTACAAGTTTATGGGGACAATGCGCTGATAGTGAACCATGTTAGAGGCTAGAACATCACCAAAAGTCCCTTGATGAAGTCTTAAAACATAGAGTGTGGGACCTAATAGAGGACTTTAAAGTATTTAACATTCAAGCAATACCATGGAACTAGAATCAACATGTTGATAGGTTATTAGCTATGGGAGCTCAATTTAATATCCCAAATGAGTTGAAAGAGACCAAGGTACAGCCACATGTCAAAGTGATAGTAAGACCATCGGTGCTAAACAATGAATCTCATTGGTAGTTCTTTAAAATGATAAGAAAATTGATTATTTCTTATAAAAGGAAGCAAAATTCTCTCCAATAAACCAAGAAAAGTTTCAACATTAATATGAAGAGTAAATAATTCAATTATAATCCAATAAGATTCCAAAAGGGTTTGTCACCCTTGAAGGTTCTTTCCATGAGGGAGATCGTATGATAAAAGATAAGGTAGTGACATCAACCAATGAATATAACTATGAAAGAGTCCTTATCTTCAAGGATAAGATCCTCAAGCTTGGGGAGGTAAGCACTAAATCTAAAAGGCATGCCTTCATAGATATCTATAAAGAATATGCAGACATCTTTATTTAGGAATATAGTGAATTGAGAGGCTTTGATCACAAGCTAGCCCAACACACTATAAAACTAGAGGCTAATGGAAAGCCTATCAAGTAGAAGTATATGCCTATAAAACCCAAAACTAAAGAGATTATGAGGAAATAATTTACCAAGTTAATTGAATCTAAAATCATCTTTCCTATTAAGAACTCCTCATGGGTATCCAATTTGGTGTACGGAAGAAGAGTGGGGAAATCAGGTTATGTGTTGGCTTTAGGGATATAAATAGGGTCTCTTTGGAAGATCACTATCCCTTGCCCTCCATAGAGCAACACCTTTAGATAGTTGTTGGTTCATAATGATTCTCCCTTTTGGATGGATATTTAGGTTACAACTAGGTACTAGTGAGAGAAGTAGATAAATATAAGACTAGCTTCACCATAAAGTGGGGCACATATGCTTATAAAAATATTCCTTTTGGATTGTCAAATTCTAGGGCAACTTTCCAAAGTGCCATGGACATGGATTTCTAAGGGTTGCTGAATTAGATGGTGCTAGTTTACTTGGATGACATCATAATTTTCTCCAAGAAGACTAGTAAGCACATGCACCATCTAAGTTTGATCTTTAAAAGATGTAGAGAGTATGGGATATCTTTAAATCCCAATAAATGTACATTTTCCTTTCATGAAGGAAAACTATTGGATCACAATGTCTCAAAGGAGGGACTATATATTGACCCTGACATAATAAGTGTTATCTTAGCACTATCTCTACCCAAGCACAAGAAAGGAATCTAAATCTTCCTTAGGAAAATAAACTTTATGATAAGGTTTATACTTGGTTTTATAAACTTGGTCAAACCCATCACCACCATGTTGAAGAAGATCCAAGTGTTTTCTGGGTCAAATGAGGGAAAAGAAGCTTTTGAGGCCATTAATCAAGACATTTACCAAGCACCCTTGCTCATGAATCTTTATTTCTCAAAGGATTTCATATTTTACACCTTTGCCAATGTTGACAACATATCATCTATGCTAATGCAGAATAATGTTGAAGGGCTTGAGTAGCAAATTGCCTTTTTTATTTAAGTGATAGAGGGATATGAAGTAAGGTATACCTTCATAGAAAAGTAGGTTCTTTTAGCTTTAAGGAGCCTCAATAAGTTTAGACCAATGCTTTCTAAAAACAAGGTTCATCTTATGGTATCTCATCCTGGAGTTAGGTAATTCCTCCTTAATAAGGATTTATATGAGAAAAGAGTAGGCTAGATTACCAAGGTCATGGAGTATGATGTGGAGAACAAAGTCACCAAACTAATAAGAGGTAAAGAATTGTGTGAACATATGGTGAATGACCTTCAAGAAGACAAAGAGGTTGTCTTGGTGACACAAGATAATTTAAAATCAGATACACCTCTACCACATAATAGTTGGCTCTAGGATATGATGCATTTCTTAGTAATAGGATAAGGCCCCTAAAGTTTGGACAAAGTAAAAAGAAGTTATTTTAGGATTTAGTCCATACCTTATGCATTAATTGATAGTGGTGTTTTTATAAATGACCTAAATGGAGTACTTCTTAGGTGTATAGATGACAATCAAGTGATAAATCTCTTAGAACAATTCCATGATGGACCTACAAGAGGCCATTTTTCTCCAAGAATAACATCAAAAAAGGTAATGAGAGCTGGCTATTATTGGCATATCCTTTTAAAATATGCTTATACATGGGTCAAAAAATGCCAAAAGTGTGTTATATTTATAGGGGAGTTGATATTAGTATCTCTCCCACTCAACCCAATTCAGGTAGAGCAACCCTTCATGCAATGTGGGTTAGACTTCATAGGAATGATAAATCCACCTTTAAGTGAAGGACATAAGTGGGTGATCACTACAACTGACTAATTAACTAGGTGGGTAGAAGAAATTTATTTGAAATAAGCCAACAAAACAATAATATTGGACTTTTATGATATCATAGTGACCAAGTTTAGTGTCCCAGCTACTATAATTTTAGATAATGCCTTAGCATTTATGGGAATGAAGATAAGTGAGTGGGCACTTAAGTTGGGCATATACCTTAGCACATCCTAAAATCACTACTCATAAGGCAATGGACTGGTAGAGTCCACAAATAATAACTTGATAAGGATTATCAAGAGGGCCATGGAAAAAAATCAAAGGGTCTAACATACAAAGCTAAGGATAGACTTATGGGTTGATAAAGTGACTCCTAAAGCTCCCATTAACAATTATCCATATGTTTTAGTATATGGAAAGGAATCCAAGTTACTCATTTCTCTTGAACTACATACCTTTGAGTTGATGGAAAGTGAGTATATGAGCATGAGGATGGTAGAGCTCATAGAAATTGAAGAAACTAGAGACCTTGCAATGAAGACATTAGAGTCACATTAGGCTCAAGTCAAAAAAATATTTAATAAGAGAGCCACAACAAAGGACTTAAAGTAAGGGTACTTAGTCCTTAGGTGTGACTCAAATAAGGCCAAGCCAAACAACCATACCAAGTTTGACGTCTTATAAAGTGGTCCTTATTTGATCCATAGATGTAAAAAGCATAATTATTTCCAGTTAGCCCAATTGGATAGAGAGGTATTACCCACTCCATTTAATGGAATTCATTTAAATATTTTTTATTAGAAAATTTGCATCTATTATATGATATTGTAACATATTAGAGTAATTTTTCATGCTTTCCTCTAAGTTTTGTGTGCACTTTTCCCTTTTAATTGTGTGTTTACCTTTCAATAAGTGCCTTGGGTACTTTTTTGTTATTTTTTTGTTTTGTTCCTTTTACTTCAAAAAAATGTTTCAAAAAGGGTCAGCCTTATATCAATCTCATAACAATTTTAGTTGGAAAAAATCTTCAGACTATATGCCCAATGGATCGGTTCAAGGCTACTAGTTTCTTGTATAGTAGGCATGCAACCCTAGGATGTCACTAAAAATGTTGGCCAATTTTTTTCCTACATACATAAATTTTCATAAATGGATTAATTTCTAAAGTTCTTGGTATGGAATTATCAATTGAGTAGAGTTCTTGATGGAATGAGTAGTCCAAAGATCAAAAGTCACTCATAAATATTTTGAAACACTTTATTCAAGATTAAAGTGTGTTTTGTTTATATTTGAGAAATAGGTCTTCAAACAGGTCTAGGATTTCAAAATGAAGAAGATAAATAGGTTTTGTTAATGTTTTAAGCACTCAAGATCATAGATTAGGTTGCATAAAGGCTTAGAAATTCACTAGAGCCTTCTAAAGGGATAACAACTTCTTGCACAAATAACTAGACCATCATGATAATGGCATGCAAAAATGGACTGGTAAGCTCATTTTAACATTTAATAATTATGCTTAGAATTCCTCTTAGGGCCAAAATATTGCATGGACATGAATTTATTCATGCCTTGAACATTCTTTATAAATTTCATAACTTGATGAGTTATCTATCTCAAGTTATAATGCTTCAAAGTTAGACTTGCAGAATGAGATGTTCATGAGGATGTCAAGTTGAAGCTACAAAAATTAACTATTTGGATTTAAAAATTATATAACATTCACATAAACATCAAATTTGGGATTCATAAAATAGATATTTGATTTGAAATGAGAAAGATCAATGATTGGAATTCAATCACACTAAAGATATAATGACAAGCAAGTGAGGATAGATCTTAGTGTGTCCCAAGATCTAATGATGATCATTTGATCATGAAATATAGATCAATGATGATCATCAAGTCAAATATTTAGCATAAGTGAGAAGCTAACAAGTGGTAAGATCTTGAGTGTCTTGGTAGAGATTTAATGGCATGCATCGATTGATAAATATCAGTGGGTCCCAAGATATAATAGTAAATTTTCACTCATATAGATCAGATAAATGACAAGAAATGAGTAAAAAAGTCAATGGATATCAAAGGCTACTAAGTGTCACAATCATGTTAGACTATCAAAAACTCTAGGGCTCACATTTAATCATACAAAAGTATATCTATGGTGTGTGAGAGGTTTAAAAGCTAGTAGGATCTTATGAAACAAATGTGAAGCTAAAAGTTGGTGCAATATGGAGATTCCAAATCAAGATCAATGAACAATACTAAAGGTCAAAGTTAGTGGGTCCAATCATATCAATAGTGTTCATTCGAATGCTAAGAAGTAGATCAATGGATAATATTAAAGGTTGAAAGATAAGTGATTTCAAGTGGAGAAAAGTTGTGACTTAGGTCAAAATAGAGGAAAATCTTGAAAAGATCATCCTGTCACCATTAGATCTCAATATAATGTCACAATCAGACATAATTATATAGTCAGGGGTTATCAACATAAGGTTTTGATACCATGAACCTTTGGTTCAAAGATTTGGAACACATAGGGTCCATCCTTTTGGTCTACAATATGGTTTCATGACTATTATCTTTGTTCTTTAAAGAAGGCCTATGTATATGTTGAATTCTCAATTTCCATAAATACCTAGGGATAAGATAGGTATATTTAAACCTAATAGAGATCAAGAATAAGGTTATGCAGTCTACAAGTTTTTTATCAAAATGTAGCAAATATATGAGAACCAATGAAGGAGATTGGTTTTCAATCTATAATATAGACATATGATAAGATATTGAGTAAGGGTAGTTATGAATACTCATGGATAAGTGTTTCACCTTTCAATATGGTCCTTTCTCTTAAAAACAATTGCTAAGAGTAGACTTGGGCATGACTCTATCAAGTACATGGATATAAGGACCTTGCCCTCATAATGAAACAAGTGGAGATGGCATAGGAATTCATGGAGTGGATTTATGGATTGGAGAATAATTTAGATCATTCATTTTTTTTCAAAACCATAAAGATATTTTCCAACAAACTTAGTCATGATTCACCATCTTTGGAAAACTCTTGTCCTCTAGTGTGTTATTCAAGCGATGAGATGATTTAGAGGCTAGTGGGACAAATGAAGACTATCTTGCCTATGATTTATTAAGACCTGATTGGACAAAAAATATATCAAATCATTCCTTAAAGGTGGTATCTCATTTAATGATATATGATGGTGTGCTCACTCTCTCCCTCCCCTTTCTCTTATATCTCCCATTCTTTAACATTTTTGGGCTCTCTCTTGGTTTTTAGAATAAAAAACTTTCTTAATTATGGTAGAGTAGAGAATCTCATTTGATAAAGATATACCATATCAAAACTTTTATAAAATACATCTTAAATATAATAAATATTTCCTTTACCTATCTCTTGCTCTTAAACTATATTTATCAAGCTTGTGCATGACAACATTGTGAACGAGAATCTTCCATGCCCATTGTCTTTCTTTCTCAACTATTTTAGGGTGTTTTCTAGTTGATTATAGGTCTAAATTTATGTTATTTATAAAATTAATGTAATCTTGGCATGATTATTAGAACTCCTCTTAGTTCCATTCATTATTTCCTAAACCTAGTGTATGAAATACTTATGTAATTAGCTAGATTTTGAGATTGTGTGAGCTAGTGTTATGCTTCTTTAGTGTATTTTCATGCTTGTGTGAGTTCTCATTTAAATTGTTTTATCACCCTTTTATACTTATTATTATCCCTTTATCCCTTCTCTAAACCTTTTCTCAGTGAAAATATTAGTATAGATGGTCCATCAAGAGTAAATTTACCTTCTCTAGAGGTTCAACCCCACCATAGGTGACCCATAGCTTGGGGTTGTTCCCATAGTGTATCTCAATTCTAAAGGGCCTGAAGAACCCTCTAAAAGTGTGAAAATTGATTCCATGAAAAAACAAAAATATTCTAAAGTCTAAGTTCTAAAATTAATTTTTACTTTTATGAATCTAGGCCTAAAATTGTATCTAAAGTTAATTCAAATTTTGGCTTTGATATAATTTCATTTATTTGGCTAGCTGACTTGACCTTTATTTTTAAAAACTTATCAAGTATATTTTACACATTGATATCTTACTTTAAAAATAAAATTTGAATCTTCCACATGTCTCTTTCTCCATCAAGTTTGGAATACAATCAAATATTTATTGGGCTTAAAACAAGACAAGGACTCATCACTATTCAAGTATTCAGACCCTATTTATTCATCATTTACATTGATGGAACATTTGAATTTTCACACCTTTAGAATCTTAAATACACACAATTGTTATATATGTCTCTCTATTGGTTAATCATAGGTCTTTGATATAAAATAGTTATCAATAATACTCATAACCAAGTGACTAAGTGAGATCAAGCCAAATGTCTCCATATCTCTTCATCACAAGCCTTTGATCAATGATATTAGTCACCATGCATTCAAATACATTACTAAGTGAGATTAATCCACATGTAATTATCTCACTCTATAATAGGGTTATTTTTTACAAAATCTAAGTTTCAAAGTTTGTGACTAAATAACTTATCAAGATCATGCCACATGTCATCATATCATAACATGGAGACTAATAGCCAAATATGATAAATTAAAAATACCATGACCAAGATAAAAATTTAAATGTTTCCATGTTTCCTTATTTACACATTTAATAATTACATGTAATTCACATATTCTTCCACATGTTTCTTTATAACATTTAACTACCACATGTCATGTCATGTGTCAACACCTCACTTCACCATACTTTGATAGGACTTAGAGACTAAATAAAATGCATAATATAAGAGATAAATAAAAGTTCCACCACATGTTCCATGAATACATATTCAATTATAATGTAAACCAAACATGACTACATGCCCCCTTTGTATTTATATTAAAGGGAGCTCAAAGTGATATGTTTCCATGTATCACTATTGATATAGTTAGATTCAAATATAAACAAAATTAAACAAACCAAGTCAAAACTAATTAATATAATGAAAAATTTAAAGGTAGATAATCACATTAATACCAAAAGAGATGAATAAGATCTTATAATATGTGACAATTTGACATGCATCAAATAAATCCCCATGAAAGAATACACTATAAAAATCAAATTCAAATGGGAAGAAATTTGACATGGACGATTGCACTAAAATTAGTTTTCATGAATGAGATATCATGGTAATGAATTCAAAACCTATAGTCTATATGTTTTTCCATAAATTAAATTCAATTCCATTTCAAACAAGCTAAACTCTAAATTGAGAATCAGACAGCGTTTTCTTTCTTCAATCCAAGTGCATAATTAAACTTAGAACTCTTCAATGGAATTCAAAAACTAGAAACCAACTCCATCATTATTACATTTTGGGAATAAACATGAATTAAAAAAACATATAATTTTATTGGAGTGCTATACACATTGCATTCCTTCATTATTCAACCATCTATACAATAATTGAAGCAACTTGAATCTATACTAATAAATAAAATTTGACCCTCAATGAATAATATTATAGAGATGACAAAGTCATGGTATTGAACAAAGAAAAAACCAAGCCAAAGGTATTTCCATGTGTTGATGTTTTATTTAATCTATTCACTATTTGTAGTGAAAAAATGAAATATTTCATAGAAATAATAGTCGAGTATCATTAGAAATTTTAGCTACTATTGATTTTCATAAATATTGTAAATTACCCACACTAGACATGACCTATAACCATCAAAGAAAAATAAATAATTTAATAATAATAAGGTAAGGGAGACCTTGAAATATGGGACAAAATACCCTAGAAAGTTTTTCATGAAAAGTAAGGTTAACACCATCTGAATAACATAATTTAGGCCATCTATTAGAATTACCCTTGCTTTATTGAATAGATTCCATGGATCCTCATCTATCTCCCATGTTGAAATTTGGGTTCTAATATTATCCATAATACTATGAGCTCTAATGGAACATATCCCTAGGATCCCAAGGGGGAAAACATAATTTGTGATGACTTTAACATCTATTAAATTCATAAATGCATAAATTTCATGAAAAACATAATATACACATTCTATTCTATGATATACAAATCAATCAATGCATGATGTATGTCAAGGATATTAAAATAAAATATAAGATCATTCAAGACTCTAGGTGAATAATGGTATTACCAAAATATATGGTCATAAGGGTGAAAGGGACATTGGTGGAACCTTTCTATTTTCCTAGGCTATTTAAAGTTAAGCTAGCCAAAAAAGAAATAACATATCAACTATCTCAAAATATTGATGAGAATTATAAAAGAGCCAAGTTAGGATGCACACGATACCTCTCACCATAGTCAAGAAACATTTAAAATATTGGAATAAAATAGGTAAGTCTTCTCACCATATAATTTATTTCCATTTAAAATTGGATAAGTTAAGATATTGGGAACCTATAGGGTGGTAGTCCAACATATAAATAATTTTCAAGGCAAACTAAGAACTAGATATTACCATAGAGAATATGGTCATAATTTAATTTTTTTTAATGTTGATGATGACTCCCAAGTTTATACTAGAATCATAAATGTATGTATGAGAATGAAAATCTCAAAAATGATTCAATATGACTATTCCATCACAAAGTAGGATGCAACTAGGATAGAGTAAGAATAAGAAGGAAACTACTTATAAATAACAAAGTAAACTAAAAATGAGTATGTACTAAAGGAAATGATAGAGAAAATGAAGGTAACAAAGATCAATATCCTTCCAAAATAAAATGATACATAACAACATGCCACTCTTATGGATACAATACCACCTTTAATCTTTAATATCACCTTTACATTTATACCTATACTTTCTATAACTCACCCAATTACAAAACTAGTGGTGAGTCATCCACTTCATCTTCCTGTTTTACCCAACATAATGCCATTCCCTTTTTTATAGATTAGGGACCCACTAAATTTCAAAACATGGTCTATACCTATCTTGAAAATATTATAAATGGAAAAGCTTTATGTATTGCACTAACTTTGCTATTTGGTAGACCTTTGAACATGTTTTATTTTCAGACTAACCTACTGATTTTCTCCAAAAGTTTTTTATATACAGGTTTCAACTCATCAAGATCTTCAATGATTTTAATCAATGAATTTATTTAGTGGAATCATTTAGAACTATGCTTAGAAATATTTTGTCTTTGAAACTTTTGTTCAAAAGGTTACCTTTAGTACTTTTTAACACTTCACATTTATATGGACATCCACATGAATCTACTCTTCAGATTTTTCATTCATAGGAATTGTTTGAGACATATATTCAAAATTCATTTTTATAGGACCTCCAAAATTTTATTCACCTTGTATCAAAAAATTCATTATTTAATATTAGGGACTTAGTCCTTAAAAACTAGATTTTTAAAAGTTTTACACTTTGGCTTGTCTAGGTCTTTAGAGGATTTGTTTAGAAATACCTTTTAGTGAAATCACTTGACACAAAATTGGTCTTCAAAAAAAGTGTTTGAGACATGTATCTAGTGAATTTATTAAAATAATTTTGAGCTTTAGTTATTTTGTTTGGTGAAATTGTTTAGTAATAATAGTTAGCATTTTGGTCTTCAACAAAAGTTTTTGGATCATCAAAGTCTTCAATGAAATTATTTGAGGCTTTTCTCTAACTCATTTCAATCTTTGACAAAAGTGTTCAAATTTTTTATTTGGGAGACTCATCCTCCTCATAAATTATGTTCTATCCGAACTCATGACTACCAAGGGTCCTATAGCATAGTAAACCAAAGCCAAAGAAGTGATGAAATGACACTTGGTAAAAGGAAATTATGTGGAATTATTACTAAGAATCAACAATGCCTACATGGCATACCCATAAAATGAAGTGGTAAAGTTTTAATTGAACAAATGAATCAAAGGTATAGACATTGGACATCGTGAACTAGGAATTTGACTAAGAAGAGGAGATTAGTATTATGTTAGTGAATGAAATCAAATCAAAAACACACTAAACTAACACCTTCATGCCTAGTTACTAGGGTGAGCTTAATAAAAAAATCAAATGAGAAAGACAACTAAAAATTAAGGAAAAATAAGAATCTTTCACCTTCCTTGGATGCTCCAAATGCTTTTGTAGTAGTGGCTTGCTCAGTTTATGCTTATGAACTCTATTGCAATGGAGCTTGACTATCTTCCACCTCCTCTTAATACCTTGTGTCTTTGGTTTGGCTTGGCTTGGAATTAATTTGGCATGTTAACACTAATTTAAATGGCTTTTAGATTCATTTTTTCATTATAACTTTGCATTATCCAAGTTTTCTTTTGAAGATATTTGAGCATAATAACTTTTCACCAAAATAGCTTAGAAATGATGCTCATGGCCTCTTTATTTATAGATTTTGGAAAATGGCTATAATCAATCTGAACCATCCATCTCCAGATTGAGATTTGTGGCTAAGGATTAATCTAATTTTGCAATTAAAATTAATAAATAGGATCATCAATAGTTGAGATAGAGGAGAAATTAAGATGCATAGAGGGATTTGATGAGGCATGGGAGGCATGAATCTTGATATTTGTGGCATTTATGGCCTAGGGATGTCTTCTCAAGAAATGAGGTCACTTGATGATGTTGATATTAAATATTCATTTCTAAAAACAAGTATTCAAAAAAATTCCATGGAATTCTTATTCAGGCCCTAATTTGGTTTAACTAGCTGTTAAGCATGAGTAAGCACTTTGTGCACAAATTACTCAAATTGATCAGAATGCCTTGTTATAGGTCCATAATTTGATTGGATTAGAATTAGAAGTAAATGTTAGATGCATTAGAACTGCATTCCAATTTAAGATGTTTCTAACACAAAATAATAAAGACACACATCTCATACCATAAATTTGATAGAAAAAAGCAATCTAGAGCACCCAAGTACAAAATTGGCATTTTAACTTGTAATGATCTAATCAAAGTTAGTTATCCCATAAATTACATTGCCCCATTTAATTATACTATAGCCAAAATTGGCACTTGAATCTATCAATTTCAAATCATTTAATGCATTTTAGTGTTTCTAGGAAAAATTGTGCACTTTAAGTGGAAATTGGTCAAAAGCCTAGTTGGAAGTCATCGGTGGCTAGTTTTAGGTGTCTACAGATATTAATGGTGCACAAACTAGAAATGAATTCCAAATCTATGTCAAATTATTTTGAATGAAAACATGAACATTGATCTAAATATAAATTATGAAATTAATTTATCCCCTAAAATTAATCCCTAGCTACTCGTGTTTCTAGCCTAATAGTATACTTAGGAGAGTTAAGAATTTAACTTGCAAACTAGACTAGTTTCAACATAGTCAAATAGTAATGTAATATTTGTATAGATAATTCCAAGGAATTATGCTCCCATCAAGGTTTTATTTCAAAGATTAAACTAAATAAAAATACACATTATTTGAACCTATAGTATTCAAAAATGATTATAACAACTACTCAGCACTGTGGGAGGTGATACACTAGGTTGATGTGCATACAGATGAAGAAAATTTGAATCCATCTCAAAAAAAAAAATTCAGACCTCCTACCATTCAAGTTTCAATGGATATACTTCATATTATAAAATCTAAAGGTCATTCCCTACATTTAACTCAAAAGAGACTTATTCTTCACTATAAAGATAGTTGGAGGAGTGTTCTTACACTATTTGGAGCACAAAATGGTCATTATGTGCATCTTGGGTGATACATTTCAAATGTACCTCTCCTTCCTTATTAAAAATGATACTTATGATTTTCATAGGATACTATCCTAGAATAAATAAAATTTAATTGAGAATACACTCAGTACTTGGATGCTCTTTGGTGAGACTATCAACTTGAAGGATAAGTAGCTAGTGTTGGTGACCAATAGTGTTGGTGACCAAATTCAGGATAGGAATCCAAATTGGGATGGCCCTCTTAAATATGTTATTTTTCTCTCTGAGCGTCAAATTCCTCCACCTCGAGTGGGTTTCATTTGTTGATTTACTAATGACCTTGAATTTGACATTCACTTTGGGTGAAGTAATTAGAGCAAGGTTGTTGGACTAAATATTGTACAAGGACAATAGACCATAGGGAGGTCATTTTTACATGATGTACTACCTATTTGATGTAGTCCTTAGTATAGTATATGTTCATAATAGTTCACTTTGGATCCTCACTCTAGACTATATCAATATTTGTATATGTGATTCTTATTCTTTCATGCACATATATGCATACACTCAAAATATTCTATATATTTCAAGACATCTACCCCTAGGTATGGATGGTTATTCATGAGTCCACTTACCTAAGATATCTAAAATATTATAGATACACTATTAATTATGGGAGACTATTAGTTATACCTAGATTAAACTATCATCATGGTCATAGGCCATAATGTATCACACATATGCCTCCCCAAGTATGTCCCTAACAAACTAGCAGAGCTAGAAATTGCCTACCAATTATTATGGGGTATTGATGAATACTTGTATAAGAGAAAAAAAATTTACTTTCAAGTCTTTTACCTCATGATTGGGAGGATGTCTATGTAAAATAAAAGTAATTATATGAAGCATGTAGGTATATATAATATTATTCATCAAACAAATTACCACATAGGGATTGGGATCCACATGATAAGCTATATAAACATATCAAGGGACTTAGCATTGACTATCATCATGAGATCTATGAATATGAATTTTTAATCCTTAATGATAATGATCATGACCAAGTCAAGGAAAGGTCACAATTGATCAATTTGAAAGAATATCTCTTGAAACTTATTCAAGGATAGCCTTCTACTTCTATAGAAAATGCACATACTAGAATCTCACCACCTAAAGGATGGGATTCATTATAATTTTGGGTTAATATTCACTTTAATCCAAAAAAATATTAAGGGAAAACCTCATAGACACCCCTTGTGACACTCATATTAGTAAATAAAAATATAAGAGTGCTTGATACCTTACTTAGAGGAGCACACGATGAACCTATTTTTCTTGACTCTTTAGATTTTAAGGGCCCTACCCAACCAGATGTTGCATTAGTTCCATAATTTTCTATCATGGTCACATCAACCATAACCACATATGAGGCACCTTCCATAGATACTAAGATAACTAATTTCTACATAAGGAAGCTGAGAGCTTAGCCCCATCCATAGATCCCAACCATTTAAGCACCATCAGTAGAGGTAAATGCACAAGAAGTAGATAAAAGAGAGTCTAATGATGAGGAGATATAACTTCAAATAGATAAGATATTGAGCCTCTAGTAAATAAAGGGTAAATCACCACTACATTAACAACCATCATGTTAGCAAGCAACCCCTTTAATTTCCATTACTCCTACTATGTCTAATTTTTCTCCCCTTACTATTATTACATGTAATTTTAATTTCACTTAGTATTGTTAGTCCCCCACCCATCTTATTCCCCAATATGGAGGTTTTTCCTACATAATCAATTACCCAACCAAATTTACTTGTCTCAAAGGAAGATAATACTTACTCTACCCTTGATATTCCTACTCCCCCATTTAGTCTTCCCCCAATTACATCTTTTGTGTCCATTCCTACTATTCCTACTATTATTCCTTCCACTATTATCCCAACCCCTACATAGATAAATAAAAGGAAAACAAAGAAGCTCATAGGAGTAGTAGTAAGTCCTCAACTCCATGTCTCATTTGTGTCTACCAATGCCTCCCAAATTCCTCCCACTAGTTCGTCTTAAGACACTATGGTGATAAAAACAAATAAGGATGAGAAGAAGAATCCAGTTTACATATTTCATCCACTACTTCAATATGGTGGAGCAGATTGGTCTAAAATTATATGGCTTTCACTTAATATCACCTAATAGAAGAAACCTTGAGGTAGATGTCAAGAAAATTATTGGGTGAGACTATTGTTCAAGACACTCAACCCATGGATCCAACCCAACTATTCATCCCATAGTGGGCAAAAAATATGTAGTTAGAGGCTTCCAAATGGCCTAATCTTAGAATCACATAATTACCCACTATAAGTTCCATATTTTAAAAATATATAGGGAGTGTTCAAAGGGTTAAGAGGAAACTAAAATATAAGATTAGGAGAGGGGTCATAGTAGAGGAGAAATAAGTAGTATTTACATTATCCAAAAGGAAGGATAGAAAATTGAGGTATTCCCAATACATAAAGGATTTTAAATCCTATATTGAAATTTAAAAAGATTCTCTAGTGTAAATACATGAAGGAAATGTGATGTAAATAAGAGAAATATAGAAAGAGTTAGAATGAATAAGGGAATAACAATAAATTGTGCATGATCTAGTATAGTACAAAATGTTACATATAGGTTGTATAATACACTTGAAGCTATTGGTGCAATGAGGGCATAATTTTCACCTCACATATTATAAACTACTAGATTGTATAATTCTATGAAAGTAGATGAGAATAAATTTAAATGTATTATTCTTTTTACAACTAGTAAAACATGTGTACACCTAAATCTAATGGCACCATTGGAGGCTACCAATGCCCTCATTTTGGAAGTCATCATTACACAAAAGACCAGATTATGGATAAATGTAGATGAATTAGTAATGCATAAGTACTCAAAGTATGAAACTCTCATTTTACAAATTTTAGATGAGATAAAGCTCTCACATGCTAGGGATTCCATAGGTAAGTTTATCAACAAGGCCAATTTTGAATAACTCTTACAACAAGATTTAGAAAGCTTCAAAAAGAACATATAAGAAAAGAAATTAGAATAAATAGAAGTTAAGATTAATTTTTATATGAAAAAGTTCATAGAGCTTGAAATATTCAAGAATAATTTTAGAAACACAAAGACTGAGCATGCAAGGCTCCTTGAACAAGTCACTAGAGTGCATGGACCTCTTTAACTTAATATGGACATAATCATGTACCATTATGACTTTAGTGATAACCACTATCAAGTTTGATAATCAAAGAATAAATTTGATGCTTCAACTTCTATTTTGTCACAAGCTACAACTTCAAATATTCCAACAACCTTTGACACCATGAAAACACCCTTTTAGCCTTAATTTGAAGCCTAATTTTTTATGTAAACATGTAGACAATGCTTATCTTTGTACTTATAGTTTACTTAAAATTATCACATAAATGTAAAGTTTCTTGAACTATATGTAATAATTCACATGTTGCATTACATTATATAGGCCAACTTAGCTTGATGTAGTTGTAATTATCTATGAGCATGCAAACATGTAATTTTGATGTTAAATTAGAATTGTGGTTCTAATTGTGTAATGTAACCATTATTTCACATGCACTTGGAGGATAAGTTATCCCCTCCCAAAGTATATATATTTATGTAACTACACATTCCAAAGGGTTGTAAGTTTTATCAATATAGGAAGAAATTAATTTTTATTTTCATGAAAATGTAATGGTGTTCTTTCCTTCCATTTTTGTGTTATTAATATTTTTATTTCTTGGTTGCATTAATACATTAATTTTGAGTGTGCAAAAGCTATGGATAATTTTTGTTATTTTCATTTATGTATGCTAAATTTAGATGTGCAAAATTTATTAAATTTCATTAAGTATTGATAAATTAGTTAAAACTATGTTAATATTCTGTGTGTGTAGGAGTGTTTTCTATCTAGTATAGTCTTCTAAGTGTGTGAAAAATTTGCCTTAGATTCCTTCTTGGTCTGAGCTATAATCTCTTAATAAAGAGTGTGAAATAAAAACTCTAAAGGGATAAACCTTCAGTTGAGGCCATCAAGTTTCCTATACCATTCTCCTAGACTCCTTAACTATGTTTGCCTATGAGTGTGCAATAGCTACAAGAAACAAGCATTAGTTTGGAAAACACTTATCCACCAATAAATCAACATAAGAAGTGACCTCTTGAGACTAAATAACCTTATTTTTTCTCTATCCTTCCCTCTTTTTGAAATTTATTTGATTGATATCAACTCACTTTAGATTAGATACCAACATCTATCCCAATCACTTAGGTTTGATTTATTTAATAGGATTCATTTCACTATAGGCAAACTTGGTTAAGAACCTACATGCTCTACTTACTATTCCACCACAAGGTTATTTAACCCATACCTACAATTTGTTCCCAGGAGTGGATTTTACCTCCATTGAGATCTTAAAACATTAGAGGCTACCTCATTAAAATTTGGGGATGTGACAAGACTAACATAAATAGAAAGAAAGTTGGTACTAAAAGGAGGGCCACTTGTGTTCATTCCTAATGAGAGTCTATCCCCTATGTTGAGATTACACTAGAGAGACCTAAGAGAGTTATTAGGTCTAGGTTCCAAACTAATCTTTTGGTTTCACCCTTATTAACACATTGAAGGCCTAGATTTGTATCAGTTTTTACCTATAGACCTAGGGATAGAACACCATCTCCTATTGTGCCCCTATTTTGATAAGTATAGGATTCATGCCAATAATATATACACTTTAATGCAAAGGTGATCACTTGGCATGATGATTTATATTTTGGCATCTTGGCTCCAGTTAGAGGAATCAATGCTTATTTATCACCAACTAGTAGGTAGCTAACCATTTCCAAGATTCTCAGGGCATCTTCTAGGTTGGATGAGACATGGTGTCTATAACATGAAGGGCACAAGGTGATCAAGCTGGTATAATCATCAATAAAGGCTCCAACTCAACACTTCATGTGTGCACTCCACCCTGGCAAGAGGCATTCCTATAGATCTATAAAAAGAGCTCAAACTAGTGAAGCAAAGGGACATGAATCAATACAACAAAGCTATAGAGAAATGGTTATACATTCTGATGGCCACCATTAGTATTAAGAATATCATGAATGCCACTAAGGCTCCATTTGTATATACACCTATGAACCTTTGGGTAGTTAAATAACTTGATAAAAGTAGTTACTCTATTTTGAGTGATATTAACTCTATTTATATGGGCTTTGATTCATGAATAACAGTTGCAATAAAACATAATGTTTCTAGCTTAAATGTCTTTCACATTTCTATTGAATTTCATAATCATTGTAATGTTATAATTCTTATTAATGTATGTTAATAATGTTGTTTTCAAGCTTTTGGTTAATGTCATCAATGGTATCCCTACATTAAATAATGATGTCAACATATCTTACATAATGACTAATTATAGATAGATCCCATGATAAGCATTGATATCCTTGCTAGAAGCACTAGCCTAAGAATGAATACCTGAAGTAAGAGATATCATTTGACCCTTTAAAGCACCTAAATGATGTTAAACTTAGTAAAACAAAGGATTATGCCCCTATGACTAGAACTAGTCCACCAAAATTCTTGAGCCTATAGACTAATCAAATTATTCCATGAAAGGCTTATGCCAAGGAATCTACTTAAAACCCTACTTAAATTGACCAAGTAACATAATAGATGATGTGTTCCATGGCATAACTAGCCTAATATGGGCCTCGATTCTTTCTCTATTATGCTTCATGTGAGTACATAAGGCTTGTTCCTTATGTGAATTGATGTTGGTGTAGTCAAGTGTTAAATGTTGAGAATAAAAAGACAAACCAATTTTTGTGTCTGGTTGTAAGGATTCCATACCCAACTTAGAAAATCAAATGAGCATTTGAATTTGAATTTTCTATAAAATTTAGGTTTTATTTTTAGGATCCATGTTGAATTTTGTTTTTTTAATGGTATGATATAATGATGCTCTGACTCTCCCTAGAAAACATTGAGCATTAGTTGCATAGGTGGAATATGGATTTGCACTAAAGCATCCAACCTGTAGAGTATAAAAGCTAAGAAAGTGGGTTTAAAACAACCTATATGATACTCTATATGAGGACTTTTTTACAACTTACCTGAGCATATGTGTCGATGGTTGGCTATATATTCAATCCACTATAGAAGAAGTTATGGATAGTGTTATAAGTGGACAAAGGAGTGATTAGAGAGGCTTATGACCCTAGATGCCATTTGGACTAGAAAATTATATAAATGGTGGCAAGGAGCACTAAATAATTACATTATTGAGTTCATAGTTTCAACATAGTCATGCCCTGAGTAAGTAGAGTACAAGTATTTTTATGAACCTAGAGGCACATTTGTGAAGGCATTTGGCACAAATCTCAAAAAACTAATGTTGGATTATGGTTTTGAATTTTTAAGGATGGAAGCATAAATTAATTTCACACATGAGTAGAATAAAGGGGGAGAAGGGGATGTGTAGGTAAAGTGAAATGGAAGGAAATGAGAAGATTGACACGTGAGAGCTCAAAATATAGACCTATAACAAGAGATGACATAGTCTAATGGAAGATCTGAAACCTAGAAGTGCTGAGATAATCTATAGTGAGTGAGAAGGGAATGGGGAAATATCTCTTGAAATGCAATAGGGTGAAGATGAGAGAAATAATGAAGCAATGAATCAAGCTTAGTGTTTGATAGGTGTGGAACATGTTACATACCTATAAGACTTGGTGACTAAAGATGTGATTGATGTGCCTACAACCTTTGATCTTGTGTTTTATGATCATGCACTAGGTCCCCCACTTGAATAATTCATAAGAGTGATAATTGACCCTATTATCAACATAAATTTTAGATGATTTGAAAATTTGGAATGTAATTTTTTTATTGAACAAACTATTCCCTACAAAGAGGTGAGATAAACTAGCTCTAGACCATTGTGTGATAGCTTGCCATAATAAAAATTGAACACAAACATCCTAGCTTAGCTGATGTTAGAGCCAAAAAGTGGGTAATAGCCTATAAGAAGTGTTTTGATGCCACAAGTATTATAATGTTATCATCATCAATTGTGCTAATAGTAGGAATAAGACCAATGCCTAGCCCAATGGATGGATGTGTTGGAAGACCACCATCAACCTAGAAATTAGGGGGAATAAGTGCCCTAGATGCTATCTTCCTCCCCCCAAGAAATTTTACTATGAAATGGCCATACACATGTCAGAGTATCATAGCATCAAAAAAGGTACATATCATGTGTTGAAGAGTAAACTATAGAGGCATTCTTAGGGCATAACCCATTCACAATGTAAGGGAACCTAGTTCATGACCACTCTATTTGATCACTTTCAAACCTGGTATAGGAAATTTGACCATAACTAGGCTATGGTAGATTATAACACCCTAAAGTAGGCATTCCTTAAGTAATTTGACATTCTAGAGTTTGAATAGTAGAATAGTGTCATGATAAAGGAGATAACCCAAAGACTTTTAGAAAGCATGTGCCTATATGATTCAAGGTTCAAGACCCTCCTTTCAAATCTACCTTATGAATACACCCTTCCCATCATGTGCAATGGTTCATTGGAGGGTTGTTAGTGTCATTCTAAAGAGCACTTTCTATCAAGACTTTTATAGATCCTCATGAAGTACTTAAGCCACACTCAAAACTAAAGTAGTCAAAAGCAATGATACTCGTATCATCCCATTTATGGAGGTGTAGATTGCATCCATGGTCTCTCAGATCTAAAATATTACCTCTAATACATCAAAAGATTCTTGAAGTGGATTATGGTGTACTGAATGTGAAGTGGAAGGCTATAATAAGAATAATTTCACACAAAGGAATTGTGCACATTTATTCTAGGATGTGAAGTTTATTGAGAGGCTTATGATGTTCATAAATACCCTTTATTACAATGTGATATCCAAGTCAACATAACCATCTATTATCATTTGTGTTATTCCTACACCCATACAATAGCCAATTATTGGGTGATTGATGAGATGCACAAAAACATGTAGAGAGGCACAAGGAAAGACACTACCATAGTTAGAGGACAAGCTAACCAAAGAAATGAAGGCTATGGATAATAGAATATGGGCTTTAAGATGCAACAAGGAGTCAAAGGGAGAAGTGGAGGATGAGGTGGTAGAAGGTTCCCATCCTACTCATGTTACAAATGTGGCTCCACATAACACTATCAGTATGATTTCCATATACATCCCATGTGTGGGTATTATCGAGGGTCCCTTAAGGTTAAGGAATACCACAACGTGTATAACAAGTTAACCCAAGGTAGGACTAGTATAGACAAGAGAACTGTAATGATTAGGCATGAGCTAAACATGGAGAAGTGGAATCTAAAAGAGCAATCAAATTTTACTAATAAAGCCAAAGTATATGCAATTACTCATAGTGGATTCACCACTCAACCACCACTTGTGCCAACATTAGAGTTATATATAGAATATGGGGATAAGGATAATTTTAAGAACATAATGTGGCCTAAACCCTAAGTTGTGCCTTACCCAGACCTATCACACCAAAAATATGTATTATAGTAGGCCATGAGTGTAATCTAAAGCCTATAAGGGGAGCTCTAGTTAACTCAAGACCTAGAAGCATGGGATGCTACTTCCCAAAATAAGTAAGATAGCTAGATGGTTGAGATACAATAATTAATAGAGATCTTATGCCTCCTAAAAATAGAGGGGATGTTACCCCTATTGAAGAACTTGATATTAGAGCATGCAGGCCAAAACCTAATTGAATTTATTATGCCACACATGGAGAGGGTACAAGAAGTTTGGCATACACAGATTATGGAGTATGATCAAAACTCCCTATGGATGCCACTATTGATGGATGGTCTATATGTGAGGTCCTTATAGACATAGGCATTGAGGTCAACATCTTGACCAAGAAAACCTAGGATAAAATGGGTATGCTAACCTTAAGGCCTTCCCCTCATGTAATTTTCATGGCCAACAAGACTTGGGTGTAGCCTATCAAAATTATGAAGAGCACAATTATAGATAATATGGGTACCAAATTTTGTGTTGATTTTAAAGTAATCGAGTTGGTAAAACAAGACAACTACCAAGTACTTTTAGGAAGGCCATGGTGTTATGAAAATAACATAGATATGAGCTTCAAGAGGTGCTACATGGCATTTGAAAATGGAAAGGAGAGGGTATTTATACACATCTCAAGTGATCAAGGACCCCTTTATGTTGAAACTTTGGACCTCGCAGATGAGATCAACCACATATATAACATCACAGTTCAAAGCACTAAGACACTAAACCCTAATGATCAAAGAGTGTTTTCTTAGGAAGATGGAAAATCACCCTTAGACACCACTAACATTGCTTGTGATAGTTGGGTTGAAGAAACATATGAGACCACCAGTCAAAAGTGTCATTTTTTATGCATAAATGTGCCAAAATTAATAAATTACACTACAAAAATATGGGTCCCTTACACAAATAAAAATGGGGAAATAGAGCGTTTCACCTTAGTAAGGGTAAAATTTCAACACTTATAAGATATTAAAGGAGTGATTTAGTATAATAATATGTCCAAGACCTCAAATCATGCACCCCAAAATAAGTAGATAGAATAGGTGCACTAGTGTATAAAATAAAAAGCACTACCACTCATTGGTGGGTAGTACAAAGGCCTAGCTTGTCATCTTGCCAAGATGTGAAAATACCCATTTATACTATATTAAAAAAGAGAAATGAGGACCTAAAAATCTCTACTTACTCTAGTGACTCTGACCCGATAGTGTATGTGCTCTTGTGTGAATAAACATGGACTAACTCTAGTTCAAATGCCCTAAGAAATTTGTGGGTATATGTATTTTATAGGACCTTGAAGACATGGGTACAAGATTGGCACATTTTAAAAAAAACATGCTATGAGTTATCCAATTGGGATTCACTTAAGGATTGGTTTGTCCACACCTTCTCTTTTTCTTCACAAAACCTTGAACTAATTAAACCACTATAGATAGTTTGAAGTTTAGTGTTTGAGGACACTACAATATTGGAAGAGTGCCTAAAAGACATGTTCAGTGAAAAGGGCTTGGTATTCCTAAATTTATTTAAATATAAAATCCTCAATAGTGACTACAGTGATGAGGATGATGAAACATGTAAAGCATGTAACTAGACAAACATGATAGGGAAAAGGAAGCTAGTGTGTCAGGTAAGGGTAACACTCAAGAGGAAGAAGAATCTACCCACCTTTGGATAGAAACAACTGAGGGTAGTTGATAATTTAAGTATTCACATCAAAAGAATAATTATCCCTACCATGCATCATTAAAAACTACCAAGGTAGGTATCAACTCAAAAGGGGAACCAAAAATTGCTACTCTAGGCACATATTGGTTTGATGTAGAACTGATGTGTATTATTGATCTCGTGAAGGAATTCTAAGACTTGTTCCCTCAAAACTATAGAGACATGAATTTCACATATCCATCCCTTGGAAAGATGACTATAAAACTAGTAGATGACATAAGACTTATAAATAAGTGACCTTACAGGATGAAACCCAATCTTTGTGCCAAGTTCAAAATACATATTGATGGTATGCTAATTACAAGCATCATCTACCTTATGCAAGAATTTGAATGGGTTAGCCCCATGGTCATCAGTATCAAGAAGGATGGGCACATTCATATTTATGTCAACTATAGATTATTAAACTCTACCTACATAGCTAACTCCTTCCCAACTCCATTCACTAACAAAGTCTTAGATTGTATTGCAAGTTGTCGAATATACACTTTCAATTATGGGTTCTTAGGATACCATCAAGTCCATATTAAAAAGGAGGACAAGCCCATAACTACCTTTGTGATATAATGGGTTTATTTCACATACAACATGATTCCCTTTGGACTCAATAATGAACCAATTGTATTCTCTCAAGTGGTGATCACTGCTTTTAAAGACTTCATTCACAAGTTATTCCAAGTGTACTTAAATGACTAGACTGTGTATGAGCTAGTGGAGGATCATTATGATAAATTATGTCTAATTTTTTAGAGGTGCTAGTAGTTAAAATTCTCTTTAAACCTCAAGAAATGTGTTTTATCATTGCCATTTGGCACTTTACTTGGGCACATCATTTACAAATATGGTCTACTCATTGATCCTACAAATATCTCCATCATCCTTCAACTCCAGACCCCATCAATGTATAAGGATTTTCATGTCTTTTTTGGACACTATATATACTATAAAAATTTCATAAGGAACTATGAAAATATTTTAACACTACTAGAAGGGATCTTGCACAAGGATGACTTGTTTTATTGGGGTACAACATAAGAAGATGTATTTGAGACACTAAAACTCAAACTAGTAAGTGTGTCAATACTATAAATTACCAACTGGACAATTCCATTCCACATCCATGTTGATGTATATATTTCTATAATTGGTTCTATTCTAGTGTATCTAGGTGAAGTCAAAATAAGCCATCCTATTTATTTTGCAAGAATAAAATTGACCAAGGTAGAAAAAATTATACTACAACTAAGCATGAGGTACTTACCATGGTCTACACCTTGAAAAAGTTTAGACAATACTTATTGATAACCCAATTCATCTTATTCAATGATCATCAGGTACTTAAGGACCTGGTAAACAAGCTCATTCTCCATGGACACATTTATCTATAGATATTTTTATTTCAATAGTTCCAATTTTCTATTATAATCAAACCTAGAAAACAAAACTTGAGCCCAGACCATTTATCCCACATCAACTCTGGTGATGTAGCAACACCTATTGAATATGATATGTTGGACACAAAACTTTATAGTTTCCAACACATCCTATAATACTTAGCTGAGATCATCATATTTCTAATATCTGGATCTACACCCCAAACTATGACAACCAAATAAAAGAAGCAACTCACATTTTTCACTGCCCCCTTTTAGCTCATTGGTAAGGAACTGAAAAACTAATCCATGATGAGGTCCTACACTGATGTGTCCTAGAAAAAAAATAAGGATCAATCTTACAAGAGGCACATGGAGGGATTATTGGAGGCCATTATGTTGGAGATGATATAGTATTCAAGGTGTTGCATTCAAGCTTATGATGGCCAACTTTGTTCTAAGGTGAAAAATATTATGCCAAAGAATATAACATCTCCTAGTGCATGAGAAATCTAAACCATCAAGATGAGATGCCTCTCATTCCCATTCTTTATTAGGTTCCATTTGAAAAATGGAACATTGTCTTTGTTGGTCCTATTACTCATGCTATAAGGTGTATAGGCACAAGATATATTTTGGTAGCCACAGACTATTTCACCAAGTGGATCATGGTAGTGCCAAACGAAAATTGTGAAACCACCATAGTCATAAGGTTTATATGGGAGAACATTATTAGTTTTTATGGGTGCCCACTCAATTTAACTAGAGACCATGACATGCACTTCATCAATGAGACCATTCAAATCCTACTAACTAAATACATGGTGGCACACCATAAGAAAACACCTTATCATCCCCAAGTTAATGTCACTAATGAGGAATTAAATAAGATATTAAAAATGTGCCTAATAAGGATATGCAACATTGGTCACAAGGATTGGGATGACCATGTGTTAGTAGTGTTTTGGGCCTATTGCACTACATATAAGCACTTGAATAAGGCAATACCATTTTAATTAGTGTTTGGCACAAAGGCCATTCTACCCATGGATTTTTTAATGCCCTCATTATTCATTAAAAATATTGGTCATTTAGATGACCCAAAATCTTTGATCACAATATTAAAAGGCCTGGAATGCTTGGATAAGACATGCACCCAAGAAATATGGAGTCAACAAGTAGAGAAGTCATGCTAGAATCTATGACATGATAAACATATCAAGCACAAGGTACTTATTGAAGAATCATTGGTCTTGATATATGACTAAAATTACCTTAAGCACTCATGTAAGCCATAAATTATGTGGATGGGACCTTATATCATCCACAACATATTGGACACTAGTGCATGTGAGTTGTGCATGTTTATGGGTGAACTGTTCCCTAAGCAAATTAATGGCAAAAGATTAAAGCCATGTTATTAATAAGATGGAGCTTGTTCCATCAGACACTAACTTCTTGATCACAAGTTAGTTATGTTGTGCTAATTAGAATAAAATTTGGTACAAGCCAAATCCTTATGTTGGTTTTGTTTGTGTTATATGTGTTGAGTGAATAAATATGGCACTTTTAGGCCTAAAAAATAACTCTTCTAGTGCTTTCATGCATAAATCTATTATAGTGGGTCAAACATGGTTGATTTCTAAATACCTAAGGCCAAACACCTAAGTTTCTAGGTGCATAAATTTTTCTAGATATAAAAATATTTGAGTACTAAGTTTGAAAAGGGAGGTACACAAGACACTAGTGTGAAATAAACTTAGAGAGAAGAAAGTGTTGGAGAACTAGTGTAGGAATTTGTATGGGGTATGGGAAGGCCAAAGAAAGAGATGAAATTAAAGATAAATCAACTAATAAATGGAAGCAAACTTGAAAGGAAGCATAACTAGAAGAGGAAATGGAATTGAGGAGGTTGAATTACGTGCATGTGAATTACTATGCCCAGGTTACCATAAGAAGGTAAAAGTTCATGCCAAGTTGAATGAACATATGATGAAGCTCCTAAAGATTACTGGAATCCACCTAATGGTAGGTGGGAACTGATCATTTTAATCATTGATCACTTCACTGAATACACCATTAATATAATTTAATGTGGTGATGGTGGAGGCATAAGGATACATAATAAATTCAAATGTGGTAGTGGATTTTCATGGATTTCATGGGTTTATCAAATCTCAATAAATCCATACACCACCACACAATTAATCACATGTAATTAATAAGACAACTAAAATTAAGGTATAAATAAGTGAATGGTATATTGTAATAGGTTACAAACCTTGTACAAAATTAAACCCAAATGCAGAGCTAAACATATAAGCTAAATAAAAAAAATGCTACCACAGATAAACATTAACACCCACCTCCACCAAGCAAGAATGGTTGAAATTAGACAAACATTACATCTTATTTGGAATTGATTAAAAGGCATGTAGAGAGATAATTATTAGAGAACCAAAAAATAAAAAGATTGAATGAAATTGAGGCCACCATTAATGGAAAAAAAAGCTCAAGAGCTAAAGTCATTGTTTCAGACCTCACAACTGTGAGAAAGCACAAATCAAGATTAAGGGCTTTGGGAAGATCAATATACCATGATTTAATAGTAGCCTATTTAGGATGGATAAAAATTTCTTACGTTCAAGTCCATCACAAGCATAGAAAGATTTCAAGAATGCATGGATGCTGAAAGAAGTAGTAGATATGAAGAGAGAGGCATAGATAGGTGAAGATGTTAGTGTGGTAAAAGTAGACCCAAAAGTAAGTACAAAGCTTGTGTAAAGAGAAAATCATTTTCTCCCTGAGGTCAGAGTGGGGAAAACATGGGTATCCTTTGTAAACACATGTAGATTGATGGAGTATAACCATCATACCCTTATTAAAGCATAGGATCTAAACCAAGATTGAATGGTTAACATAGGAATGAAGACCAAGGAAGGCATGGTGTTTTTCTATGTCTCCATCTAAGATAAATTGGAGACAATTGGTACAATGCAGTTATATGAGTTATCAAGTTTTGGTAAGCTAGAGGAATTGGTAAAATTCTTCATCTCATGCATCTATGGTGATCAATTCTATTTTATAGGGAGGTGTATGTGAATATTGACATGACTTATCCATAGAATCATATGAATATCAACATCCAGGAAGGACATCTACTAGATGATGGAGGACGATGTAGAGGTGTAGAGGGTTATGAAACTCTTGGGATAATACAAGGTAGGGTTCACATTCCCAATTAAGGATATACAAGATCCTAGAATGAGGGATATGATGCACCTCATGAACTCCAATATATGCCCTAGTGGATGGTGGTTTGACATAAGTAAGGCATACTTTTGCATTGCTCACCAAATAGCATAGGGGTAGAAGTTCAATATTACAAAGTTTATTACACAAAAATTTGTGAAGAATGTGGTAGAATTCCATAAGGCACATGAGACCTTTAGGTGGGGGTCCATGCTAATACTAATTATGATGGAGGAGATCTATGTGCTCGATGGTGATGAAGGTAATCTATGGGTGTTCTTACTACACAAGGACTCCCTAGCACTAAAGTACTAAGAGTACACCTACCCACCTAGCTTCTCCCAAAAGTATAAAACAATAGTATTGGGGTGGTGTATCTAATACATAGATGCATTTAGGATTGAATGTTTCATCCCATATATCTCCCCTAATACATATTAGTAATGACAACTTTTTCCATCATACAACATTTTAGTGTTGTGCACCTGGTGCTCACAAATGGGAACTTGTCTGGCTATCTTAAAATTCCTTATACATTTTCCACTAAATATTTCATAGTGGTGCTAAGGATGATACCTAATTCATAGTAGTTATATATCTTGATGAAAGACATGGATTATTAAAGGATAATGTTAAGGTGTTAGTATGTGTGCCCAAGAGAAAATGACATAAAGGAAGAGGAGGATGACTCCAACTAAATAGACCTTCATCCCCTCTAGAGGGAAATTATAATTGGGCACATATTAAATATATATGATGATATGAATCCATAGAAGAAGGGATTTGACCCCATGAAATATGATGATGGCCCCTCTTGATTAGCAAAAAAGGGAAGCCAATGCCAAAAATGTAGTATAAGTCTCCCTAAAAGAAATGGGGAGAGACACTTGAGGAGATTAAGGAGTGCATCAGGTTGAATATTTCCTTTGAAGAGAAAGCTCCACCTCCAAATCCTAAGAATCACATGACCTCTACACCAGAGACTGATTCTTCTAGTAAGAAGAAGAAAGAGAAGTCTAAAGGACCTATTACTCTCCCCATAATAACTATGTTGGAAATAGAGGAGGAAGATACCCTTACATGCAAATTGAAGGAAGAGATGGAATTAGAACAAATAATAAATACCTAAATAATATAGGTTGAAGATGAGGAGGAGCCTATCACCAAGGGTGTATAAGAGGCCCTCCAAAGTAGCACAACCACCACACCTAAAGAATTATATAAGTCAATGAGTGCCTCATCTAGAAAATATCCCTCCATATAACCTCTATGAATATAAGAGGAGAAGAGAAAGTTTTGTAATAAAATGGGCCTCAACAAGGAATAAATTGAGATGGCACTAGTGCTATATAAAAAGAAGGCTTCGAAGGAAATGGGTGTGAGTTATAAATAATGAAGGCTAAGGTTGAGGAAGAAAAGGACAATAAAGTGAAGAAGATGAATAAGGATCCTACAAGCACATGACCAACCTTTTATAAACTCAAGAAGGTGCCTATCACCCCCACTAGGAAAGGAGATCAAGTTGCAAAATAGGCATACACAAGTAGTGAAGGGGCACCTGAAGAAAATGAAGGTGATACTAGTGCCTTAGAATAAAAAAATGAGGTTGAAGAGAAACTTTAGTAGAAAGAAGGCAACACTGGTGCTAAGGGAATATACCTAGAGGTAAGTATTGAGATACCCCAAAAATAATAAGAGGATGAATGGAAAAATTCCAAGGATGAACCCCTTGAGGAAAAAGAAGATGAATACTCTAAGGAGAGCACCAAAGAAAGTGATAGTTCTAATGAAGAGGAAGAAGAGCAAGCAGAACTAGACATCATCAAAAAAGATGGTGAAGACTTGAGCATAAGAGAAAGGATATAGAAGGGGTGGAAGGATGAATACTTCTACATGTTTAACTTCATGCCCCTTGAGGCCATCATAGCTAGGATGTGTAAACAACATGCATTTGAATTTGATCACTACATGTATGAACCTCAATTTAGGATACCTTAAAAGGTTGTATTTAGCATGGAAGAACCTGAGTAATGGAATGAATCCATTATCATAAACCCTCATTCCTTGAACCCAATCTAGTCTAGGAATGTGATTATTAGAATGGCAACTGAAGTGGTGTGTATAAATATCATCAATGATGGTAGTGCATAGATATAGAAGAAACTCTACAAGGATGTTGACTATGAAGTGAAATCCACAAAATTCAAGCTACAATAGTTATGAAAGTACATAGAGACAACCAAACCATCATTTCTAGTTAGTATGCATACATCAAACCTCTATAAGGTTGATAAAATATGTGTGCTAGTGGAGTAGTTACTCCCAAGGATGAAACTAGAGCTAGCGCATGAAGAATAAAAATATACCTATGTTATGCTATAAAAGGATATTTCTACTAAGCTTAAAGAGGTGGAGGACCTATTTTTAAATCTATAAGAGGGCACAAATTTCATTGATGCCATCTTCATGAGATTTTCTAACCAAGCATCCATTATAGATGCATGCCTCAAGTAAGAAAATGAAGAAAAGGAAAAGCTAATGGTACAGGTGTAATCTATAATCAAGTTATAGTACATGCATTTAATGGGAAATGTCAATGTTTTAATCACCTAGATAAAGGACCAAGAGTAAAACTTGGGAGCACTCTTTCATGATTTATAGACTAAGGCCTACGAGTAAGGAGCAATACTAGATGAAGGTGTAACTAAGGCTAAGGAAAATCTAGAGACATTCAAAAAGGAGATAGAAAAGACTAATGTGCTCTCACTTAGTGCCATGTCCATTGAAATATAAATCACTACTAAATAAATCAATCTCGTTATCAAGGGCTTTGAGGACTTCAGCACCAAGCTTAAGGAGAGTGCACTTGAGTTTTGTGTCCCAAAGTCTTTGATAGCCTAGTCCAAGGGTAGAATAGAAATTTTTTATGAGGTAATTTTGGGACCCTATTTTGTTAATTAAGTGATTCACACCAGCACAATAGATACTTTAGCATAAGGTGATCACTCGGCATGATTATTATTATTTTTGCATCTTGGCACCAAGTAGAGGAATTAACAGTTATCTTGCACTAGCTGGTAGGTGACTAACCATTTCCAAGATTCTTAGGGCATCTTTTAGGTTGGGTGTGACGTGGAAACTATATTGAAAAAGGTGCAAGGTGATGGAGTTAGTGGAATGGTCAATAAAGGCTCCAACTTGGCACTTCACACATGCACTCCACCCTAGTAAGAGACGTTCATGTAGAGATATAAAAAGAGCTCAAACTAGTGAAGAAAAGGGATGTGAATTAGTGTAGTGAATCTTTAGATAAATGGTTCTACATTATCATGGCTATCACTATTATTAATAATAGCATACATGTCATTAAGGCTCATTTGTATATGCCCAAGCTCACTTGTGAGCCTCTAGGTAGTTAAGTAGCTTGATTGAAGTAATTAATCTATTTTTAGTGATAATATTTTTGTTTATATGGACTTTAATTAATGAATAATGGTTGTAGTAAAACATAATGTTTCTATCTTGAATGTCTTTTGTGTTTCTATTGAATTGTGTAATATTTATAATGTTGTAGTTCCTATTCATGTATGCTATCAATGTTGTTTGTAAGCTTTTGGTTTATGTCATAAATAGCATCCATAAATTAAATAATGATATTATCATATCTTTAATAATGAATAAGTATAGATAGATCCCATGCCAAGACTCGATATCCTTTCTAGAAGTGCTAGCCTAAGAATGAATACTTGAAGTAAGAGAAGTCCTTTGACCCTTAAAAAAGTGCCTGGATGATGCTAAGCTTAGTAAAAAATAGGATTTCACCCCTATGAACATAAATAGTTCACCTAAAGGATTACACCTATAGACTAATCAACTTAATCCATCAAAGGCTTACACTAAGGAATCTACTTAAAACCCTCCTTGAATTGACCAAGTCCCATAATTGATGATGTGTGCCATAACATAACTAGCCCAATACGGTCCTCAGTTCCTTCTCTACTACATTTTAGGTGAGTGCATATGGCTTATTCCTTACATGAATTGGTGTCAGTGCATCTGAGTGTTAATATTTGATTACAAAAATACAACCCCAATTTGTGCCTAGTTTTATGGAATTTAGAGCCAATTTAGACAATTGAATGAGTGTTTAACTCTAAATTTTCTAAAAAATTTCTAATAAGAAATATCCATTCCATCAATCATCTTATGGCTAAATAATAGCCTTGGTTAGTTGGATTTAGAATTTTTGTCTTGGGGGATGTGCACAATTTTCCCAAGAATCCATAAAAATATCTACCTTCTTTCTCCCATTCAGGAGGAAGAACAATATAAGAACAAATAAATTCTTTCAAGGTTACTTTAAGTTAATAAATATTTTCCTATTTAACTTGTAGTATACTACCTATGATTGGTACCTTAACCTTAAATAGAACTTGATCACTTCCCAGAATGCATGTCATAGTATGTTTCTTTCCTAAGTCAAAAAAGTTACTAGCCTTGGACTAGTGTATCAACATTTCACTAGCATGAAGAAGGAGCCTAGTAAGCCACTTTGGGATTTCAACACCACATTCAAAAATATGTACACTTATATTAATATAGTGTATAGATAAAATGGAACATTATTTTTGGATATGTATAGAAAATCCCTAAACCCAATCATTGTAGTGCTTCTATGAAGAGCTACTACTTCCACCACTCTAACTTTAGCATATGAAGAGGCTATCAAAATTGATAGATAGTTAAACCCTCAATTACTTGGAACTCCCAACATTAATGTTGGTTTTTTAGCCTTAAATATAGTACCTCATGTTAATCAAAATGTCCCTAATTTCAATAATAATCAACTATATGCACTACCTCCTCTAATGTTATAAATTCCCAATCAAAACTATGGTTATATGAATAATCAAGTAAAAATGAATAATCATCAACAAAACCAACATTCAATGCCCTCTAACACTAAAATTTCATAAGGATATAATTATACCAAATCATAAATAGATTCCATCCAAATAATGGTCCATAAATTGAGCAATGACTTCCTAAATATGCAAAGGAAGATGGGCAACACCACTAGCTATAATAACAACAAGAATTTTAGGTTTTAAAGATACAACAAAACTTTCAATGGGCCTATGAATAATACAAATTAACAACCCAAAAACCTACCAAATATCAATATAATAGAAATAGCTCTACCCAATTAGTGTAGAGTACATAATACATCACAACATGGTGAACTTGAATCTATGTTATTTTGTGCAGCGTTTGAGATCTTTTAGAGGGATATGGTAAGGAAAGAATTGATGAATAATCTACTTAAGTTACACATAGAAGATAGATCTTTAAACACTACAATGGTATTTGAAATACATGAATCTTTCTTCCCATAAGAAGACATTGATAAACTAGAGGATAACCCTGATGAAGTGTAGGATTTCCAACAATATCAGTAGGGAAATTATAATATGAGGAATAATTAGTCCTTCACAATGTCTACTCCTCTAAACAACATTACTATTCCACCAAATCTAAGAGATAACAATAATCCACTTCCCCCATAAGGGAATGAGTAACTATAGAATAAAGATAATCAAGTCAAATGAGGGTATAATATTGTTGAAGACATGAAGAAGATCAAAGACAACATTATTCTTCATGAATTGGCTCAAAACAAAATGAGATCCTATGGAGGTATATTATGAATAAGGCAATTATAGAGAAGATAAACGCTGATCACACCAATGTCATATAAAAAATCAAATAAGAATTTCCACCTTTTTATTAACTATCTAAGTATTTAAATATATCTTCATTCATGGTGATGCCTACTTTGATTTTCCAAAATATGGGTTTGACTCTAAGACCATCAAAGACAATAGTTTCACAGTTGGATAAGAATGTGATCCTTGTAATAGGAGAGTTAAAAATTGTATTCATCCAAGTAGCATTTAAACCATGGATAAAGATGATAATTGACATACTGTTATTGGATATTATAGAAGGATACATACTCCTTAACAGAGACTAGTCTAAAACATTGAATGGGTATGTATAAACAAACTTCTCTCACATTTGGTTATCATGGAGTAATCCGAACTAGATTCAAATTGATCAAGATCCATGAATGAAGCATCTAATTATCGAATACAATACAAATAATGAAGAATTAAGTTATAAATATCCCAATCCTAGGATATATATATATTTACTATAATGCATGAGGTGTAATGATCATAAGTCTAAGGACCTTCCCAGTTGTGTAATAGCCACTTCAATGACACAAGATATACGTAAGGATCATGTGTTGGCATTGAATTGGTAGACCCACTAGGCAAGAAATACTTGGTATCATACATATTATAGTTCCTTTACACCAATGATAGAGTAGAATATGAAGCACTAATTTTAGGATTTCATTTTACTCTCAAAAATAATGTCAAATAACTACTAATTTATGGAGACTCAAAACTGGTAATCTATCAGGTCAAGAATAAATACCATCGCAAGTTATCTTATCTAAATAAGTAAAAACATAGATCCTATGATTTTATTGAGTATTTTGAGGCCTTTAACATAGTGTTTGTACCTAGAGAATATAATAAAATTATTGATTCATTGGCTACTTCAATTACCAATTTGGCACCCCTACACGAATAGAAGGTACATAGGTTATCCATTGAGTTAGTACCTTTTCCATTAGTTCTAGACAACATGGAAAATTTCCAAGTCTTTGATGATGATCATTAGATCATCAATTTTTTGAATAACTCAGGTCAATTTTAGTCTCAAATCATTGATGATGAGGAAATTAGTTACCTATGCCAAGAAGAATTAGAAGAATAAGGAATTTTTCTACTAAAGTAAAATTGCCTCCATCTAAGAATGATTTATTTAGAAAGGACATTTTGTTTGGATCCTAGAGATTAGAAATAAAGGAAGACAAATTTAAATGATTCTGAATTCAAAATGGAGAATAGAGGAGATGAGTATGACCCATACTATGTTAACATTGGTCTTAGTCGCACTCTAAGGGAAAAGCAAAGGGAAAAGAATTTACTCACTCAGTACAAGGATGTGATTGCATTGCATTAGAGGTAAAATCCATTGATATGGGAGGGGTGAATTAGTGGTGGAAAACAATCTAATTTAATTTCCAAAACCTTACAAATACTTAAGCATTAACATCAATCATTCATGAAACATACAAATCATTCATAGTAGTGAACGATGAACATAATGTAAAAATCACATACACAATACAATATCTACGTGGGAAACCCTCTTGGGTAATAAAACCCACCCTCAATATTTAAAAAACATGGACTACTATCTTATAAGATGATCATAAATAAGATACTGATCAAGTCTTTCTGATCAAGAACCTTTGGTCAAGTCCTTCTGACCTACAACCTTGATCAAGTCCTTCTAACCAAAGGTCTTTAATGAAACCCTATTTCACAAGGATAAATTTCCCCTAAGGAAGATAAAGTCCTTTAGACCTTCTATGAGATGAATACTTCTACCTTAGAGATGATGTCTTCAACCCCTAATGATATACCTCTTGATTATCTCACCTCTACATAAATTCTCTCTATCTCAAATATGTCTCTCACATAGGCATGCCATGATATCTCTCCTTTACTCAAAATATCCTCATATGCACATTTAGACAAATTTTCATATCCTCAAATTACAAGAGCATTATTATGACATAAGGAACATGACCTATAGGTCATACACATAGTCAGCAAACTATTCTCCACATTCACTCAACCAACTGTCACACTACCTATCTTTCACTCCACAAATCACACACATAAGTCTCCCAAAAATATCTCCCAAATCACTCCCTTATAATTATAGAACCCAACACATTTTGTCTCATTAGATATAGATAAATCATGAATTATCAAGTCCATAATAATCCATGTCAGCCATAATACATGATTTCACCCTTAAGGCATCTCACATGGGTCACACTCAAGAAATTACACCTTTTAATTCAGATCTTGTAGATCTTATAGGTCTCATGGAGACCTATTCACCCATTTAGCACACCATAAAAAAATAAGAACATAAGACTACTTTCAAATACATGGGTCCACTCCTTATGTCCCCTTTGACATCTTCAAATGATCATAGTCATCTTAGCTCACATCTACATATATTTAATCAACTCAAATAAAGAACCTACACAGAAGAACACCATTAACAAATATACAATCAACTTATTAAGCATTTTTTATACTCAAGATATATTGATCATACCCCCAAAATATTCATAGAGCATCTTCATGGAGTCTAAAACACTACCTAATATCCAATTAACCATGAAACATCATCATAGGATCCACATAAGTTTGAATATCCTTCTTGGGTCACTTGAAAAACATATACAAAAACATAGTCAATTGTAGAGTTTAATATATTTGTATGTACACACTTCCAGATCTTCAAATCCACAATGCCAAATGTGCCTTAGAGTCATATACATATTTTATTTTTACTACATGAGAAAATTCATCTTCTATCAAAATATATGGCCCAAAAACTAGACACTAGTTTTTTCCCTTATCAAATTCAAATATTCAAATGGCAATGGTCACAGTTAAACCTCAAACACAATGCTTGTATCTCATGTCTTATCATATCAGATTGAATACACACCATTGATATTTTGTTATCTTTAACACATAGTCCACCAAAGTTAAACATTAAATAACTATCACTTTAACTTCATCTCATGGAATCTTGAAATGTTGACTCAACGCACTCCATTGATCTCTACAAATCATTCAAGTTTTTAATGATCAATCCTCACCATTCGATCAATCTATATGAATGTCTGCTCACCATTAGATCTTTATCATGTACCTTTTATTAGTCTTTAATCATCATGCACCTATCCTCATCTCATTTCTTCCTAACTCCTTAAAGCAATTTACACTGTCAATCTTGCTCAAGCTTTATCTCTTTTAAAATTGACCAAGTATGGGGACCCTTTCAATATTCCCGAGTAGCTATTTTTGATCCTTAATAACTTCTTTTACACTTTGATGCATGATCTTAAATTTGGACTAGAAGATCTCCTCACATAGGAGAATCCAATCATGTGACACATTGATCCTAAAACCATTATGCATGAAATATATAATGCCATTAAAATTCCTTCTCAAAATCTTTTGTCATAGAGCTAACTATGTCAAAACCTGCCTAAGAGGCCAACTTTGAGCAAACATAACTTTTATCATGCTTCAATGCATGATTTCAAATTTAATGAAAATCAACTATGCTCAAAATTAAACAAACACATATGATAATTTTTTCTTGACACCTTTACATGTAAAATATATAACACCATCAAAATGATCACTTGGCTCTTCTTGCCACATTGCAAAATTAGATAAGTATGGGAAAACATAGTCAAATTGCCTGGGAGCCTAAATTTTCATAAAAATATATTTGAGCATGCTTCATCACATGATTTAAATTATTTTAAACAAATAAGGTCCAAAAATAATCAAACCTATATGATCACCTTATCCTAAAATAGCCATGCATGTGAGATATTCCATCATAAAACTACTTACTCGACACTTTCTGGCTATATTGCAAATTTGGCTAAGTATGGGAAAACAATGAATTCTAACTAAGAAGCCAACTTTGTACCCTCATATCTTTGACTAAACTTTGATGCATGACTTGAGATATAATGCATAAAAAATATGGACTAATATGATCAAAACCATATGACCAAATCCCCTTAACTCATTCACACATGGTAATGGTGCTGTCATCAAACTACCTATTCATAATTTTTGCCACTGGACCCAAAGTGTCTAGATGAGAACTATGGATTAATAGATGAATTTAACTTATTCACACAATATTTCAAAGCATAGATAACATGATATGGACTTGTTTCACATGCTCTAATCATCATACTCATTCATGAACATCTCTAAACATACCAAAACTGAAGATCAACCAAGCCAACATAAAGCAAACTATAACAAGCACATTGCACACTTTTTCATGGTTACTTAGGCTATAAAATCACTTCATCCACTCAAAAGGAAAATTCCATGACATCACCATGACATCATTGAAAATACTTCAATAATCTCCTCCTTTATCATTTGTTAGGACCTAGGAAGCACAATTGATTACCATATACAAGCAAATAAATGAGGAATTAACCAAAAGTAATAAGTAACTAGAAATCAAAAACAACACAAAATATGAGAGACAATACCCAATTGTATTAATACTCTTCTAGAAAGAAAATATAATGAAGAAGTGCCACAGTCTTCTTCCCACACCTCTAGGGCATACAATTATTTTCCCTCAAGAGCTCACTCTCTCAATTACGGTCCCAATAAACAACTCAAACACAGAGCTATTGTCCACCTCCACCAACTAGTAACAATACTACCAGTCCACTAGTCAGTAACAATATTGCCAGTACCAACAAGTATGCAATGTACTCCAAGTAGATCTCACTTGATCTTGCTACCTATTGTGTTGCTAATCTCCCTGATCTTGCACACCTGCAAATCACCCTAGTTTTGCACACCTAAAAACCTAGATCTCACACACACACACACTTGAAGATTAACTGACCTTACTTACCACATGTAAATCTCCTACCTGATCTTGCACAACCTATAGACTAACCTGATCTTACATACCATGAAGAACCCTTGTCCTCTAAACCAGCACCCTTGTGGATCTTCTACTAGACCTTGCTCTCCCACAAATCTACCTGATCATACACACTTGGCACTATGGCACTATGAGGAGCCAAACTTGCTCTCTCTATCTAGCACTCGGGGAATCCCTACTTTAATCCCTCACACTTTACAATACAGCCCATGAGTCTATTATATAGATCCCATGCAAACAATAATTAGACATCCAATTACAATAATTAGATCCATAGCTCAAAACTAAAATTAGCCTTTAACATGCAAACAACCGATTCATTAAACTAATTGTTCATCAACTAGCAGTTTTGGAACTGCACAGGTGACTGACGTTGGTCCCTATCTGGTTGGAGATGACTGATGTTGGCCAATACCTGACTGATGTCGGTTGCTCTAGTCATTGGATATGACTGACGTCGGTTGATCAGACTGACATTAGTTGCTCTACAACTCAACAACCTCTCAGCAGCCTCCTCCATGTTTGCATTAGTGAAGCTTTTAGCTCCACAACCTAACAATCTCCCACTTGGAGATAAATAGCTGCACTGTACTTGTACCTGTACATCATCTAATTTTTTTCCTAGCTTGTATTCCTCTTCAATCTCAATCTTGAAGACCAACCACCACACATCTTATGGTGAAACTCTTGTCATCCAAGTAACTTGCCATATCCGAAGTGCCTGACCCTGCATAACATGTTAACCTATTGCTAGTCCCTCTCAGATACCTAAGAATCCACTGAACTGCTCTCCATTGATTCTTTCCCTCGATTGGCCACAAACCTATTGACAACTCCCACTACTAGGGAAATATCAGGGATTACACATATACTCAACCTCATCATGTGATTGGGGACCCTATTTTGTAAACTGTCCATTCATAGGTGTGCTAACCAGTTCTGCATCCTACATCCTAAACCTTGCCACTACCTTATTCACACAATCATCCTAAGACAACATCAACCTGTGACCTTCCCTATCTCTTGGAATACTCATGCCAAAGAATTTTGCTACTCCCAAATCCTTCATGGCACACCACTAAACTAACTTTACCTTTAGCTCAGCAAAACCCTGCATGTGTGACCCTATAATAAGCATACACACAACATACATCAATAGGATAATGTTGCAATCATCATCCAACCTGGTAAAGAAAACACAATGGTTATAATGACACTGACTAAAGCCATGCTTTGTCATACACTTGTCAAACTTATACCACTATCTTGTAGCTTCCTCAAGACCATATACCCTAGCCTTCCATCTCAGGTGTCCATTCCCTCTCTTCTTTAACTAAAGAATCCATTCATCTCTCAGTGCTTTCATCCTAGCTAGAAACTCTACCGAATCTCCCATTTGGTTCTCTTTTGAAGAATTCATGCCATGCTACTACTGTTTCCTAGATCCTACCTACTCTACAGTGAGAAACAAGTATAAAGAAGGGGAACAATGAATTTGAGGCTTACTTACCCTTTCAGTCCTCCACATGGGCATTTGAGACTCCTTGACAGCTTGTTGTCTTCCCAAAATCTGTTCCAGTGACCGATGTCAGTCACCACCCAGTCTACATTTGAAAAAACATCGGTTCCATGCAATTGACTTGACTACCAATGTCAGTTGCTTGACTGATGTCAGCATCTACCTACTTGACAGCACTGACTTCTCTGGTCTACACATGACCAACATCAGTGCCTGCTTATTCAACATCGGTTCCACCTAACTGATGTCGGTATCTGTGTTCTCCTGTGAGTGATGAATTTTTAACCATGAGCTTACTTTGAATCAAAACCCTATCCAAACTTCCCTACTCAAAAGTATCCAGCCCCATCCACTGATCTCTGTCCATCATCTCCTCCATGAACACCAAGGCTTTCCAGTTCTTAAGTTTTTCAAATACATCATACTTCTTTTTCTTGTAATAAACACAATCCTTTCTTGTAGCAGCACAATGCTCATAGAAATCTCAGTCTATGATCTTTGAATCTAAACTCTTACCATTTGACTTAAGAACATCCATTCCCTTCTCACTTACGTGACCAAGCCTACAAAGCCACATCTTTGCAACAGAAGTGGAATCAGTAATACAAGCAGGTAGATAAAGAGTACTTACTTTCTTACCACATGCTAATTCAAGTGCATCCACTGTGAGAGTTCCTGTGCATCTCTCATCACCCAACTTTCCTAAATAAATTAGCCACATCTCTAGGACTGTGACCTACATGACCTCCTTCAACACCCGTGTCTTGGTCATCTGCAATTTCAGCCGCACTTCCCCTTTGCCAATACTTTGACAAGGCTCACCAACCCCTAAATAAATCTTTCCAAAGTCTCCATGGACCTTAACATGGAAAAAAACTATATTTGGGGCTGCATGGAAAGAGGCAATAGAATCTACAAACCAAGATTCTACTTTATCCAAGGAACATATAAGAGCAACCAGTGCAACAATACCTACTTCTTTATTTCCTTCATGTTGATCTGCTACCAACCAATAATCTTTCTTTTCCTGCTATTTCTTTCCATAATACCGTAATTGACCATTCATGCCTTTGAATTCCTCCATTCTTAGTGTACTTTCTTCTACCATTGCTATACTCCCACTCAATCAAAAACCCCTGAGAGTGACCTATAATCAAACACAAACTTGCTCCCTGCAACCTTAGCTCTGATACCACTTGTCAGGACCTAGGAAGCACAATTGATTACCATATACAAGCAACTAAATGCAAAATTAACCAGAAGTAATAAGTAACTAGAAATAAAAAACAACATAGAATATGAGAGACAATACCCAATTATATTAATACTCTTTTAGAAAGAAAATACAATGAATAAGTGCCACAGTCTTCTTCCCACACCTCTAGGGCTTCCCACACCTCTAGGGCATACAATTATTTTCCCTCAAGAGCTCACTCTCTCAATCATAGTCCCAACAAACAACTCAAACATAGAGCTGTTGTTCACCTCCACTAGCTAGTAACAATACTGCCAGTCCACCAGTCAGTAATAATACTGCCAGTACCAATAAGTATGCAACATACTCCAAGTAGATCTCACCTAATCTTGCTACTTGTTGTGTTGTTGATCTCCCTGATCTTTCACACCTATAAATCACCCTAATTTTACACACTACAAACCTAGATCTCACACACACACACACACCTGTAGATCAACTGACCTTACTTACCACATGTAGATCTCCTACCTGATCTTGCACAACCTGTAGACCAACCTAATCTTACATACCATAAAGAACCCTTGTCCTCCAAACTAGCACCCTTGTGGATCTTCTACCAGACCTTGCTCTCCCATAAATCTACCTGATCATACACACTTGGAACTATGGCACTATGAGGAGCCAAACTTGCTCTCTCTATTTAGCACCCAGGGAATCCCTGCTTTGATCCCTCACACTTTACAATACAACCCATGAGTCTATTATATATATCCCATCCAAACAATAATTAGACATCCAATTACAATAATTAGATCCATAGCTCAAGACTAAAATTAGCCTTTAACATGCAAACAACTAGTTCGTTAATCTAATTGTTCGTCAACTAGCAATTTTAGAACCGCACAGGTGATCGACGTCGGTCCCTATCTGGTTGGAGATGACCGACGTCGGCCGATACCTAACCGATGTTGGTTGCTCTGCTCACTGGATATGACTAACGTCAGTTGATCATATTGACGTCGGTTGCTTTGCAACTTAGCAACCTCTCAGTAACCTCCTCCATGTTTGCATCAGTGAAGCTTTTAGCTCCACAACCTAACATCATTGATGTCAAGAAACATCATATATAGAAATATATAACTCACATTCTCTCTCTTCAAGCATTCCCACAACAAGAACTTTCTCCCCCTTTGACATAATGATAAAATGGGCACCAAATGATCCAAAGGACCTAAAAATACAGTCAAATAGTAAACTACCACCTTATAAAGATGATACAAACTCCCCCTTACCTTGAGCCAACTTTTTCTTATCTTGGTAACATCTTTCTTTCTTCATGCCAATAATCACTTCAACCAAGTACTACAACCAATGAAAACAAAACACAAAAAATACTAAAAATTGATGAAAATTACCAGGAAACATCTAAGAGGTAATCCCCCTAAGATTTATGATCTATTTCACCATTTGAGCATATTTAGATCTCCACACACCATGAAGAACCACCACATAGGTTTACTAGCCTTCTCTCTCAAGACACTTTCATGACCATCAATAGAGAATAATTACACTCATCAACTATAAATATGTTCTAAACCAACTTGAGAAGTCACCTTAAAACATTCATGCTTTTCTCTTTGGATAAATTTGAACAAAAGCACTCTTCTTCTTACTAGGCTTGTCTAGTCCTCTTATAACCCTACTTGAATCTTGTAGATCCCATAAATTTCAATAGACACACATTCTAGGCCTAAAACTTCATATCTAGAGAAATATTATATTCCCCCTCAAGCACACCCATTTTAATCACCATGCTCATCCTCTACAACATACTTATTTCACAAACCTACTAACCAATTAACCCTCCATATTGACATACAAAAGAATAACTTGAGAGCCACAAACATTCAAAAATCCATGGAACTTTATTTGACAACCCATTTGGCCCATTCAACATATTAAAAAGCCTCAAACCCCAACTCATAAGGCAGACCACTTTTCTAGCAGAGCCCAAAACCCTAGAATCTCAAAACAAACAAAAATAGCACAACACCTTCTAGTCAATCTCCACCTCTAAAAATTATTATACACTTGGATAAAACCATTATACACTTCTGGACCAAGATTTAAGATTACACACTATTGGGAACATTGAATTCTTATAACCCATTTTAAGACCTTGATAAATCACAAATCCTCCTTTGTCATTTGGAAACCTTCAATCTGACCCTGAAAACTACTTCTATATATAGTTATCAACATTATGACATTACCTCAACATATTTTCCATCTAGACATACCTATTCCAATTGAGAATACTCAACTATAGTCTTCTAAGACCATCTCATTAATACCATGACAACACTTGCTTCTCCACTTTGAAATAAGTCTCTTGAGAAGCACAAATAGATACCCCCTCTATACCTTCATGCTCTAAAAAAATCCAACTCATCATATCCCTCCTCCTCTTTGATCAAATGATACTTATATTTATTCTTATTCTTTGGCTTTAGATAAATAACTTCCTCAACTACTACAACATTTTCCTTTTTTTTATGATTGTATTATCAATATATGGAGACAACATAGATTCATGGTATACCTTTTCATCTAAAGAGTCTTCCTTGCATCTTGGAACCTCATCACTAGGTACAAATAATTGATGTTATTTTCATGAAACTTTCTCAAAAATATCAAGATGTTCACTTGGATACATACATACCTCATAACTATCTTCAACTAGTACCTTGGTCTTCTCCTTGAGCTTAGTCTCTTCATTTTCAACATGAGTAGACAATGAGACCTCTTGGGACTCTTTAACTTCATAAGAATTCTCCACCATAGAAAATAGATTACTCGTACCTGTAGACTCATCATAATTCTTACTTACTACCTTTAGTATTCATGAGTTAACTTGTCTTCTTCCATATAATCTAAGAGACTGATTGAACATATTATGACTTATAGGCCTTTGATTGCAGAACCTAAAAATATGACCTCTCTATTCACAATTGAAGCACACCATAATTTTTTCAAAAATCTTATTCCATCTTACTAGATTTGGACAAAATCTCATAGTGTGTCCTAGTTTATAACAACTATAGTACTCAATATCTCTTTAATTAAACTTAGCTTATCTTACCCTAAATGGACAATGTTTTGCAAAGTATCCCACATCATGATAGTTGAGACACTCAACCTTACTTACACCTTTTAAATGATAACCCCCATCATAGTTCCATGCAAATTCATTCTTATCATGTCTTCTACTTCTCTAAATCTATGCCCAAACTGATTATAAGTATAGCAGTAAACATTGAAATTTTCATACCTCATGGTATTTAGTTATTTGATCTGATTTATCTTCATTCTACTAACACCTTCATTCCTTATCTGAAAATTTGTCTTTAAAGGCTGATTGTCCTTTTTCACATTAGTATTCATCTTGTCTTGAGTTGAAATCTCTAGTTCTTCTTTGTATCCAAGACCATTCTTATCACTTGCATGATTTTTATCATTCAAAATGTTGTCTACATCACTTGAGCTCTTTTCAAATCTCACAAATGACATTGACTTACTAGATACCTTCTCTAACTCAGATTTTAATGACTCATTTTCAATTACATACCTTGCACATCCATCTTATTTATATTATAGGCTTGTAAATAGAATTTCCAATTGACAATTGAGATGTGTGATCATATCTTCATATTCCTTGGCATATTCATCCATTCTTGCCTCAAAACATTGAATTGCTCCTCAAATTCCTTGAGTTTAGATTTCATCTTCTTATTGATCTTCTTCTCAATCTTCAATTCTTCATGAGCATTAGTCAATGTAGTATCATAGTCCACCTCATCTTCATCATTATGTAAATCACTCAAAGTAGACACCTTCTAATGTGAGAAACTACCTTCCTCCACCATGAATATATCTTCATCTTCAGTATAACCTTCATCTTCATGATCATATTCTAAGTCACTATCTTCACCCTCATCTGATGAGCTACAATATTATTTGGTGTAGAGAATTTTCTTGTCCTTGAATTACTTCTTGTTAGTAACATTTTTGAATCCCTTTTTTCTTTTATTAGACCTAAAATATATCTTATCATCATCATGACCTTGATCATTCTCTTCATCATCATCCTTCTTATACTTATGAGGGAACTTATTAGTAAAATGTCATATCTCACCACAATTAAAGTATTTGAGGGGTAGCTTACCTTTATACTTTCCTGAACCTATTCTCAATCTTATGGAAATCAAAGCAATTAGTTCATCCTCATTTGCATCAAGAATGTCATCCTCTTTGAAATTATTACCTTATAACTTTTTCTATCTTTATTTTAGTCTTGTAAGTTGCTTCCTTCTTTGATATTATATCATCATTCTTCCTTGTCTCATAGCTAGTAATGGTGCCATGCAATTGATCTATCTTCAACTGAGTAAGTTCATGAATCTCTACTATAGTAGAGACTTTTGGATCAAACTTGGGGGATAAAGACCTTAATATATTTTGAATAATATTACTCTCTTCAATATTATCTCCAAGACCTTTGATGATATTCACAAAATCATAAACTCTTTATAGAAAGGATGCCACAATATATTTTGAATTCATATTGAGACTTTCAAATTACATTCTATGAGTTTTCAACTTAGTAAGCTTAACCTTTAAATCTCCTAAAAAAATAATCTTAAATTTATCCCATATTTCTTTGGCATATGTGCAATGGATTACTTTGGTAAACGTAGTCTCTATAAGACCACAAGTGATGGCATTCATTGCCTTGGAGTTGTTCTCAAACAACTTCTTGTCTATAGCACTAGATGGAGTAGTAGGAATAACATAACCATTCACAATAGATTGGCATAGATCAAAACCTAGGGAAATAATGTTTGTATTCTTCTTGTCACTCCAAAAATCATAATTAGATCCATTAAACATCGGTGCTTGATCAGTAGAGAAACCACCTTACATATTCTAACTAGCCATTGTACCTTGGATCACCTTCAAACTATTAATCCTTTACCAAATTAATTACTCTAATACCAATTTTTAGAGGTATAATCCACTATGAGGGGAGGGGTAAATTAGTGGTGTAAAATAGTCCAATTAAATTTCCAAACCCTTATAAATACTTAATCATTCAAATCAATTATTCATGAAGTATATAGATCATTCATAGTAGTAAATAATGAGCCTAATGCAAGATCACATACACAACATAATATCTACGTAGAAAACCCTCTTAGGTAATAAAACCCACTCTCAAGCCTAAAAACACATGGACTACTATCTTATAAGATGATAAAAAATAAGAGACTAATCAATTCCTAAACAGAAACTTTTAGTTAAGTCCTTTTGACCTAAAACCTTGATCAAGTCCTTCTAACCAAAGGTCTTTAGTGAAACCTTATTTCACAAGGAGAAACTACCCCTAAGTAGGATCAAGTCCTTTATACACTCCTTGAGATTAACAATTACACATTAGAGCTTATGTTTGCAACACCTAATGATGGACCTCTTTATTATCTTACCTTTACACAACTCTCTCTATCTAAAATAGGCCTATCACATAGGAATGCCATAATATCTCTCCTTCCTTAATCAAACTATCCTCATATGCACATTCAAACCTCTTCTCATATCCTCAAATTACAAGAGAAATATTTTAACATAAGGAACATGACTTATAGGTCATACACATATTCAACAAGATATTCTCCACATTCATTAAACCAATAGGCACACTACATATCCTTCACTCCATAAATCACACACATAAGTCTCACACAAATCTCTCCCAATTCACTCCCTTACAAATCTAGAAGCCAACATATTTGGTTTCATTATATATAGATAAATCATGAATTATCAAGTCCATAATAATACTTATCAGCCATAATACATGACTTTACACTTAAGGCATCTCACATAGGTCACACTTAAGTAGTTACACCTTTTAATAAGGCCCTTATAGCTCTTATAGGTCTCATGGAGACCTATTCACCCATTTATCACACAATTGAACAAAATAAGAACACAAGACCACTTTAAAATAGATGGGTCCACTCTTTATGTCCCCTTTCACATCCTTAAATGATCACAGTCATCTTATCTCACCTTTTCATATCCTTAATCAACTCAAATAGAGACCTCATACATATGAACACTATTAAAGAACATATATTCAACTTATTAAGCATTTTTCATACTCAAGATAGATTTATCACACCTCTAAAATACTCACAAAGTATCATCATGGAGTCTACAACACTCCCCAATATCTAATTAATCATGAAACATCAAAATAGCATCCACATAAGCTTGAATATCCTTCTCAGGTCACTTCTAAAACATATATAGAAACATAGTCAACTTTGGTGCTTAATATCTATGGATGTACACAATTTTATATATTTAAATCTAGTTTTATAGATGTATCTTAGATTCCTCTATATATTTTCTTTTTACTCCATGAGTAAATTCATCTTATATCAAAAGATATGGCCCTAAAACTAGACACTAGTTTTTTCCCTTAGAAAATTCAAATATTCAAATGGCAATGGTCATAGTTAAACCTCGAACACAATTCTCACATCTCTTGTCTTCTCAAATTAGATCAAATATACACCATCAATATTTTTTGATCTTTAATTCATAGTTTTTCAAAATCCAAATATTAAAAAACATTCACTTTGACCTCATCTCATGTAATCTTTAAATTTTGACTCAATGTGCTCTGTTGATCTCTATAGATTAGTTAGGTTTTTAATGATCAATGCTCACCATTTAATCAATTTGTATGAATTCTCACTCACCATAAGATATTTATCTTATACTTTTTCTCAATCATTAAACATCATGTACCTATCCTCATCTTGCTACTTACTGAGTCCTTGTAGCAATGCCCACTATTGATCTTACTCAAGCTTTAACTCTTTCAAAATTAACTACAATGACCCTTTCAATATGCCTAAGTATCCATTTTTTATCCTTAATAACTTATTCTTCACTTTGATTCATGATCTCAAATTTGGACTAGAAGATCTCCTCACATAGGGTAATCTAATCATGTGACACACTATTCTTAAAACCCTCATCCATGTGAGATATAACACCATTAAAATGCTTTCTCAAAATCCTTTATCACATAACCAAATATATCAAAACCTACTTGAGAGGCTAGCTTTGAGTAAGAATAACTTTTGTCACACTTTAGCACATGATGTCAAATTTAGTAAAAATCAACTATGCTCAAAACTAAATAAACCCATATGATCATTTTATCTTGACACTTTCACATGTTCAAGATATAAAACCATCAAAATTCTCACTTGGATCTTCTTTCCACATTGAAAACTTAGCAAAGGAAAAACATAGTCAACTTGCCTGAGAGCCCAACTTTTCATCAACATATCTTTTGATGAACTTCATCGCATGATATAAAAATTTGTGAAAATAAATTAGGTCCAAAAATAAATAAACCTATATGATCACCTTCTCATAAAACATCCACACATGTGATATATTCCCATCAAACTAGTTATCTGGATCTTTCTAGCCATATTGCAAATTTGGCTAAGTATGGAAAAACAATGAATTATGACTAAAAAGCCAACTCTGCACCCTCATATATTTGATCGCACTTTGACACATGACTTGAGATATGGCACATAATAACTAGGGACTAATTTTATCACAACCATATGACCAAATCCCCTTAACTCATTCACATGTGGCAATGGTTATTGTTGACGTAGTGGATTACACCTGGGGTAGGAGGCCGAGTTCCTGCCTTTCCACATGCAACAATGGAAACTCCCCTCTCGCTTGTGGGACCAGTGAAGCTGGAGGGGAGATTATCTAGATAAGGGCTAGCTCCCTCTAATGTATCTTTTATGCCCTAGTTTCTCCTACTGCTAACAAATAAAATGAAAAAGGGAGGGTGATGAAAAGGGAGAGAGAGATGTTGAAAACATAACCTAAGCCTAAAAATGGAAAAAAGGTGATACACCAAAAAATGTGACCCACCCAGCCTAAATATACACTTTTCACCAAAAGGAAGTGCCCATACACTTCATCTGAAGTGGGAAATTCTTCTGCAACAGTCAGTTGGGGGTCCGTGGAAATACAGGGAGGAAGAAACTACCAGAGGCATCCTCAGACACACTTATGGTAGCCTATTCATAGGCACCTACACTCCCCTATAGACACTTCTGGAAGACCTGCAAAAAGGAGACTTCATAATGCACTGGACATACTGTAATCTATCTATGAAAAGCATGAAAGACAATGACTTAACACAAAAGAATAAAATAGACATATACTTTAAAGTGCAAGTCCACATAGAGGTAAAAATGCTAAGTCCTGATTTAAGGTAAAAACCAGCAAAGCTCTACCTTACAAGCCTGAGAGATTTTTGGGTAGAGTTTTGCCAGTTTTTACCTTAAATTAGGACTTATCATTTTTACCTCTATCTGGACTTGCACTTTAAAGTATATGTCTATTTTCTTATTTTGTGTTAAGTAATTGTCTTTCATGCTTTTCATAAATCGATTACAGTATGTCCAGTGCATTGTGAAGTCTCCTTTCTGTAGGTCTACCAGAAGTGTCTATAGGGGAGTGTAGGTGCCTGTGAATAGGATACCATAAGTGTGTCTGAGGATGCCTCTGGTAGTTTCTTCCTCCCTATATTTCCATGGGACCCCCAGCTAACTATTGCAAAATAACTTCCCACTTCAGGTGAAATGTATGGGCACTTCCTTTTGGTGAAAAGTGTATATTCAGGTTGGGTGGGTCACATTTTCTAGTGTATCACCTTTTTTCCATTTTTAGGCTTAGGTTCTATTTTTAGCATCTCTCTCTCTCCCTTTTCATCCCCCCCTTTTTCATTTTATTTGTTAGCAGTAGGAGAAACCATGGCCTAAAAATACATCAGAGGGAGCTAGCCCTTATTTAGAGACTCTCCCCTCTAACTTTGCCAGTCCCACAAGTGAGAGGGGAGTTTCTATTATTGCATGTGGAAAGGCAGGAGCTTGGCCTCCTGCCTTGGGTGCAATCCACTACGTCAACAGTTTTTGGCACGCCCGATGGGACCAACTAGGACAAGCTGTGTCCAAAGAGTTGAAGATTTTTTGGTGTGTTCTTCAACTAACCAACCTTTGGAGGATTTTTCATCAACACCAATGGCGAATCTAAGTTAAATCAATTGGTTAAGCATTTCTGGTACCATACCATCAAGAAATAGTATTCTTGTATGTATAATCCCATCATTTAGAGCCATGGACTGTGTTTTCCTTGGCCAACATGGCTATGATCATCACCAACCTTATGTTGATCCTTATCAGGTCCAATATGACCATTCCCAGTCCTATCATGAGCTATATCAACCTTATGCCTAGTCTTCTCATTGCGTCACTTCTCCCACTCAACCCAATCTCTTTGCCAATCAACCTATTTCTGCCTTCAAATGAGCACTGCTAGGATATGAAAAATATGTAATAAATCTTGACACCAGAAGGGGATGTGGCTAAGAAATTCTTGATCATGTCATCCATTAAGTGAGAAATGCACTGGATTAGGTTAAGAGTGAATGGACTTCTATTGAAAGAGCCAATTGGGAAAGGCTTACAAGTGAGATGTTGGATGTGAGTGGTATGATTGCATCTTTAGAATAGAAGCTGAGTATTTATGAGAGGCAGCCTTACTAGGTCTATCAACCTAGATACTTGTTGCCCCAAGTATCATATCAGTCATACACAGCCCCTGCTTATCAGCCAAGTCAAGCCTGTCAAAGTCCTTTACCCAATTATGTTGAGGAGAGTTTTAAAACAACAAATCTTATGTTTAAGGCTAATCTTGATAGACAAATTGAATTGGAAAATATTCAGATGCAGCAGTCCATTTTGGCAATAAGGGAAGTGGAATCTAAACCCTCACTACCCTCTTTCATTGTGGCCCCATCACCCCCAAAGGAGATGCCCAATCTGAACATCTTGAGCTGGAATAAAGTGGTTGAGTCATGGAACAACAAGGAGGAGAAAGACATTGTCTAAGAGTGTGAGGTACAAAATGAGGTTAGTCCTTTTCAAGTCCCTCCCACCCTTCCTTAGGAAGCTTCTTGCTTTTCATGGAAACCTTCATGCACTCCCCATCTCTATCATGATTTCCACGAGCTCTAAGAAATACAAAATGAGGATGATCTAGCTAAGCAGATTGAGGAATTAGAGAAGAAGATGAGACTTCTTAGAGAAAGAGAGATGGAGCTTTCAGACCCTATAGAGGAGATTGTGCCAAAAAATACCCCTTCCACCAATCCACAAGCTAATTTCAATATTAATGAAGTGTTGGTAAAGTGGAGGGATGAAAACCAAGAAATTCTGGCCCAAGGTCTACCCCCTCCTATTCTAGAGAAAACTCCCTCTTGTGTGCCAAATCCTTTCTATCAGATGGCACTTGCTCATTCTAACTCATCTGATACATTAATTGATCTTACCTCTAGTCCTATACACCTAGCTTTTTAACATGCCTCTTTTTAGATAGCCCTTCCTATACATGAGCAGACCCTCCCAAATCTTCCCCAACCTCCTCAAGTCTTTCACATGATCTCCAAATTCCAAGATAGAAAAAAGAACATCATGAACCAGCTCATGACCTTGAAGAGGATAAGGTTGTTTCCTATTCACAAGAGCAAGATTTGAATCCCAAGATCATGAGTTGGCATCAAACAGTGGAATCTTGGGGTAGAAAGGAAGAGGAGGAGAAAGGTTTTGTTCAAAACCTTGAAGAAGATGAGGCTGTTCCTACTCCTGATGATGATTGTGACCTCTAAGAAAGGCTCTTCCAGGAAGATATGGATATGCAGATTGTAGAGTTGTAGTCCAGAGTAGGTCTCCTCAATGAACGTTTGATGGATGTTTCAAACCAAATAACAGATTCCATGTTTGAATACACTCCATCCACACACCTCCAAGAAAGCTATCATGCCTTGCCTGATATAGATTATGCTTAGTTTATGACTGACCAGGGAGACTTCATGAGTATAGATGAGGAGGAGATCACCTTAGGTGACATGGAGGAGCATGGACAATCTCCTATTCATGTTTTAATGATTCATTTGAAGTCATTGGGGTAGGCTACATTATTTTTCAAGGAGGCTATGAGTTGGATAGGAATGGAGAAGGTAGCATTGGGACTCAAATAAGTATAAAAAGGGGCTATAGGCTTTTAGATTTATCCCTTTAAGAGGTTGGTGAATCTGAAGATACTTTCTTTGAAATCATCAAGGAGGATGGTCATGTCATGAAACTCGAGCATGAGGCAGAAGAGAACAAGCCAGTCAATGATGCATACCAAGGGGCTTATGGTGATGAGCTAATAGCCATTGATTTCTTGATGAGATACAGTATCCTAAAGAACCAACAAGAGGCAAGCTTCTAAGAACAAATAGAGTACATATATGTTGGAAGCATGTTTGAATCTCCACTTGGATATAAGCCAAACTAGGTGGCATGCAAGAGGAGCAGGTCACCAACTCTCCATTTCATTCAGCCACTTGTCTCACACCATAAGTCTTCTTGTTAGGAAGGGGACTTAAGAAATTTTCCCTTTGATCCAAGAGGGAATTATATGTACCTGGTTAGTTATATATAGTAGTTGTTTTTTAGTTTCTTTTCATGCTTTTCCTAAGTGCAATTTGCACAAGTAGTGTTTTTAGTCTCGTGTGTGCTTTCCCTTACGTGTGGGGTAAAAATCTTCATGTTTGATTCTTGTATCTTTGGGGATGTTGCTAACCTTTCTTCAAAGCTGCATTATGACTCCGTGCCCAATGGACTACAAGGTAAATGGTCTCTAAGCATAGAAGGCATGCTTCCCCTAGGAGTCACCAATTTGTTGACCATTTTTTGCCCAACAGGCCAAAAATCAGTCCCCTTTTATCCTTGTTCTTCTAGGCCAATTCATTTTTTGATTTTGCACAAGTCCAGGAATATCTACGAACTCTGTAGGTCTTTTCTATAGACTCTATAGGTCTAAATCTACAGACTTTGTAGGTCTAAATCTACAAACTCTATAGGTCCATTTATATGGACTCTGTAGGTTTTTGGGATTTTTAATGATTCTACAAAGAAGTTTTTTGAAACTCTACAAGTTAGTCTTTTTGACACATGAAGGATTAGTTTAGAGAGTGTTGGGTTTTACAAGGCTTCTTCAAGATTTTGTCTGAAGAAAATCACAAGGAAAGTTGGCATCTTTGAACCATTGAACCAGTTTAATGCCTTGGTTCAATGCCTAAGGTTCATTGGCCTTGGTTCAATTTAGTTGGTTCAACACTTCAGCCTTGGTTCAATCGGTCTTGGTTCATCAATTGGTTTAATCAGTGAGTTCAATCGAAGAGTTCAACACCTTGGTTCAATCAGTGAGTTCAACACCTTGGTTCAATTAGTAGGTTCATTAGATGATTCAATGAGCTGAGTTCAAAGGGCTCGATGCGCAGTGTTGAACCATTGAACCAGTTCAATAGATTGGTTCAATGGTTGGTTCAAGTAGGAAAGGTTCAAAGGCTTAGTTTAACAAAGGCTCAGTACACAGTGTTGAACCATTGAACCGTTGAACTATTGAACCATTTTTAGTTCAATGGGTTGGTTCAACAGCATGGTTCAAGGGGGCATCCTAAAGCTGAAAGATAGGTACACTTACGAAGGGTAGTCATGGGTTCATAAGCCCTTGTGGAGGGCAAGAAACATTTCAAAATTAGCCGAAGGGGTAAATTTTTTTGAAATTTGTCCAAGGCATAATTCCTTCAGACTTTTTGTCTAAAGGAATTCCTTCAAATAAAAAGTCTAAAGAAATTCGGTGGAAGGTTTTAGTAAAAAACTTGAAGTAAGAAGCCCACCCAAAGGGTATGTGCCCTTGTAGAGGGCTCTCATCGAGGAAGAAGATTGTTCTCAAGAAGCCGAAGGGTCATTTAACCTATGGGAAGGATCGATAAAAGAAGTCCATAGGAAAAGGCTGAAGCAAAAAAACCTACAAAAAAGACCTGATAGAATTTGCCAAGGATGGTGACATCCTGAAAGCTATCAATTTTAATGAGACAAACTAGCCATTGGGTATTCAATTTCAAGGTGACAGCTGTGTGAACATCAATTTTAAGATAGTGAAATAGTTGTTTTCTTTTTAAAATGCTTGTGCACCAACTAGGGAAAGAGCTCAAGGAATGCAATGACCAGCCAGAAGATTGCCCCTGAGGGCTGAAAGAGCAGAAGGTGACAAAGCAGGAAGAAGATAAGGTGTAGAAAAGGACAAAATGATTCAAGAGATAAATTAGGGGGTGAGTTATTGCTATATGAGTGGCATGGCCTATTTTTATCTAGTTGGCATTTATGAGGGGACAAACCGTAGTCTGTTTATAGAAAAGAGGCACAACCATGTTTTTACATTAATGAGGAATGCCAAAGTCAAAATAGGGGCCGATAATCAGATGACTTCCTCTCCCCAAGGTTTAGAACACACATGGGCCACTTGGAAAAAGAGTGCCAAAATATTGTCAAGGAAGTGCCAAGTTCTCTTCCTCTTTCTATATATTGTAAAATTCTCATTTTGAGAAGGATTCATTCTCTCAGCCTTAAGGCAAAACTCTGCCCAAAAATCTCTCGAGCTTGTAAGGTAGAGCTCTGCCAATTTTTATCTTAAATCAGGACTTAGCATTTTTACCTCTATCTATACTTGCACTTTAAAGTATATGTCTATTTTATTCTTTTGTGTTAAGTCATTGTCTTTCATGATTTTCATAGATCGATTATAGTATGTCCAGTGCATTGTGAAGTCTCCTTTCTGCAGGTCTGCCAGAAGTGTCTACAAGGGAGTGTAGGTGCCTGTGAATAGGATACCATAAGTGTGTCTAAGGATGTCTCTGGTAGTTTCTTCCTCCTTATATTTCCATAGACCCCCAGCTGACTGTTGCAAAAGAACTTCCCACTTTAGATGAAGTGTATGGGCACTTCCTTTTGGTGAAAAGTGTATATTCGGGTTGGGTGGGTCACATTTTCTAGTGTATCACCTTTTTTCAATTTTTAGGCTTAGGTTCTATTTTCAACATATCTCTCTCCCTTTTCATCCCCCCCCCCTTTTCATTTTAGTTTTTAGTAGTAGGAGAAACTAGGGCCTAAAAGATACATCAGAGGGAGCTAGCCCTTATCTAGAGACTCTCCCCTCCAGCTTTGCTGGTCCCACAGGCGAGAGGGGAGTTTCCATTATTGCGTTTAGAAAGGCAGGATCTCGGCCTCCTACCCTGGGTGCAATCCACTATGTCAATAGTTATGTCATCAAATTTCCTACTCAAAATTTATGTCATTGGACCCAAAGTGTCTCAATGAGAACTATAGAGTACCAGATGAATTTCACTTATGCACATAATCTCTCAAAGCATATATAAAATCTTATGGACCTATTTCACATGCTCCAATCATCATATTAATCCTTAAACATCTCTAAACATGCCAAAACTGAAGATCAACCAAGCCAACATAAAGTACACTAAAAATAAGCACATTGCACACTTTGTCATTATTACTTAGGCTATCAAATCACTTCATCTGCTCATAAGGACACCTCCATGACATCACCATTACATAATTGATAATACTCCAACACATTGACATATGAAGACCCAAATATTTTCAACCCAAGGGTCATCACCCATATAATACCACTAAAGGTGGACTAAAAACCATTCAGGCAAAGGCAAAGACTAGTAAATCCCATCCTAGAACATCTTATTTATAAGTAAGTGGAAAATTTACTAAGTGAAAAAATATTTTTTTGTATTAAACATTCTACTTGGGTGGATAATTTAGTTCCATTCAGGAAGAAGAGTGTGGAGATTAAGCTATGAATTTATTTCAAAAACTTCAATAAAGATTTTGAGAAAGAAAAGTATACATTGACTTCTTTGGATGAGGATATTTAGATAGTGAGTGGTTTAGTAATGATGTCCTTCTTGGATTGGATTTTCAGGATATAGCTAGGTTCTAGTAGAATCAAAAGATAGAATAAAGATAATGTTCACCATCAAGTTGGGTAATTGTGCATATAAGAGGATTCCATTCAACTTAATTAACATAAGTTACACATTTTAACAATATATGGACCATGCCTTCCAAGGGAAGATAGGTAAATTCATAATTATTTATATGTATGACCTCATAATTTTCTCAAAATCTAGGACTAATCATGTAGGTCACCTACAATCAATATTTGAAAGATGCAGAAGGTTTAACATTTCACTAAACCCCAAGAAGAGCATATTTGGCATCATATAAGGCAAGCTCTTGGGTCACATCATCACCAAATATGGAATTATAATTAACTAAGATAGAATTCAAGGGATATCAAAAATTGCCTTCCCAAATAGCAAAAAGGAACTCAAATCTTTCTTTGGGAAAAGAAAACTCATGAAAAAGTTTATATCCAACTTTATAGAAATCATTCAACCTTTGAATACAATTCTCAAGAAATATTCTAAAATGGAATGGATAGCAAAGGATGAAAATTGTTTTCAAGACATTAAAAAATCAATATCTTAGGCACCTATACTAATAAATCCATACTTTACTAAAGACTTCTTCTTGTACTCATTCACTTTATAGAATATACTATTTTCACCATGTTCACCTAGAAGAAAGCTAAAAGTGAGCATCCTATTGTGTTTATGAGCACCAAATTGAAATAATTAGAACTAAAATATTCCATGATAGACAAGCAAATATTTTCTATTATAGTGGTAAATAAATTTTGAGATTACATCCTTAGGAACAAAACCATCACCATTGTATTTGATCTTACTATTAAGACCAGTTTGGTGAAAAATAAATTGGGAGAATGGAGAGGAAAATGGATGTAAAAAATCTTATATTTTGATATAAAAATAAGACCTACTTTTATTTTTAGATTTTAGGGCATCATTCATCTTATGACTAAGCCTAACCCATGCATCATTACTAAAGAGGTTTTTGAGAACCAAGTATCTAAAGGAGACTGATATACTAATATTATTCAATACTTGCTCATAAGTACCTACTCCCTAGAGCTCAAGAGAGAAAAAAGAGAGATTTGAGACCCAAATTGGATCATTACATGAACAAGAAAGGGACCTTATATATAATAAATTATAAATTCATCTACCTAAAATGCATATCATGAGAAGAAGATCAAGAGATTATGAAATATTTACACCATAAGATAGGTTGTGGTCATCCCTCTAGAAACACCACAACCCATAAAATCCTTAGAATGGATTATTACTAGAAAATAATATTCAATAATTCACATGTTCACATTATAACATGCCATAAATTTTAAGTCCTAGTGAAAATATAAATGTATGTAATTGGAAATATAATAGATCTATAAATTAATCCTAACTCAGAGAAGATAGATCCTACTTACACTTCCAATTAGGGATACATTAGATAATTGGTTTCATGAGAAATATGGATCCCTTATATCTATCCAAGGTATTTATTACCATAATAATATCACTAGGGAGGGTTACAAAGCCTCCAGTAAAGTAAAACTATGTAATAACCCTAACTAGGTCCTATGTTTTCATATTCACTATACTAATAACAAATAATGCAAAAAGTCTAATCTAGTTCTCACCAAATCTTGTGGAACAAAATGGGGGTTATTAAACATAAAAATAAACATGTAATAGAGAATCCTAATTAAGATATCTATAGGTAAAACCCTAATGCATGGAGAGAGATAATATTATTCAAAAGCTATTACTTATGATACTTTTATCTACTCAGAGAGGCTCAAAGTTAGAGATACTTACCTATAAGACAAACCCATTGAGACTCAATATCTCCTTTGGCCAAAGGTGATTCACAAAACGTTATTATGGTTCATAATGATCACTAAGAAAGGCCAAAGAATCCAAGACTTCTCTACAAGACAATACTCTTATCCAAGTTGAAACCCTAATTTAAGACTCCTCAAGTAGAATGGTTGAAGATCAGATTGTAAAGAATTGAAAATGAATAATAACTCTTTCCTAATATCTAAGAATGGAGAAATGGATGTGTTTATATAGGTGGATCTAACCCTAAACCCTTATTAAAGTTTTGGCCAACAAGGTCAACCCAATTGACCTAGTATCGTAATTGACTAAAACTAACTAGATCATAGACTAAGTCAGCTAGGGGCTGACCTAGTCCCTAATAAGTTTTATCAATAAGAATATAGGGTTGATGTTGCCAACATAATCATGTATTATGTTAGGAAAAGGGCTAATGAAGGTGGTAAAAGACTAGAGGAGTGTGTAAGATAGGAGGCACAGCTTAGGGAAATGTTTTTAGGAGATGGTTGCATTGGTAACAAGTGGTAATAAGGGATAACAATCCTATAAAGCACTAATGGTTTTCCCACCCCTTTCTCGATGCACCCCTTAGGGCATGTACTCAAAGATGTTGAGACTCAATGGGTTATAGTAAGATAGAATGCATTAGTAATAGATTAAGTTTTAAAATATTGTCTGTATACATATACCCCAATTGAATCTCATCACATATCACTCAGGTGCAATAGGGGTTGGTGCTTCAAGAAAATAACATAGAAATACAAAATGGTGAGGCTAAAAAAAGTTTAAGTATTTTAAATAAAAAATCTCTAAAAGTAAATAACTAAAATGGAAATAATTGAAAAATAGATATAATTCATACCTTGATTTACCTTTATCACTAGATGGTTTTCCATTATGTTTGTAGTTTTTGTTGTGGATAGTATAGAGACTATTTTTAATAAACCCAAGAATACAAAACTAAAGAGAAAAAAAATAAATATAAGAAATTCAAATAACTAGTGCTATGTAGACATGATGTACTTATAAATTTGGCATGTTGGTGTGGCAAGTGTTATGTTAGACCAAATAACTAAGTCAAAATTTAGAGTAAATCGGGTAACCAAAAATTCAATGCTATTAAAAACCAAAAAACTCAAACAATTAAACCTTAAGTAATAAAGGTAAACTCACCAAGTTAGACTAAGAGTACATGTCAAAAATATGGTAATCAGACATTAATGTGAAATTAGTTGCAATCCTTACATAAAAATGGGCAAGAAAAAATGGTAAAACAACATGGATGAGTGAGAATTAACAATCCTTACTCAATTATCAATGGAAAAAGGTGCATAAAAGGGAAACCAAAAATGGTGAGTGAAAAGTAACAAGCCAACCTCACTCAAAAATGGAAAAAGTAAATGAAAGTAGAAATGGACTCAGGTGTCCTCAAAAATGGAAGTGAAAATATGACAAATGGTAAAAAAAATTGAAACAAGTCTAAAAATGTAGAGCCATGGTGTAAAGAAAGTAATCCATAATTGCTCAATCCTGTTGTTTTATTCTAAAGATAGATAAAACTGAAACAAAGTAGTGTTAGCATGTTTTTAAGATGTGAAGAAGAAGGAAGTATATAAGAGAGAAAATAGATTTGGAATCACACATGCCTGTCAAGGGGGAAATGAAATAGGTGGAGGGGATAATGAAGGAAAAATCAAGGTATAGGAACTCTTTATCGAAGTCAAGACACTCAAATTAGATTTTTCAAAACAAGAGGACTTTTGACCTTAAGGACTCTAAAAAACTTCTCTTAGCCACACAAGTCTTAAGTCAGTAAATAAAGTATGTAGATCATCCCATGAAGGAGACATGTAAGAAAATTAAAATGGACCTACCTTCCCAAAACATGTTCTCCATTATTTAGGACCCTTTACAGAGCCATCGGTCTATTGTGAAGATTGGGTACTTACATGAAAAAGTAGGTAAAATCATAATTTTTTTGAATTATCCTATTCCAATCTACTGGCCAACTGTGGAGTTTGAGCTTTGATTAGAGATAAGAGATGTGCTTTTAATCACATATTTTTGGTGTAATATTGATTTTTTATTATTTTATGTTACCTTTTGTATATCATTGCCTTTTATTTCAAATGATTTGGATTTTAAATTTATTTATGGATTTTTATATTCCTCCTTCATACAGATTTGGAAAAAAAATATGGGTGCTAAAGATGACTTTTATTTGAATATATGGGACTTGGTCGCTAAGAGAAAGAACTCATATAGCATGGTGTATAAGAATCTCATAAATTCAGGTGAAATAAAATTTATATCTTAACTTAGACCTTATTTTATCCAATTTGGAGTGAAAGGAAAGGAAATCAAGAGGAATGAAACATGAAATAATTTGAATTACTTCAAATCACAAAAAATTGTGAAAAAGGCAAAAAAAGGGATATAATGATAGTGAAATGTGATTCCTTATTCTAAAAAATGAGGGAAATGTAGGAAAACATGATAACACAAGTTGTTATGTATATTCTATCTACAAAAGAAACAAAAGCTAATGTTGAGAACAAAGATCAAGAACTTATAACCATTAAAAAACACATTCTAGAAAAGGAATTAAAAGATGGTGATTTTATGAAGAAGGATAGGTCCTATCCATGGTCTTACATTAAAAATCATAAAATATAAACTCAAGGGGGTGTATAAAGCATGTGAAAAATAAATGAGGTAATAAAAAGTTCATATTTATGAGGAAGGCTAGGTTTTATCCATGTTATTACACTACAACTCACAAATGAGAAATCCAAGGGGTGACAAAAAGTGTGTAAAACATATGAAAACAAAGAGGATAAAATTACATCACAAGGAATACCAAGTCCTATCCATGATTTTACAATGAAATTCATGATAAGAAGGGAAACCAAAAGACCAAAAGTAAGGATGAATGTTTATGAAAAGAGACAGATAATTTAGAGGGTGAGACCCATGTAAGTATCCTACAAAAAGTATTAGATAGATATAAAATAGAAATCATGAAAATAAGGGAAGGATTTAGGTAAAATACTTCTTGAGGAATTGTGCATTGGTGGGATCTTTGAAAATATGGTCTTCATTGGTTTATAGATGATAGGTACTTAGACCAAGAATATCTTTGACTAAATAAGGGCCCCACCATTTTTAGGAATATTTATCTTCTTTGTCATGAGTGTAGTCTAATTTAAGAACAAGATTTACAACATTAAACCTATAAACTTTAACATGTTTGTTATGTTATTTGGTAGTAAGGGCCTTGTATTAGAGATTGTGTTTTAGAGAAAAAAGACAATGTTCATTAAGGAGATCAATAATATAAAGGTGAGATTCACATAATTCTTCATTGGTTATAATACCATGAAGAGATATATAGAGAGAGGGAATATCAAATTCTAATTGAAGGACTAATTTAGAAATATAGACTAGAGAGAATGGCATTACCCCAGTGAAAATACGTATTCTAGTGTAATAGGCCCAAAGAGCATGATAAAGATGAAGGTACCAATCTGTGTAGGTTTTATGAATTATATTTTGGATAATTTTATTAGTAATTTTGTTGGTATCTTCAAATTTGATATTACATTATGGATGATAAGGTGTGGAAAACTTGTGATTGATTTTAAATTTAGCACAGAGCTATTTGACATCTTAATTTTTGAAATTACCATCATTATTTGAAATGATGGTATGAGGGACACCAAAGCATCAAATTATTTGGTTAAGGATGAATTTAGAGATGGTGGTAGTAGTTACATTAACAAGGGTTAATCTTTAACCCATTTGGTAAAATATTTTGTGGCTATGATTATAAAAGCATTTCCATCTTGAGATCGAGGTAATTTAACTATGAGATATAATCCCCACATGGAGAATGGCTAGAGAAATTATATAGTTTAAAAATTAGTTGGAAGTGAATTAATTAAATCATCATGAAGCTAGCAAGAAGTAAACTTTTTAGTGGATTTGATGGCATCCTTTTCAAGAGTGGGCCAAAGTATCCCATACGTAAGTATCTATGGGTTGTAGCATGTCCACTATAGTGGCCACTAAAAATGCCCCCATGTGCTTGTTCAATAAGAGGAGGAACCTCATATTTCATAACATAAAAGATAAAGGTACCTTAAACATTATGATAATATAAGATGTTATATCAAAATATATACTTAAAATCTTGTTTGTGAATGTGAGTCTTTTCATGGGAATCTAGGTTGGGAAGTTAAGTTTGGTGTTCTTGGAATTAAATGATGTCTTCGTACCATGGGATTTGTTGTATGGTGATGGCCTCAATTTGGTAGATAAGTGATTATTTTGGCTGAATATAATATGGATATTTTATTATTTGGATAATAAAATTAAGATCAATAAAAAATTGGTACAAATGAAAAAGAGATGTTGAAGAAGTGAGGGAATTGGCAATAGAATTTTGATCTTAAGGGATAGGCTCGATGGTTAAAGAAATAAAATATTTGGAAAGAGTTATTGTAATTTGATGATAATAAATGAGATTCTCACTTTTTCATTGGTAATCACCATTAACTTGGTGTAAAATGAGTTTGGAATCACCTAAAGCATGTAGGTATTGGATATCTAAGTCAAGGGAAACTCTTATGCCTAAGATAAAATCTTTATACTCTGCCATGTTGTTAGTAATGTCAAAATTTTTAAGATAAAATATAAAGGGATGATTTTTCCAAGAGGTATTGTAATAATACAACCTACCCTAACTCCTTGAAAGCATTTATCACCATAAAAGTTAAGGGTCCAAGTATCCTTGTGTAAATCAATATTAATTTTCAAAAGTTCTTTAATAACAACTTTTGGTTTAGTAGTATCAGGGAGGATAATAGATTCATCAAGATTACTTGATTCAAGGTCATCATGAAGTTATTGAAGTAATATTTAAGGGATATGTATTGGTTAATACCTTAAATATAGAGAATATTTGTAGTAGGAAGACTATCTTGAAGGTGGTTGGTAGTGGGAAGACTATCTTGTGACATTTAGACTTAGTGATGAGGTCATCCACATATGTTTCTATAATTTTGTGGATAAGATCATGAAAGATATGAGTCATTTCCCATTAATAATTAGCTACAACATTTTTTAATTCGAAAGGCATTTTATCATAGAAATAGGTATCCCATTCTACGGTGAAAGTTGTCTTGCATTGGTCTTTGGGGGAAACATGAATTTGGTTATATCTCGATAATCCATCTATAAGAGACAACATATCATAACCAGTTTTGGAATAAATAGTGGCATCTATGGAAGGTAGAGAGAATTTTTCCTTGGGACAAGCAAGATTAAGATTATAGAAATGCAGATACAAATGATCATAGTGACCTTTTTCTGAATAGGGACTATGTTATAAACTCATTAATAATATTTAATTGATTTGATAAACTTAGCATCAATAACTTTGAGAATTTATTTATGTCTTAAGATGGAAACTTAGGGTGTAAATTTCCATTACTTTTGGTGCACATGTTTGGCATTGGAATAAGTGATGATCTTATACACCATAATTCTAGGGTCAATACCAGGCATGTCCTCTATGACCAAGTGAATATATCATGATATTTGTCAAATAATAAGCTAAATTTATCATGTTTAGTGGGTGTGAGTTTGTGATAAATTTTAATAGGTCGAGGGCATGATGGAGTACCATATTTAATGCGAGTGGTTTCTTTGATAAGCATAGTATTGCTATCTTGGAAATGATATGGTGAATCTGGTAAAGAAGAAATTATATTATCTTTAGGGTCGATTATAACAATGAAGTTATTGAAAAAAGGGAATTTATTTTTGAAATTCCCAAGTGCATGATGTTTTCAAAGAAGTTGAGGTTCTCGAACATGAAATAATTCAAGAATAGCTTCAACACTAGGCAAGGTGGGTGGAGGGCCATAATATTCAACATCTACTTAGAGATCAAGAATTTGATTAACATGACTATCATATTATGAATGTATTTGATGGACATATATGACCTTGGCATCTAATGTAATCTCAGGAGTAGAAGTAGATTGACCAGATGAGATTATTGTGTTGTTAGTTTATTTGATGGGGGAAAATTAGATGTAATAATGGGATATATAGGTTATATAGAAGATGCAATAATTTTTAGAGGTTCTGAAGGTATGTTTTTTAATACCACCTAAGGTGTATCAATAAGTGGATAATTGATATGAGGTACATAACCTTAGGGAGTTAATTCATAATATATGGAAATGATGTGAACATCCTAGTTGAAACCATATATTTGAGCTAAAACTTTCTAATAATTTTGTACATCCAAGTCTCGAGATTGAGATTGTACCATGATGTAATTATCATCATCAGTTGAAAAAATGGTACATGCTTTATATTTAGGGGGAGTTTCATAAGGTGAAATTATGAGGTCACTAAACTTACGTAGAGACATGATTAGAGTTTCTTGGAATAATTTGTCTATACAATAATCATTACATGTGAAGGCATCTTATGGGTGAGAAGGTTTTTGAGCATTTTATGGAGGGGTAAAATTAGTGATCTCATCAATGAGAGGACTAGTGCAATCATGAGGTAATAAAGAAGGAGAAATCCACTCCAATATGTAAGTAGGTAGCTTAGTAGTGTTGTAAGTATGTTTTAAGTCATTAGGTTTATCATCATCCAAATCAATAAAAGTGACCTGTAAGTCTTGATTGATGTTGATAAATTTAGGTAAGGGAGCACTATTGATGGTAAGAATGTGATATTGAGATTATAGATTAGTAATTTGAATTATTCAAGGGTTGGGATCATCCTCATGCTTATATCATTTTCCATGATGTATGAATTTGATGCATTGGCTAGCATAAGAGGTGATGGCTTTCATTCTATGTGTTCAAGGGTGACCAAGGAGAATGTTATAAGATAGGAGCAAATCAAGGACCATAAGTTTAGTTATAATATTCTTGGGTCTGATTGTTAAAAGAAGACAAATACAACCAAGTGGGATTTAATTATTTTTATCAAATACATGATAGGTAAGGTGGGTTTGCTTGAAATTATCCTTATTATATCCAAGTTGTTAGATGAGACACAAAGATGTCACATTAATACTAGACCCTTCATCAACTAAAACTTTATAATTAAGGCTAGTATTAATTGATATTTTATTGAAGATTGGTGGATCATCGGTGCAAAAACTTATCTCTTTGTTAATCATGTCCTCTTTTATAAATTCAATAAAAGGCTTGGAAGAAGGAAAAATGGATTTAATAGTATTCACGTTGGTAGGTTGAGGCTAAATAGAGGGTGGTTCTTCATCTATAGGAGATGGATCTTAAATTTCTCATAATTGTTTCATAAGGAACTTTTGATGATAAGGAGAAGTATAAACTAAATCTATAAGTGGAATCTTGCAAGGGATGGACTTAAGTTATTCAAGAAAGTTACAATGAGATTTAGAAGAACTAGTGTGAGGTTTATAAGGTAAGGTATATTTTGAAGTAATGGAAGTTGTTGAGGGTTCAAAATAAGGAGGTGGTTCCTCATGGGATTTTGAAGTTAAAAGAGTGGTTATAGTATGTTTGAGAATTTGTTCCTCCAAATATGTTTTATTACATTTTGTCACAAGATCTTTGTGAGCTGGTTTGTGATAATAATTAACCTTATTTGTGTTAACATATTGATAATTATTGTAATATTGGTCATATTTGGCATCAATAGCACAAACATCCTTGGTATTTTATTGTTTATTATATGTGGAAAAATATTTTTGGTTATTATAAGAAGCTTCGGGAGCTTCTCATTTTTTAGAAATAGTGTTTTACTCTTGATGACAAAGTTTGATTATGGTTTCATTATTGAATGAATCACCAAGCATGCAAGGGACAACAAGTTTATTAATCCCTCAATAAATTTCATTAAAATGACCAATATTGGAATGGAACCAATAAAATTGATTAGGATCATACCATTTAGGAGGATTATTAGGATAAGTAAAGGGTTTAAAAGGTGGTAAGATTTATTTCATTTGTTGCATAGTTAGTGGTATGTGAGAAGATGGGGAATTGTTGGGTTTGGCAACTCTTGATTTGGTTTAAGGAGTATTGCCAATGATGACATTGGTAGAAGTTTTGGTTTAAGGAGTATTTCCAGTGATGACATTATTAGAAGTTTTACAAGATCCTTTAAGAAATTTGGTATTGGGTTTGAATTGTTTCATGAGGAAGTCTTGGCATTTATCTTGGTCAAGAGATTTGTTAAGTGTTTGAGGAGTAACCTTTCAAACCTTATATTGAAGCAAAGAATTTAAAGTATTTATAAATATTTTGAATAAATTTTCATCAGTCATGTTATTTTTAGCCTTATGGTCCATAGATTTCCATCGTTTGATAAAATCATGAGATGATTTGGTGGGATATTTCTTATAATTGATGAAATGGCTAAGGCAATTTTTGGGAAGGTCATTATGTTAAAACTCTTTAACTACAGGATTGACTAAATACTCAAGTTGCCAAATGAAATGCTGGGGAAGTTGGCTATACCATTATAATACATCTATAGAGAAGGTTTTAGCTAGAATTTTATTTGTGGTGAAATTATTAGTTGGATCTAATATTTATAAAGAATTCCAAAGTCTTTGAAAAAATATGTAAGGTCTTTAGTCCCATCATACTTGATAGTTGGAGATATATTACCAATATCAATGGACATAATTAAAGGAGATAAAGGCTCATTTTGGATACTTTAAAATATTTTTTAATTCATAATAGGTTGAGGAATAACATTTCTTGAGGCATATCTAAGAGGTAGAGGAATAAATTTTGGATTGTCTTGAGGATTAAGAACTAGAGGTTGATTATCCATATTGATCAAATGATGTTGTAATTGCATCATTTGAGATGTGTTATAAGTTTGCATTATGCTCATTTGTTGTATAAATTGAGTCATATCGATTGGTAGGTCGGTTTTTGTAAGAGAAGTCCCTGAATTGGTATTGGGGGGAGGGTTATTGGAAGGTGGATTACTAATGGGATTGTTGGATATAATTTTGTCAAATGATCCCATATTATGTTGAAAATATTGAAGATGAGAATTTTATTGATAGGTAAAAAATGATCAGATCTAGGTACTTCATCTTGAAGTGTGATTTGAACCATGTTACATTCTATAGATGGAGGGGAAGAGGTACTTCAAGAGTGAGGGTTATCTTGGGAGGTAAAGAAAGGGAGAAATGAATACCCCATATAGTGTCTAAATAGATTTAAGTTTTCCAAGAATATTTTAATATGGAATTAAGGATGTTTTTGAGGAAATGAATAAAATTTTGAAGATGAGAAACAAACAAATAGATCATCCAGATAGGAGAACAAGATCAACAATAAGAACATGGAGTCGACCAGGTCAACCTATTACTATTAGATAAAAAAAATAAGAAGAGTATAGAGTCAACTAGGTTGATTGAGTACTATAAATAGGGAAAAATACAACCTAATAAGGATATAGAGTTGACCAAGTCAACTTAGTACTATAACCTAACTAGTAAAAGGGATATAAAGTTGACCAAGTTGACTTGGTACTATAGGCTAGGAAAAAGATGGTTTATAAGAGATTGTGTCAAATAGAATGACAATATGCTAGAAATAGGGAAAGATTTTACACTGTAATTTGAAGCAAGAAATAGAATCAAACATAAAAACAATTGGATCAATGAGAATGATCCAAATGGAACATAGGAGAAAACCTTGCACAAATATTGGTCAATGCAAGTTTTTATAATACAACATACAATTAGTAGACAACAAACATACAACTAAAAGTTAAATTATAACTAAGTAGTCATCTTAAGTGTTGTTAGATCTTTATAAAGTGTTAATTTAAGTGTGATATGGAATTTGGTTGAAAAGAGGGAAATAGAAATCAATCTATGGATGGTTTCAGGATGTTTAGGTTAGAAGAGATATGTGTTGGCAATGGTATTGGCTTAGTATTAGGACCTACCCCCTCAATTCATAATCCCAAAATGATAAGGGTGTCAAGTGTTTTTCTAATATATACCAATAACCATGTGTTTATACTTGGCTATAAAACTAAGTTGGCTTCCCCCTTGGTGATGAAATCTAAGTAGGTAGGCCTTGGGAAGACAAATATTAAATGTGTTTTAAAATTGTGTGATTTGGTAGAGTGTGAAAAAAGAGAAAAATAGTTTAACTAAAATCTATATTTAAAAACCAACTAATTAGAATATGTGAGCTACTCTAAGCATGAAAATAGTTAAAAATGAAAATGTGAATTAACTACTATCATATAGTTTCTAATTTCCAAATTAAAAATGGTATAGAGTTGGTTTAGATGAAATTGTATGAAAACATTATAGAATAAAGTTGAGAGGGTCATTACTATTTTTTAGAAGTAATATTATTAAATAACTAAGTCAACCAAGTTGACTTAGTCTTATAGATAGAAGATAGGCTATAGAACTAAGTTGACCAAGTTAACTTAGTTTGTTCTAAGATGCTAGTTTTGAAGATTACAAACTTGCACAAAATAGAACTATAATGAAGTATTGAATTGAAAGAGAGAGAAAGAAAGGAATATTAGTGGGTTGGAAGATGTTGAGGATTGAAAATTTTCTATTAAAGTATCTTGAATGTTTCCTACAAGTTCTACTAACTATGTCAATTAGGTCAACCTAGTTTTGTGAAACCCTATTTGTTAAAGTATGTTAAGATGACTAAGTTAACCTGGTCAACTTAGTTTATTATTTGGATGCTAACTATAAGACTAAGTTCACCTGCATAACTTAGTTTACTATTCTAAATACTAATTGGGAGACTAAGTTGACCTATTCAACATAGTATATTATTTGGGACTAAATAAGAGTACTATGTTGACCTACTCAATCTAGTAACCTATATCTAATGAATACCTACAGAGAAAACATAGAGTCATTTGGATGTGACTGTGTTAAAAGTATGCATAGAAGTTAGAAATATAATGGCCTAGTTGACCTAATATCACAAATATAGAAAAATAATAAAATTATAGAAATTAAAATCATGAAATAAAACCTATAAGGGTTATACTCACATCAGGTTTACCAAGATGTATGCAATGGGAAATGCATCAAATCTATAAATAATTTCTATCTCAAAGAAGATAGACCCTACTTACACATCTGATTGGGGATACATTAGATAATTAGGTTCATGACCAATATGGATCCCCTAGACCTATCCAAGGGATATATTACCACAATAATATCACTAGGGAGGTTTCCAAAGCCTCTTATCAAGTAAAACTATGTAATAACCCTATCTAGGTCTTATGTTTTCATATTCACTATACTAATAATCAGTAAAGCAAAAAGTCTAATCTATTTCTCACTAATATTATGGCACAAAATGGGGGTTAATAAACATAAAAATAAAAATGCATAAGATAATCCTAATTAATATATGTATAGGTAAAATCCTAATGCATGGAGAGAGAGAGAGAGAGAGAGAGAGAGAGAGAGAGAGAGAGAGAGAGAGAGAGAGAGAGAGAGAGAGAGAGAGAGAGAGAGAGAGAGAGAGAGAGAATATTATTTAAAAGCCATTACTTATGCTACTATATATTAAAAAGAGGATCAAAGTTAGATATACTTACCTAGAAGATGAACCCATTGAGACTCAATCTCTCCCTTGGTCAAAGGTGCTTCACAAGAGTTTTTTATGGTTTGTAAGGATCACTTAGAAAGGCCAAAGCATTCAAAACTTCTCCACAAGAAAATATTAATCTCCAAGTAAAAACCCTAAGCTAATACTCCTCAAGTATAATGGTGGAAGAGAAGATTGTAAAGAAATGCAAATGAATAATAACTCTTACCTACTCTCTAAGAATGGTGTAATGGATGTGTTTATATAAATAGATCTAACCCTAAACCACTCTAAAAATTTTGGTCAAAAATGTTAACCTAATTGACCTAGTATCATAATTGACAAAAACTAACTAGGTCATAGGCTAGGTCGGCCAGAGGCCAACCGAGTCCCTAATAAGTTTTATCATAATGATACAATGTTGATGTGGTTGACATAGTCATGTAAACTATCAAAAATGGGTTTATGTTATGAAAATAGATAATAAAGGTGGTAAATACTAGAGGATTGTGTAAAATAGAAGGCAAATCTTAGGGGAATGTTTTTAGGAGCTATTTGGATTGGTAACAAGTGGAAATAAGGGATAACAATCCTATAAATCACTAATGTCCTACCCACCCCTTTCTAGGTGAACCCCTTAGGGTGTATACTTAGAGATATTGAGACTCTATGGGTTCTTAGAAGATAGAAAGAATTATTAATTGATATGGTTCAAAAATATTATATGTATACAAGAAGTACACATAATAATGCCTCTGTGTGATTGAAGGAAGACCATTTACTCAATGGGGCTTGGACTTCATTAGTGTCATTAATATTAATTATTCAACTAGCCATAATTTTTCACTCACTATTACATACTATTGCATTTCATAGACTAATTCGAGAAACATTTTAGGTGACAATTCAGGTGATGGTTCTACCCCAATTGGTGGTAAAACTTTTGAGAGCCATAACTTTTGCACCATAGCTCCATTTGACTCCCCATTTGAATGGTTGGAAAGCTAAGAATGAGGGGAATGTCATGATATGTCACAATATTTTCTCAGTGGGTTTTGATTCCCAAAAAACAAATGGAATTTCCCCAAATTTCAATTTTAGTAGTGCAATCTAAAAATAGTAAGTTTTTAAAAATAGTAATTCCTCGAATTCTATATTGTTTTAAATCATGGAAGTCGAACCACTTAATCTCCCTCAATATTGGTGACCTTCCACATCCTTCTCATACCTTAAAAACATGTCTACATGAATATTTAATCCAAAATTGAAATTAGACATCTCTTCTCAGAGATAGGAATTTGTTTGGGTCTGTAAATTTAATGAATAAAACATCTCTTCTCATAGATAGCATTATTGTTATTGTGTTGTTCTTGTTTCTTGAATTATCTTTCAACCAAAGCTTTTGAGTTTTGGATCATGGACCAAATATGTAGCTATAAATAATTCAATAGCATAAGATGTGATCATAATTTTATAAGAAAATATCATAAATAAATTTAGTACTCCCATCTCTCTAGTTTTTGAGAATGGGCTAACATTCCAATCAACTAAATTTATTGAATGGGCCCACAATAATCAAATCACCATCAGGTCATTATCCAACCATTACCCACAAGGAATTAAATTGGTTGAGGTAAAAAATAATAACCTAATTAATACTATTAAATATTCCATAATAGAAAAACTTAGGGATTGGCATAATCTATTGAAGTATGCACTATGGGTTTATCGAACAAGATACAAACAAGCACTCAAGGCCTTGCCTTATTAGTGTATGGGAGATAACCCATTTTCCAAATCATAATTAGATTTACAACATATAAAATTATATAGGAGTACATGGAACCAAGTGAGAAGGTGGAGTCTCAATTATTATATATAATAGAGATGGAAGACTCAAGGACTGAGGCCTTACATAATTTTAGTAAACATCATGACATAGTGAAAATATGGTTTGACAAAAGAGAAAAATTCAAAGCATTCAAAATATCTAACTTGGTGATTCTATGGGATAAATCCCAAGAAAATAAATGACATCATGACATGTTTATCCCATTATGGATTTTTACATTATCATATTTCAAAGATCCTAGGTAATAATGATTTTTATTTGAGCGGCCTCCAAGGCAATGAGATGACACATCCAGTCAATAAATAGTTTTTGAATTATTAATTCATGGCTATACGATCTAGGTATGTCCTTGAATAATAACATATGTGGTGGTAAGATTAAGATTAGGATATATTTATTTCCTTATTAGGATAATTTATAACTTTCATAGAGTAGTTTCCCTACTTCCTACATTAACACTCTGAGTTTTTAGTAGTTCATTTTATAGTTTAACTTCATAATTTTTATATTAGATATTTTTATTTATCCTATGTTAATCTAATTTAATCCTCATAGCATGCTTAAACTAAGTATCAAACCTATTAGATCTTCCTATAACATGTTTATAAGCTAAAGGATCGGCCTATGGGAAAACACACCAAGAAAAGGTACACCAAATTATTTACTTATAATATTTTTCACCCCTGCATTTTATAGTTTTAGAATTGAGGTATGCAACATGGAAAATTAATCATGATCAGGCTAACATTGAATACTTCAATCAGGCATATAAAGGTTACTTTGATTCCTATATTTAAATTTTATAAAGTTTTTCATTTTCCCTAGATCAAATGAACTTAACATATTAATACTTGTTTTAATAAATAACCATTGATATGAGTATAGCTAGTAGGGGTAATGTATTAAAATAATGCTTCCATAGACACCATCTCATTATGTTTTTTACTCCCCTCTTCCATCAATATTATATAAAAAAATATATAGCAAAATAATGATCAATGCATACTTAAAAGAGTGGTCCAACAAACCAAAATAAAAATCCAAAGGTGATCAAAATCTCAAATTATGAAATAAGGTCAATGTACCATGCATCATGCAAGAATGCAAGAGAATAAATAAATAACCCATGGTACCTCTTTTGGGGATATGGATGTTTGTTTGGTAATAGAGAAATGCCAGAGCTTCCTAATTTTTAGATCTATTTTTCTAAACAACTAGAATGCAACCAATAGTTGTCCCAAGTCTCTACTAAACTCCTCATAATAAGGATAAAAGAAAATCACTTAATTCCACATAGATCTATAGTAAATGAAAAGGAAATTATGTTTTATGTGGCTATTAGTATTCTATTTTATATATCTAGTTTGATTATTCTTTGTGGAATGGTTCATGTTTGATATAAAAGTTGTTAACCAAAGGTTCTAGGTTCTTAAATACTCGAGAGTATTTTCTCTGTGATTTTCTATTTGTTGTACCCAACATACCTCCATTACTTTTTTTTATAATACGGACCCACTATATTTAAGAGCATGGTATATCCCTATCTTAAAAATATTCTAAAGTGAAAAGCTTTATGTATTTCAATAAGTATGTTATTCAGTAGACCTATGAACATGCTTTGTTTTTAGACTAACCTACTGATGTTCTTCAAAAGTTTTTTATATATATGTTTCATCTCATCAAGGTATTCGATAATTTTTTCTATAAACTTATTCAATGAACTCATTTAGAATTGTGTTTAGTAGGATTTGGTCTTTGAAACATTTTTTTGGAAGCCTACCTTCGATAGTTTTTAACACTTTGCATTTATATAGACATCCACATTAATCTACTCTTTAGATTTTTTCATTCACAAGAATTGTTCGAGACATCTATTTATAATTCCTATTTACATGACCTTTGAAACTTTATTCACCTTGTATCAAATAATTCACTATTTACGCTTTAAGACCTACTCTTTGGAAGCCATATTTATGGAAGTTTTACACTTTAGCTTGTTTAGATCTTTAAAATATTTGTTCATAAATACCTTTGGAAAAATCACTTGACATAAACTTGGCCTTCAAAAATTTTTTTTGGGAATTTAATTCAACAAGTTTCTCCAAATCATTTCATATTCAACTATTTTTTTGGTAAAATTATTCATGGGAATAGTTGACATTTTGGTCTTTGGAAAAAGTGTTTATCTCACTAAGGTCTTCAGCAAAATTATTTAGGGTTTTTATTTGACTCATTTCAATATTTGGAAAAAGTGTTTAGAACTTTTGTTTGAGAGAATCATCCACACTATTATATCCTAACAGTAAATTATCGAGGGCCTTGTGGCATGGTAAACCAAATCCAAATAAGTGATTAAATTACGAGTGATAAAAGGCAATGATGTATCACTCTTGTTAAACATCAAAAGTGCCTAAGTGGCATAACCACCAAATGAAATGGAAAAGTTCAAATTAAACAAAAAAATTAAAGTTATAGATGTTGGTTGAATATTTTGTCGATCAACGTACTAATAAACAAAATAGGTCTGATCAGCCAAAGTAGGAAGATTGGTCATCCAAATGTGTAGGTTTACCACATCAAAAGGGGAATAATCTCTCCTCTCATCAAGGGGAGGTTCCCTATAGATATGTTATATATATATATATATAAACAAAAAATAATACTCAAGGGTAGGACAAACCATCCATCTCTCTTTTTTCAGAGATGATGCATGCAGATCAAAGGAAAAACTCAAGGGAAATGATAGAAAGCCCTCTTCTTCTTTCATAATAACTATTCATTAAACCACAAGAATACTCTTGGTAGTAAATGCAAAGTGTAACCAAGGATGTAGTAACTAGCAAATTGAGATGCAGCACAAAGTCTCCACCTAAATTGCTCAAGAGTAAGATACGAAGGACAATGAGGGCACAAAGTCATCCCAAGGTCCTTTACATATAAATGAAAAGAAAACACACTAAAGGCAATTATGGGGGCACAAAGTCTCTCCATAGTTGATTTTAGGACACCTTCCTGACTGCTTTCACTAATTCTACTTGTTGAATTAAAGGAACATAAAATATATCAAGGAAAAAGACATAAGAACAATTTCCTCAACAATCAAAGATATCACAGCACAAAGTCTGAAAAGTCACTTGCTTTCTTATTCCAATAACAAAATATGATCATAAATCTAAGCTCAAAGTCTCAATAATGCCTTCCAATTTGGGCAGAGTTTCATTTCTGATTGTCAAAAAGAGATATTTTTACAATAAAAGAGAGTCTCTTATATAGCCTCTTCAAGGACTTCAGAACAGTAACACATCATGTTGCATTGAAATTTGTTAAGAAGACATGCTGAAATTTAGGGGCATCTACCCATTTGCTTTTCTCAATGCAGAGAAACAAGTCACGCTATTGAAAGTTTGCATCTTTCAATGTCCACTTGGTGATCTAATCCTTCATCATTCCTCCTTTTCTAGTTAATTGAATTGGGTTCTTGATTCAATTTGATATTCTATTCCTTAATCACTTCTTGTTGATCTTGGCCTTAAATTCTGTGAATGCATTCAGGTCTATAGATTACAAGGATCAATGACTATTTTATGAGCTTTGAAATTGACGTTCCCACACCTATCCCTACATTTTCATTGGCTAGTTTGCTATTCCTAAATTTGATGTCTTCAGGTGTGTCACCCCTTGGTCCTTCTTCGGCTTTCCTATTTTGCATCCTCCCAAAGGGAAGATGACCCTTCAGCTTTGGGGAGTGTCCTTTAAGTTGGTAGTTGAGAGTCCCCCATAAGGGTACCTACCCTTCGGGGTCCTTTGGTGGCCTTTTATCTTCGGTAGTTCTACGGAGCTTTCTCGCGGGCATTCGCGTGGACTTTTTCCTCGAGCTTTCTCCATGGGCATTTTCCCATGGGATTTTTTTGTGGGCATTTTCTTGTAGAAAAAAATTCCATGAACAACTTCCCATGGATAAAAAGTTTGTAGAATTACTTCCCGTGGATAAAAAGTCTACATAATTGATTTGTCTCTTTGGAAATTTCTTCGAGCTTTCTACCTACAGCTTCTTTCTTGAATTCCTTCAGACTTTTTGTCTAAAGGAATTCCTTTAGACAAAAAGTATGAAAGAATTAATTTTGTAGCTTCCTTGAAAATGACCCTTCTGAATGGTGCTTTTGTCAACCAAGTGCCCTCCGCAAGGGCACTTGTCCTTCAGGAGGCTCTTTTAAACTTTTGCTTTGAACGGCTCCTTTGAACCAACCATTGAACTAGGCTTTGAACCACACTTTGAACCAATATTTGAACCAAGCTAATGATCCCTTTGATTGAACCAAATGGATGAACCAAGCTTTGAACCAAGTGGATGAACCAAACTTTGAACTAAGCCAATGAACCAAGCTTTGAACTAAGCCGATGAACCGACTGAGTGAACCGTTTGATTGAACCAACTGAGTGAACTATTTGATTCAACCAAAGCATTAAACTAATCATTGAACCAAGATTTGGTTTAATGGTTCAATGGTTCATTCCCTTTGATTTGGCTAAGTCCTTTGGAAATTCCTTCATTAAACCAAACGTGTTGAACATGTTGAACCTTGAACCCATTGAACCTTTGAACCAAAGTGGTTCAATGGTTCAACAGTTCAATGGTTCAAGCTACCTTCTCTTTGATAAGTGTTTTGAAGCCATTGAACCTTGAACCTTGATGAAGAACTTAACTCTTACCAATGATGTTGAACCTTTGAACTTGTTGAACCCATTGAACCAAAATGGTTCAAGGTTCAATGGTTCAATTGTTCAATTGTTAGATCCTTGCTTAGATGCTTGTCAATGGACATTTTTTATTGAACCAAGGCACTGAACCAATCCAAAAAATGAGTAAGTGTTGGAAACTGATTATTTTGATTGAACCCGCCTATAGAAGCCTTTGAACCTGTAGAAATGAACCTGCCTGCAGAGTCTGTAGAAACCAAGTCCGTAGAAATCAACCTGTAAAGCCCATTGAACTTGGCCTGCAAAGTCCATAGATTCCTAAGAAGCTTGAAAAATGAGGAATTTGAATGCCCAAGACAAATTTTAGGAAGGGAAGAGACAATTTTGGTCTGTAGGACCAAAATAGTTTAAATGTTGTCCCAAAAATGAGTGATATTTTTTGGGAGACAATAGCTAGCTCCAGTTGAGAAAATTCTATCAATTATAAAAAGAATTGAAAGGAGTAGAATCCAAAATCTCCAGTGTCTTCATGTGTACCATTGGGCTATGGAGTCATGCTACCAAAAAATGAAAGGCATCAAAAATGGAAACAAACAAAACAAAATAGAATTAAAAACTATACAACTATACATATGTACAGATGAAATGATCTGATACTTCAAGAATTAAAGTATTTTAGATGTTGTTTCCTGAGAGATAGTGAAAATAGTGCTCTATCCTGGTAAACCAATAGGAAACCATTTTGCCCCCAAAAATGATGACAAGTGAATGAAGCTCTCCACCAGGAAACCAATTTTTTGTGTCTTCCTCTTGGCTTTTTCTTCTTCTTGTCCCATGGTAGGATGTGGTCTTCAATTTGAAAGCCATAACTCCTTGCTTTCTTGATGAAGGGTTCATTTGCCTGATTTTGATTTGCAACAGCATGGTCCATTACCATAATTGGTTATTTTTCTGGTTTAGTCCAACACATGATAGGATTATCCACATCAAACTCCTGACAAATTATCATCTTAGCATCTCTTTTGATGTGAAGGAGTTTGATTTATTCATCTTGAGAAATCTTCAATCTGAGTAACAAAGATTCACATCTAGCTATATTATTGGTGTTGCTAATTTGCAAATTACATGAAGGAAGAATATATCCTTCAGGAGATATCAACACAGTCCCAACTCCATCATTGGTGGAGGAATTGCTGCCATTATATTCTAGGATCCAAGCATCATCAGAAGCTAATCTCCAATCAGATTTCTCTTCATTAGAGATGGAAGATCCTTCCCTATTTATAGTGCAGCCTACCAATTCTCCTGAAGTCTTGTTTGGATCAATTCCTGGATTGTCAACTATAGGAATTTCATCTATAGAAACATGAACATTCTCTGTGGTCAATAAATAATTACCCCTACCTAAAGATTCAAATAGAATTTGTGCTGTAGGAGCTGATGTTTGGGTGACCATATATTTTGCCTCTTTTTCAGGGAGTAATCTCTTCATTATGCCTTGGATAGGGATCCTTACTTCAGACAGGTCCATGCTTAGTTCTTCTCCCACATCCTTGCAAAAATTTCATCCAAGCAAAATGCCATAGGATGATGGGACATCAGCCACCAAGACAGTCATCTTGATTCTTTTGTCTGGAAAGGTTGCAAATGTAAATTGGGCATCTTTGATTTGCCCTAATAGTGGTACTTTCTTGTTCTCCATGGAGAAACATCTCCCAAATGTCTTGGTTAATGTGAGGCCTAGAGACTCAGCTACTTTAATAGGCATGACATTGTTAGATGCCCTAGAATCAATGATGTAATTGTTGAGCTGATAACTATTTATTAATAGGGAAACATAGAAAGGTTCTATTTTCCTAGGGGTAGCTGGAGGAGTAATGATAAGATTATTTGGAATGGGCATGTTCTTTAGGGAATAAAGAATTATTTTCTTAACCTCTTGTCTCGTAGGGATGGTTTCATTCTTGACACATTGGACCAACTTATCCAATTGATCAAGATTAGACTGCAAATATTTAAATTCAGACATTTGTATTTTGGTCTTTTTGACATGATCAATTATGTCAAATGACTGAATTGAGATAGGTATAGAGAAAGGTACTTCAAACTTTTGAGTTTTAAGAGGGATGGGAGATGGGATAGTTTGCAAATTTGAAGTAGAAGGAGAAGGTGAAATTGATTTACTTGTCTTTTGGGTAATCACCGAATCCTTTGACTGGAAAGGCAAAGTGGTTCCATGCTCAACAATCATGATTGTTGGTTGAGGTTGTTCCTCTATCTTCTCTTTATCAGCTTGCTAGATTGATTGGTTCTTGGACCTGGTAAACACTGCATATGATTCATCAAAATCTTCTCATTTTCTTCCAAGTTCATCTTAGTAGTTTAGGAAACCAATGTGGGAGTCACCAGCTGATTCTTCTTGATTGTCTTTAAGGAGATCAGCGTCACTTTCTTGATTCAATTCAGGCTAGAAAGAGAACTCTAATTTTGCTTTAAGATATCCCATTGTTGAATTGGTTAGAGGAGCTTCCAGGGCAAGTTTCCCTTATGGGGGAGGAAGGTGATTCTATTGCCCTTGATTCCTGGCAGCATTGCCTTGATATGACTAATTTTGGAATGTCCTTCTTGGCATATCTCTGTATGAAGGAGTAGAAGACATTCCTTGCGCCATTTGCTTTTTGAGAGCAAGTAACTCATTTGCCAACTTCTACACCATTGGATTTGTGGTGCTTGTAGATGAATATTTAGAAGATGATGAAGCTATATTTCTATTTGGATCTCTTCTTATCTTCCCTACTAAGATGAGATCATCTTCTACCTTAGTGGCCAAATGTTGAGCTTTAGCAAGATCTATTTGACTAGCACGTCTCAATAGAAAACTTACTTCAGGTAACTGAGAATTAATGAAGAAGCATTTGAGATTCTTAGCTATAGGTCAAGAAATTACAAGAATTTTGTTCCTTAGTTTGTCAAATTTAGCTATGAAGTCTCTCATTGGTTCATAAGGCTCTTTCTTCATCTGTGTAAGTTGAGACAGAAGTGCATGTGTATCTTCTGCAGGTTTGAATCTAGCTTCAAACTTATCTTTGAGAGTATTCCAATCAATCATTGACTGAGCATGTAAATGATAAAACCAATCTACAACAACACCTTGTAATGTTTCTACAAATAGCTTGACTGCTACATCTTCAAATTCTACTCCAATTACTCCACAGGCTATGCTGAAGGCTGCAATGTGTTCATCAGGATGAACTTTCCCATCAAAATAGAATTTGGGGAAATTCTTCCTTAAATTGTGTGGAAGCTCATGTAGATGTGGAGTAAGATTGAGAGGACCAAAATCATTACCCTAGGGGCCTTGAACTACCATTATAGGATTTTAAAAAGGAGGGATAACAAATCTTAGAGGGATAATTATTAGCAAAGCTTTATCAACAACAGAAGTAGATACTTCGTCTAGCAGTGGAGATATGACTTTAGTAGGAGGAAAGATCTTGGTTCATTAGAGATGAGATGGTGAATAAAATAGATCAAAATCACTTTGCTGTACCAAATCGAATACAGGGTCAACAATACCTTTAGCCCTTTGGCTTCGTGTATACCTTGAATCTACCAGATTGTGAAACAAAAATGGAAAAGAATTGACCTTGCTTCAGTTTGAAGCTTGAAGCTTTAAGCTGTGTGTTCTTTCCCAGTTAGTGTGGAGGTGAATGGTAAGGATATAAATGGATAATGGGTTATATCCCTAGCGGAGTCACAAAAAATAGTTGGTTGAATATTTTTTTGATCAACGTATTGATAAACAAAATAGATCTGATCAGCCAAAGTAGGAAGATTGGTCATCCAAATGTGTAGGTTTACCAGATCAAAAGGGGACTAATCTCTACTATCATCAAGGGGAGGTTCCCTATAGATATGCTCTCTCTCTCTGTGTGTGTGTGTGTGTGTGTGTGTGTGTGTGTGTGTGTGTGTGTGTGTGTGTGTGTGTGTGTAGAAAATAATACTCAAGGGTAGGACAAACCATCCATCTCTCTTTTTTCAGAGATGATGCATGTAGATCAAAGGAAAAACTCAAGGGAAATGATAGAAAGCACTCTTCTTCTTTCATAATAACTATTCATTAAACCACAAGAATACTCTTGGTAGTAAATGCAAAGTGTAACCAAGGATGTAGTAACTAGCAAATTGAGATGCAGCACAAAGTCTCCACCTAAATTGCTCAAGAGTAAGATACGAAGGACAATGAGGGCACAAAGTCGTCCCAAGGTCCTTTACATATAAATGAAAATAAAACACACTAAACACAATTATGGGGGCATAAAGTCTCTCCACAGTTGATTTTAGGACACCTTCCTAAATACTTTCACTAATTCTACTTGTTGAATTAAAGGAACATAAAACATATCAAGGAAAAAGACATAAGAATAATTTCCTCAACAATCAAAGATATCACATCACAAAGTCTGAAAAGTCACTTGCTTTCTTATTCCAATAACAAAATATGATCAGCAATCTGAGCTCAAAGTCTCAGTAATGCCTTCTAATTTGGGCAGAGTTTCCTTTATGATTGTCAAAAAGAGATATTTTTACAATAAAAGAGAGTCCCTTATATAGCCTCTTCAAGAAGGACTTGGGAACCATAACACATCATGTTACATTAAAATTTGTTAAGAAGATAGGCTAGAATTTAGGGGCATCTACCCATTTCCTTTTCTCAATGCAAAGAAATAAGTCATGCTATTGAAAGTTTGCATCTTTCAATGTCCACTTGGTGATCTGATCCTTCTTCATCGTTCCTCCTTTTTTGGTTAATTGAATTAGGTCCTTGATTCAATTTGATATTTTGTTCCTTAATCACTTCTTACTGATCTTAGCCTTAAAGTTTGTGAATGCATTCAGGTCTATAGATGACAAGGATCAATAGCTATTTTATGAGCTTTGAAATTGATGTTCACACACCCACCACTATGTTTTTAATGGATAGTTTGTTGTTCTTGAATTTGACGTCTTTAGGCACGTCACCCCTTGGTCCTTCTTCGACTTTCCTATTTTGCATCCTCTCAAAGGGAAGGTGGCCCTTCAACTTTGGGGAGTGTCCTTTAAGTTGGTAGCTGAGAGTCCCCTACAAGGGCACCTGCCCTTTGACATCCTTTGATAGCCTTTTATCTTTGGCAATTCTACAGAGCTTTCTCGCAGGCATTCTCGCAGACTTTTTCCTTGGGCTTTCTCTGCAGCCATTTTCCCATGAGATTTTTTTGTGGGAATTTCACCATGGACAAACAGTCTATGATAAACTTCCCACAAACAAAAAGTCTACATAATTACTTCTCATAGACAAAAAGTCTATAGAATTGATTTGTCTCTTTGGAAATTTCTTCAGGCTTTCTGCTCGCAGCTTCTTTCTTGAATTCCTTCAGACTTTTTATCCGAAGGAATTCCTTTGGATAAAAATTCTGAAAGAATTGTTTCTTGCCTTAGTCTTTTTTGACTACCTTAAACAAAAATCTAAAAGAATTACCTTTGTGGCTTCCTTGAAAATGACCCTTTTGAAGGGTGCTTTTGTCGAGCAAGTGCCCTCAATAAGGGCACTTGTCCTTCGGGAGGCTCTTTTGAACTTTTGCTTTGAACCACTCCTTTGAACCAACCATTGAACTAGGATTTGAACCACACTTTGAACCAATCTTTGAACCAAGCTGATGATCCCTTTGATTGAACCAAATAGATGAACCAAGCTTTGAACCAAGCCGATGAACCAAGCTTTGAACCAAGCCGATGAACCAAGCTTTGAACTAAGCTGATGAACTGACTGAGTAAACCATTTGATTGAACTGACTGAGTGAACTATTTGACTAAACTAAAGCATTGAACTAAGCTTTGGTTCAATGGTTCAATGGTTCATTCCCTTTGATTTGGCTATGTCCTTTGGAAATTCCTTTGTTGAACCAAACGTGTTGAACTTGTTAAACCTTGAACCCATTAAACCTTTCAACCAAAGTGGTTCAATGGTTCAACAGTTCAATGGTTCAAACTGCCTTCTCTTTGATAAGTGTTTTGAAGCCATTTAACCTTGAACCTTGATGAAGCACTTAACTCTTGCCAATGACGTTGAACCTTTGAACTTGTTGAACCCATTGAACCAAAATGGTTCAAGGTTCAATGGTTCAATGGTTGGATCCTTGCTTAGATGCTTGTCAATGGACATTTTCAATTAAACCAAGGCACTGAACCAATCCCAAAAATGAGTAAGTGTTGGAAACTGATTCTTTTGATTGAACCCACCTGCAGAAGCCTTTGAACCCGTAGAAATGAACCTACATGCAGAGTCTGTAGAAACCAAGTCCGTATAAATCAACCTGTAAAGCCCATTGAACTTGGTCTATAGACTCTTTAGATTCTTGAGAAGCTTGAAAAATGAGGAATTTGAATGCCCAGGACAAATTTTGAGAAGGGAGGAGACAATTTTGGTCTGTAGGACCAAAATAGTTCAAATGTTGTCCCAAAAATGAGTGATATTTTTTGGGGGACAACAATAGACATTGGAATAATTATGCATGAACTGGAAATGAATTACATAGATATATAAAAGTATTTAAAATATCAACATGCCCATTGATATAAATCTAAATTGTGAACTTAATTATTCCCCTATGATCAAGCCCTAGCTGCCAATGTGCCTAGCCTAATAGTATACTCAGGAGAGTCAAGTTGTTAACTTAAAAACAAGACCAGTATCAACACAATTAAATAATAATAGCATCCTCATATAAATAATTATAAGTAACTCTATCTTATTAAGGTTTTATATCAAAGATTTAGTTGAACACAAAGACACTGTATTTGAACTTATAATATTCAACAATGATTATAACAACTACTCAGCACTATGGGAGGTGATACACTCAGTTGACATGCATACACATGAATAATATCTAACTCTAACAAAATGAAAATTAGTTTTATAAATCCTCCCATTCAAGTTTCTATGGATACACTTTACATCAATAAAGTCAGAGATCATGCCCTATAATGACCTCCTACGAGACTTATTATTTGTTGGGAAGATGACTAGAGTGTTCTTACACTATTCAGTGTATAAAACAATCATTACGTGCATCTCAGGTGATGCCTTTAAAATTACCTTTCCCTCCTTATTTTGAATGTTAATTATTATTTACATAGGGTAGTATCCTAGAATAAATAAAATTTAATTGGGAAGACATGCAGTAGCTAGATGTTCCCTAGCAAGACTATCAACTTGAATCATAAATAACTAGTTATACTAACCAAATTCAAGATGGGAATCTAAATTTGGATGCCCCTATTGAATAGGTTATTTTTTATCCAATCATTTAATTCCTCCACCTCAATTGGGTTCCATTGATTGGTTTACTAATGACCTCAGAGTTGACATTTTCTCTAGGTGAAGTAATTAGAATAAAGCTATAGGAGAAAATATTGAAAAAAGATAAAAGACCTCAAGAATTTCATTTCTACATGATGTCCTACCTCCTTAACATAGTCCTTAACATAGTATATGTTCATATTGGGTCATTATGGAGCCCCTCTCTAGAATTTATTAAGAATCGTATATGTGATTCTTATTCTTTCACACACAGATATGCATACACTCAAAACAATATGCACATTACATAAGACATCTACCCCCAAGTATGGATGGGTATACATGAGTCACCCCTACCTAAGATATCCAAAAGTATTGTATATAGAGTGTTAACTAGGGTAAACTATTGGTTATACCTAAATTACCATATCATCATGGTCTTATGCCACTAAGTATCACCCTTATGACTCCCTAAGTATGTCCTTGATAAAATGGTGGAGAAATAAATTACCTATTAGTTATGGTCGCATATTGATGAAGACATGCATAAGAGATATAAAAGTTACTTTCATGGATCCTACTTCATGATTGGGAGGATGTGTTATGTAAACTAAAATTACTTCTATGAATAATGAAAGTACATAGAATATTATTCATTAGCGATACTACTATGTAGGGATTGGGATCCACATGGTTGGGTGCAAAAACATATCAGGGGATTGGGCATTGACTATCATCATGAGCTATATGACCATGATTTATTATTCATCAATGCTAATAATGATGACCAAGTCAAGGAAATAGCAAAATCAATTAATTTAAAAGAATACCTCTTGAAACTTAGTCAAGGGTAGCCTTCTATTTCTATAGAGGATGCACATACTAGACTACCACTGATTGGAGGATGGGATTAATCATAATTTTGGTTTAATAAGCCCTCTTAACCAATAAAGGAGTAAGGTAAACCCTCATAGACACCCCCTATGACACTCAAATTAGTAAATAAAGAGCCAAGGGTTCATGATACCTTACTTGGAGGAGCACAAGATGAACCTATTTATCTTGACTCTTGAGATTATGAGGTCCCAACCCAACTAAATGTTGCATCAATCCCATAGGTTGTTTTCATGGTCACATTAACCCTAGCCACATAAGAGGTATCTTTTGTAGTTGCTAATATAACCATTTGATACATAATGAAGCTAAGAGATCATACCCATCCATAGATCCTAACCATTGAAGCACCATTAGTATAGGAAACCATAAAATATGTAGCTAGAGGAAAGTCTAATGATGAGGAGGTATAACTTGAGAGAACCAAGATATTGAGCCTCTAGGACATAAAGGGGAATTCACCACTATATGATCAATCATTAGGTGAGCAAGCAGCCCTATCAATTTCCATTACTCCTATTGTGTCTAATATTTCTCCACTTACTATTATTATATTTGATTATATTTCACTCAGTCTTGCTATTCCCCCTCTCCTCTTGGTCCCCAATGTAGATGTTTTTCCTACACAACTAATTGTTCAACCAACCTTGCTTGTCCCAAATGTAGAGGATAATTCATTTACACTTATTGTTCCCACTCCCCTAGTTAGTATTCCTCCAATTTCATCTGTAATATACATTCATACTATCCTACTATTGTTCCTTCCACTCTTATCCAAACCCCTTCAATTACAAAGAATAAGACAAAAAATAAGCCTAGGGGATCAATAACAAGTCCTTAAATTCATGTCTCATATTCTAAATTGGGTTTACTATGGCGTCCCCAAGTTCCTCTCAATACACTTTGGTGATAAAAGCAAAGAAGGATGAGAAGAAGAAACTAGTTTACACAATTCACCCACTACCTCAATATAGTGGAGTTGACTGGTCTAAAATTATTTGTCCTTCACTTCATGATCCCCTAATATAATAAACCTTGAGGCTGACATCAAGAGAATAATTGTGTGAGACTAAAATTCAAAACAATCAACCCACATATCTATCCTAGCTAGTCCTCCCATAATGGTGAATAAATATGCAGCCAAAGGCTTCCAAGAATCCTAATCTTTCAATCAAAAAATTTCTCACTATAAGTTACATATTTAAAAAATCTATAGGGAGTGTGCATAGGGTTAGGAAGAGGAAATTAGAAGATTATACTAGGAGAGGAGTCAGAGTGGAGGAGAAATAATAAGTATTTACATTATCCAAAAAGGAAACATATAAAATTGGGGTAGTCCCCATACATAGAGGATTTTAAATCCTATATTGAACTCACAAAGATAATCTAGTGGAAATACATGAAATAATTGATATGGAAAGAAGATATCTAGAGAAAGATCTAGAGAAAATAAGGGAATAACATCAAACTATGCATGTTCCAGTATAGATAGAGATAAATGTCCAAAATGTTGCATCTAGGTTGTACAATATCCTTGAAGCTATTAGTGCAATGAGGGTATAATTGGCACTTCACATAGTAAAAACTAATAAATTGTATAATTATTTGAAATTAGATCATAATAAAATGAAAATTATTATTCTTCTTACAACTAGTAAAGCATATAAACACCTAAATCTCATGGCACCATTGTAGGCTATGAATGCCCTCAATTTTTTAGTCATCAGAACACAAGAGGCAAAAGAGTGGATAAATGCAACTGAGGTAGTAATGCCTAAGTACTCAAATCATGAAACTCTCATTTTGTGGACTTTGTATGAGATAAAGCTCTCATAGGCTATGGATTCCACATTTAGGCTTATCAACAAGATCAATTTTGATCGACTTTATAATAGGATTTAACAAGCTTTGAATAGAACATATAAGGAAAGAAAATTAGAATAACTAGAAGAGGAGCTTAATTTTTCTAGGAAAAACATCATGAAAGTTGAAATATTCAAGACTAATTTTAGAAACAAAAAGACTGAGCATGTAAGGCTCCTTGAATAAGTCATTATAGTGCATAGACCTATATTACTTAATCTGGACATAATCAATTACCAATATGACATCAAGGATAAGGACTATCAGTTTTTGGAATCAAAGAATAAAGTTGATGCTTCAACTTTTATTTCATCACAAGCTACAAATTTAATGCCTCCAAAAACTTCTAGAACCATAAAAATACCTAGTTAGCCTTACGTTGAAGGCTAATTTTGTATGTACACATGGAGATAATGATTATCTTTGTACTTATAATTTACTTACACTTAGCACATAAAAATAAAGTTGCCTAAACTGTATGTAATCATGTACCTATTACATTACATTACATTACATTGTATAGGTCAACTAATCTTGATGTAGTTTTAATTAGCTATGAACATGCACACATGAAATTTTGATGCTAAAATTAGAACTTTAGTTCTAATTATGTAATTTAACCATGAGTTCACATACACTTGGAGGATGAGGTGTCTCATCCCCAAGTATATATATTTATGTAACTATGCATTCCAAAGGGTTGGAAGTTTTATTAATACAAGAAGAAATTAGTTTTGATTATCATGCAACTGTGTTGGTTTTATTTCCTTCTATTTTTTGTTATTAAGGTTTTTATTTCTTGATTGTGTTAATATAGTAATCTGAAGTGTGTAAATACAGGTAATTATAATTGTTTTCATTGATTTATGTTAACCTTGGATGTTCAAAAGATATTGAAAGTTTGTAAATTTCATTAAGTAATTAGTTAAAGATGTGTTAATATTCTAAGTGTGTGTAGGAGTGTTTTCTCTTTGGTATAGTATTCTAAGTGTGTGCAATATCTACCTTAGACACCTTCCTAGTCTGAGCTATAATCTCCCAATTAAGGGTGTGAAATAATAAATATATAGGGATAAACCTTCAGTTGAGGCCATCAATTTTCCTATCCCATTCTCCTAGATTCCCTAACTGTATTTTGCCTTGAGTGTGTAATAGATACAAACATCAAGCATTAGTTTTTAGAACATTTGTCCACCAAGAAACCAACCTAATAAGTGACCTATTGAGACCACGTAACCTTATTTTGTTCTCTACCCTTCCCTTATTTTGAAATTTATTTTTTGAGATATACACACTCTAAATTAGATATCACCCATCTATCCCACTCACTTAGGTTTAATTTATTTACTATGATTCATTTCACTACAAGCAAACCTAGTTAATAACCTGCATGCTTTACTTGTTATTCCACCATAAGGTTATTTAACCCATACCTGTAACTCATGCCCTAGAGTGGAGTTTACCTCCATTAAAATCCTAAAATATTATAGGTTACCTCATTTAAATTTAGGGATGTGCATAAGGCCCACATCAACACCTCCCTTAGTGTATTTTTAAATAAGGTTTCTCATATCAACTCAAGCCAAGAGGACCCTACCTAGTGCCTTGAAAACTACAAAGGTCATATTAGAGGAGAGACCACCATATTATTCAAGGGCATAATTAAACCTTATCTATTAAGATATAGAGGATGAGTGAATAGAGTATAAGTTAGTAGGGGAGGACCTAAAACATAAACAAAAATATGATGTCTTTTAGAAGGCACCCATACACAGACATTTTGTAAATTCTAGTTCTAGTCCACATCATATTCATGATAAAATACAAAAAACTATAATATAAGGATTTAGACTCTATTATTGCTGAGGAAGTAAATAAGGAAGACATTCTTATGGGCACATTTTTTACGTCTACTAGCATTCCATATTTTCCACTCATTGTTCCTACTATTTTTTCAACTTCTCTAGTTATCCTTCCCATTTTTACTCAAGCTTCTAAAAATTTATTGGATTTAGTATATGTTTGTATCACTTTGTCTAGTATTCCCACTACTATTTGTCATATAAAAATAATGCCTTCATTAGAATGTTTATCTATCACTATTAATACTATAGTGTAAACTAATGTTGTACCTACTATATTGATTCTAGTTGGGAATACTTTATAAAATATAACAAATGTCACCATTGAAAAACCCATTGATTCTAGTATTGGTATTGATACTAGACCCCTCAACAATAACCTAGTATGTGACTCTAATCAAATCCTCTAAAATTACAATGCATCCCTCCAACATCCAATAGATCTATCAACCCCAAATCAACACCTGTAGAACCTAATGAACATCCTCAAGGGTCACAATAACCTATCCAATTGGTAGATGGAATGTATATGTCTCTAAATTCTAACACTTTTCAATCTCTAACAATAAAGCATGATCCACTCGAATCACTAGAATGTGGGATATATGTCATAAATCTACTACCTCCAATAGAACCATGATCTCATCTATCATGATCTTAAGTCAACATAGGACTTGTGATCATCATTCACATGTTGTAACAACTCTTACACACTCCTATGTAATAAAATTCAAATAGAATCAAGTTAGTAACTTGTCTATTTTTCTTCTAGTTGATCCATATACTATTTTCTTCTAATTTTGGACTTAGAAAAATATTTTTCTATCTCAATTTCCACTTTCTCCTAGATTGTTTGCCATTTATGGAAACCTCACCATTTTCCTTGGTGAGTTCATCATTATCTAGAGTGTCTTCACCATTTTATAGGTTGACTTTATCATTTTCTTCCTCAGGTCCATGATTTTACTGCTACATAGGTCAATCCCACCATTTATTAGGATGACTTTATTGTTTCTAGAGATATCATTATTTTTCATGACATAAGTGTTTATTTCGTGATTTAAGAGTTTTATTGGTGATACCATCATTTGACCCTCATATTTACCATTTATGTGATTTTTAGGAATAAAGTGATTTTTTTGTTTTATCTATTTTGGTGGCCTCACCGATTTACTCATGAGATCATAATTTTCAAGACATTCTCACCATTTTCATTATCAAAATTTCAATTTTTATCTCTTCAAGATCAGTGAAGTATCTTTTTCACCTACTTATAGGGCCTAATAAATGTGATTAATAACCAGATTAAAAACAAAAAATGGTACCTACTAATGCCCTACTCCCTAGTGTTCATTGGTACTCTCACATGTGCTCTTCGAGGTGTTAGTGGTAGGGGGTATTAGCCATTTTATTCATCTCTCATGCAAAATTTAGATCTTAGAATTATAAAATTAGAGGGTTAAAATGAATAGTTTTCAACCCCAAGGGGTGAATATATAGTCAATTTATTGAATTTTTACCCCCTACCATATTTGTTATCTATTTTTATTCCTATTAGGCTCATTTTTACCCCATTTGTCTATTTTTCAAGTCATTTTATTCTAAATACCCCATTTTTAGCTTTATCTATTAAAAAACATGTTTATTTCTTCTGTCCATAGACCTTCCCATCAAAAATAATTTTTTCACTCTTCCCATCAAAAATAATTTTTTCACTCTTCCCATGAGATGATCCCATATATCTCATAGGCAATGTTTAGGACATTTTTCATTGATTTCAATGCATTTCTTGAAGTAATTGGACACTATTTGTCAATTTTTCAATTTGTGTTTACATGTTTCATTAAAGTGTTATTTATTTACCTTTTTTATTGTTTTTTCCTCGAATAATTTCATAGTATTAATAGGGGTATAAACATGGTGCTTTCTATTACATTATTACACTTGAGTCTATCTTTTATAATATGCTAGAATTCCCATCATGATTTTAATCATTGGTGCGATATTCTCATTTGTCTAGTGAATTAGGGGTTAGTCCAAATGCATGGTAAAATTTGCTCATCATGGTCTTTTATGTCATGATGCATATTATAATGGTGATATATCAAAAATATGGATATTGGAAGTATAAATAGACAATGTTACAATAAAATATCTCCTTGTCTACTATAACCCAATTATTTCTTCTCAAGCCTAATCATCATTTCTCCAAAAAATTAAATATGCCCTAGTAGGGAAAACATTTTAGATTGGTCAGTGACAAAATCTACCATATTGGGGTGAAACCTCTTTGACCAATCAATGATCAACTCTGCCCTACTGGGAAAAATCCGTATTGATCAACCAAGACCACCCTTTGGGGGGGTATTTTTATTTCTATTTATTCCATATCACTTATAACCAAGACCTCCCTTTTTGGAGCCAATTTATTTCTTGCATCTCATTTGTAACCAAGACCAAACTTTTTTAGGCAAACTTATTTATTCCATCTCTTTTCAGTAGCCCATGTCGATATTTCATTCTTATATGCCCTCTCGAGGGGGCATCATGGGTCACTAATTATCTCTTCAATTAAAATTTTCAAATTCTTCTCAACAACTTTTTCATTATTTTAAAACACATTATTATGTCTAATGGATTGTAATGCCTTCTCAAATAGGGGGAAAATATAGAAATTCAATTCTCACCACTATCATGTCAAAATTACAAGTCTAAATGACTTCTTATAATAACGTACAAATTGGACTAAAAACATTGGAATTCTCTAATTTATCTACATGCGTCATGTGTATTTCCTAATCCATGTCAATATGTCCCTAATTAGGGAATTATCCTAAATTTAATCATTACCTTCGTATAATTCATCGCTATTCAAATTATGACCTATAAAATTGACATTTTGACGAATAGTGCATGACAATTAATTAAATTACAAGAATTATAAAAATCCTAATTAGATTAACTTAAATCTAATTGAATGGTTAAGTGAAAAATCCATATCAAATTAGCTAATATCTAATTTTTGAAAATATAAATTCAAAAAAAAGTGAATCATCATGATATAAGGAGTCACAAAGTTAAAATGCAAGCCATGCCTAATCAATGCCACAAATATATAATTTGTACAAACCATGCCTATTAATTGCCCCATTACTCCAAATATTAATTTTAGTGTTTATTGAAATTGATCTCCAAAATTAAATTAATTTTGGACCACACATCTTGATCTCAAGATAGACAGTCCATATCATTATATTCAAGTTATAATTATAAGGGCCATGACCATTTTCTATTAATCTTTTATGTGAAAATAATTAATGCCAAATTATTTTTAATAATCTTCACCATTCTTGATCCAAAGTGAACAAAGCCAAAGTGGACAAGGGGAGATCCTATCAAATTGAATACATGTATTGACAAAGACTCTTATATCCACAAATTGAGCAAGAATTTGTATAACAATTACAAAGGGAGTCTTTAAGGAAGGTGAATTTATTTCTCATATTCATGTGTTGATTTATTTGCTTTAGTGCTTATAGATCACCCTAGGGAGAAATATTTAAGTATTGAGTTTCATGATTTAATTTGTATTTGAATACTAAAAATAAAAACCAACCCATTTTATAATCTTGTTCTATAGTTACATCTAATTTAGACCCTTTAATTTTTTGAATAACTTTGGGATCTCACTGCTCAATATCATACACTAGCTTAGTCATACTAATTAATTAATCAATTTTATCATTTTGTGTTACCTTGGCATATAAATATAGGCATTATTTAACTACATTTTCACCTAGATAGAACTCATAAGTAGGATAAAGAGGAAAATATCTCTGGTCATGGTCTAAAGAATTACATTTGTAACATGTGCATGGAGGTAATATACATCCACCTCATCCTCCATGGACTTGATAGTTATTCCATTGACCATATCCAACATGTCCTTGATTAGACTATCCCATAATATCTTGGTGTGTGTCTTCCGCTCATGCATCATGAATTTAATCAATCACTTAACAATTTTTGGTATTATGGATCAAAACATCACATTTTTACAATACAATGAGACCTTAGTCTATACTACACACTAAATAAGTGAATAGTTTCACAAATCATGACCCTCATGGTATATTTTATATGAGATTAGCATGCCCCCCACATTTTATCTAGGGTTGTTATTCTTATTTTACCCTTAAAGCTCATAATATGTACTATCAAGTGTCATGGGTATTATTATCTATCAATTTTTGTAATTTAAGACACCATTGAGGTGATATGGGCATTGATAAAAGGACTAACCTTGGTTTTAATGTTTATAATAATTAGGGTTTCTCTATTTTTAGTAAATGTCTTCATTGAAAAGGTTCATTGAATAAGAACTAATGATCAGCCAATGAACCACTAAGCATGTTGTCCATGGTGTATTTAAAATGAGATTTTGGAAATCAAGGTTTTTAATCTTTTTCATGCTTAATTTCCTTTAGCATAGTAATGCTCTACTTATTAGACTCTAGGATGTAAAACTCCTGAATAAAATGTATTTAGATGATCATATTTGGTAATAGATTGAGTTGGGTCCAAATTTTGATCCTATGTGTGTGCATGATCCAATAATTTTATTAAAAACTACATTTCATTACACTCTAAACTATTGATACCTTTTGTGACCCATATTAACTCACACTTATGTAAATACTTAGTATAATTTTCCATGCCATGGTACTCTAGTATATGTAAATACATCTCATAGAATATTTGTGGTATGGCTACAAGAGAAATCACTTGTGTAATTATGGTTGCTTCAAAGGGTTGTATTCTTGAGCCTTGACTTCCTTTAGGGTTGCCTCGAGTGTAGATTTTTTGGTATACATTTTTTTTTTCCTTGTGTCTATAATTGTGGATATTTTTATGCCATTGTAGTTACACTAGATTATACTATCACACCTTATGAAATATTACTAGTTTAGGGTGATGGGCCACCCCTATCATATTCATTTTATATGTTTTCAGACTTGTTTTGTTAATGTTGGTTTTATTTTATTTAAAATCAATGGAAATAACTTACATTAAAACACTATTCTCAACTCATTTCCTTAGAAATTCATTTGTTTTATTATTATCCCACTAACTATATTTTCACTACCTTTCTCCACTTTCAAATGGAATGCATGAACATGTGATTTAAATGGAGGTGAATCAAGAATTTATTCAAAGGTATGGTCCTAAATATATTTTAAACAAGTTATAATGATGCTTACTCTTTCTCATCGTCACTTAGGATTATTCTCATAAGGAGTGATCTTCCTATATACAAGAGTCATCGACATGTCATCCCCATTCTTTATGACTCCTCACATCATCTCTAATTCAGACTCTCCCTTATATCTAAGGTCCTTATTTAAGATCATATTCTATTAGGATTCATGATAATTTAACCTTATAATCTCTTTGAATATAATTAATCCATGTTTGAATCTTCTTTCACTTTTTCATTCAACCTTCTTCTCTTCACCTATACCATCTATGCATCCCTACATACGAGGATTCATCCATATATAATCATGTTATCAATTACACAATCTACCATTAATTTTTTTTAATTTAAAATGGTATCAACTTCAAATATGCACCCTTGGGTTTATGAAATAATTAGTATTTGGCCTCATCATGATAAGAATAGATAGACGTAAATTCCAATACATATTTATTCAATGTGTTATTCATCTAGACATCCAAAAACCTCATCCAAACCATGTATAATCATTATAAATTATTGAGGTTATCTATATTTTATGTATATTTACCTTCAAATATTAGTTATCAGTTCATGACATATGTAGCTAACCATGCATGTAAATATGCAAGTAGTTTTCAAAATAACACTTCATAAAAGGGATCATAGAAATCATTTTCCACCCATTTTTCTTGGATTACTTTTTCCACTGCATAGATGACTCAATTCAATTTTCACCTCTAATTTATCAAACCATTTTTTGATATTCTCAAGGGGATTCTAAATAACATGTTCACTCACCATTGGAGCAATAGAATTTGAATGTCTTAGTAATATAACCAAAATTTTAGGGTCATTTTTAAACTAACATATTAATACACCCAATTCTTGTGCCACATGCATAAAATACCCAAACATTATGCTCAATTGCATTGACATATCACACAAGGAAACTCTTGCATGCTCACTTGAGGTATAAAGGGAGACTTATAGGCCTTTGTTAAGCTAATTGGTATTAAAAAAACTCTAAGTCTTTAATATTAGTTAAAATTACAATTAATGAATATTTTTATTATATTATTCAATAATTTATTTAATACATAAGTGCTTAACTAGAACATAATTTAAAACTTGGAGCGAAACAAACACATAGTGAATCCAAATTTAAACATCTTCATTAATCTACTCTTGTATTACATAAGATAAAGTAAAATTATATTCTCAACATGACATTATTACAAAAAAAATATCATAAAAAACAATGATTACCACATTTTTTATCTAATGAAGAGGTATTTATGCATGCCCATACCACCCTTTTATAGTTACAAATAATAAATAAATGCACATGCATATTGAAATAGTTTGAATATATTTAGAATTAATTATTACACAATGGTTTATTTTTTACCTATATTAAATTTTATATATTTTAAATCACATGATATATTCTCATATTTTTTTTGGTCATTTCACATCTAGTTGACTCACTCTTATTTTTTTAGTCATGATCTCTACTTTTTATGCCCCATGATTTACACAACTATCTTCCTTGTTCTCATGCTCTCTTTTATACATTGATTCATTAATTATTAAATATGATTTAAATTATTTAAAATTAATCTTATGCGTGCCTCTTCATATTCATGTGATTCTCAAATCCTAGACTTAGTCAAAACTTAGGGTTGCCCACATTGTGTGTGCACCTATCCTAACTAGTGTGTGCTCTGACATACTTCATCTTCCACATGTTTTATTCCTCTTTTACTCTTAATTCTATAAATACTTAGAATTTTTTTGGTTTCAACATATAAAACTTTAGAAGAGTGAATTCATGCTTCCTCATCTCCACTATGTTCAACAATTTACAATCTTGTACCTTCTTGGGCCTACAAGGACAATAACTTCCTCATGGCTCCTGCACTAGAAATGATATTTGCACTCTTTAGTGGATTAATTTATTATTTAAAATAAAATACTACTAATCTCATCTATCTCATTTTTTTATTCTTTAAAAAACTTTTCTCTTCATCTCTAACTACCATCTACAAACTATACTAAACTCCCATACGTTCATTGTGCCTGACTACTAAAAATCTACATTGGCTTTATAGGCATCCACTCAACATTAAGTTAATACACTTAAATATGAGTGTTTGAATTCATTATAATGTTTTTTATTTCTTCCATGAACTTTATAGGTTCATATATATATATATATATATATATGAACCTATAAAGTTCATGGAAGAAATAAAAAACATTATAAGGAATTCAATATATATATATATATATATATATATATATATATATATATATATATATATATATATATATATATATATATATTCAAATACCTCATGCTCAGAAAATGAATCCCAAGATTCAAAATTGGATTAAAAACTGTCTCTCGTATCTTTTCAACTTATTGTAACTAAAAATTATGATAGTAATGCAATTTGTTCTAACATCATTTGTAAACACTAGGTTTTTTTGAAAATTTGTGAGATTTTAATATGTATTCCAACTTCCATAGAATATACATTTTGTATACATATTATATTGACACATTAGATTTTTTTTAACTTGAGTGATTTTTTTAGAGGAATCCAAATATATAATCTAATAGTATTTTTGATGCCATTCATATGTTGATGAATCCCTTGTAAGAGTGATTATATACACAAAATATTTTCAAACATTATCAATTACTAATATTTTATCTCTTGGAGGAACCCATCAAGTCTCAATCTCTCTAAGTACATGCCTTAAGGGGTGCATCATGAAATGGGTGGGTAGACCATTAGTGCTTCATAATATTGTTTTCACTTAATATCACTTTTTATCTACACAACCATATCCTAAAAACATTTACCTAAGCTTTTCCTCTTATTTTTTACCCTCCTCTTGTCATTTTTTTCCTTCACTAGCCCTTCCCTAACCTTTTAACATTTTTGCCAATTTATAATACACTATCGAACCCATAAACCATATAATCTAATTGACAAAACTAATTTAGGGTATAGGTAATCCCTTGGATGACATAGACTAAGACACAATTTGTTTTTGTCAATAATGATATAGAGTTGATTGGGTTGACCTTGACAGTTAAACTTTCAAAAAGGACTAGGGTTAGATTTAGCTATAAAAACACATCAATTTCATCATCTCTTGGAGAAGAGAATAATAAGAAATATATATTGCACGTCTACATATCCACCATTATACTTTAGGATCATAGATTAGGGTTTTATACTTTATTTAGAGATATGAATCTTAGGGAGAAGTATTTTGGATGCATTAATAGGTTGTGTAGCCTAGATTTGATTTAGCCTTGTCATGATTACATACCATAAAAACCTATTAAAAAACACCTTGGCCAAGGGAGAGATTGAATCTCAGTGTTTTCATCTTCAAAATTAAGTATTCCTAAATTTGTTCCTCATTTATAAAAGTAGATAGATTAGCATTTGTACTTCTCTTCCATGCATTAGAATTCTATATAAATTGACATGAGTATATGCCTTTTATGCATGTTTAATTTTCATGTTTGTTACCCCAACTTTATGCCACAAGTTTTGGTGAGAAATAAATTAGACTTTAATTTACTTTTTATTAGTTTGGTGAATATGAAAACATAAGACCTAGTTAGGTTTATTGTATAGTTTACTTGACTGGAGGATTTCAAACCCTCCCTAATAATATTATTGTGGTAAGATATCACTTGAATAGGTCTCATGGATCCATATTGGTAATGACCTTGAATATCTAATGTATTAACAATTATAAGTGTAAGTATGGTTTATCTTCTCTATGCTAGGATTGATTTATAGATTAGTTGCAGTTCTTTTTGCATACATTCTAGTAAACCTGATGTGAATCTAGCCCTTATAGGTTTTCTTTCACACCATAATTTTTATCATTTCATTTTATTTTTCCATATTTATAGTATTGTATCAAAGCATTCAATATGTTTATAACTTCTTTTTCATAAGATTAACATACAGTCACTTCAAAACAAATTTATTTTATCTATATAAGTCTTCATCAACTATAGGTTATTGGATTGAGCAGTTCAACATAGTATTCTTCAAGTATAGATTAACATACACTATCAAACAAGTCAAATATTTCTAGTAATTCCTTATACTAACATAAGGTCAATGAACACTATTGAATAGTTTGACCCTATTCATTATTCTTCTTTAGCATACAATGTTTTCCAAAACTTGTTTGAACCAATCAACCTAGATTGCATAATTTGAAAGCAATAACTGAATCACTATAACATAAACTTTTCAAGATAAATCATATTAAATACCACCAAATTTCATTTCTCATATCTCTATCATTTATTACTTTATTCAATTCTATTTTTCATTAGTTGGTAGTCTTCAAAACTACAAACCTACAACTAACTAGGTTGACCTAGTTGACATAGTTATATAGTATATCTTCTATCTGAGAGACATAGTTAACCTATTTGAATTTATTCTTAAATACCTTGATTTTTTAGAACAATATTAACCCAATTGAATCTATTCTATATCATTTGCATATAATATCACCTGAACTAATTATATTATATTTTTAATCAAGGAATTAACATGTATTTACTAGTAATTAATTCACATTTCATTTTCAATCATTTGCATGCTTAGATTATCTCACATAGTTCAAATAGGTGGTTTTTAAAAAATACCATTTTAGTTACACTATTTTACTCTTTTTCACACATTAACAAATCACTTACACTCAAAAATGCATTTAAAAACTTATCTTCCTAAGGCCTACCTACTTGGATTTCATCACCAAGGGGAAAGTTGATTTGGTTTTATGGCCAAGTATAAATACATGGTTAATGGTATATATTGGAAAAGAACTTGAAACACTTATCATTATAGGATTATGAAGTGAGGGGGTGTTTCTAAATACTAAGCTAGTACCATTGCCAATACCAATCCCTTTTAGCCTAAATGTCTTGAAACCAACATTAGACTAATTTATAGTTCCCTATTTTATCCAACTTTCCTATCACATTAAAATCAAATTTTTATAATAATCTAATAACATTTAAGGTGATCGACTAGTTAGCATTTACTTTTTAGTTGATTGATTAATCTTTGATCATTATGTGTTGTATTTCAAAACTTAAATTACCTAGCATTGGTTCAAGTCTTTTGTTGTGTTTCCCAATTGGATAAATGACATTGATCCAAATATTTGTGTTTTTTCTTTCATTCTTTATTCAAACTATCTTGCAAAAATTTCCCCTATTTTAGAACATTATCATCTTGGTCAATACAGTCTCTTAAAGACTATGTTTTACCTTCCTTCCAGTAGTACATAGTCAATATACATGAATATGTCTTCTTACCATCCTATTTATTTCTCTATTTATTAGTACACAATCAATCTCCACAATTGTGTATCCTTAGCATCTTGTTTAACTTTCCTTTATGCAATACACAATCAACCTGAATGACTATGTGTTCTTATTTATCTATTGGGTTATAGAACACAACTAATTGATTTGGATTTGTATCCTATTTTATTCCTTTGTATTTACATAATCATCATCCTTTGTATCATTTTTCTCTCATCATGAACTTCCTATTTTATGACAACACAAAGTTGAACCTAATAGAAATGATGAACTTTATCAATCCCAATAGGTTTCCATGTACACAACTTATGGATTTTACTCTAGATTAAATTAATGTACATGTAGCTATTAGATAGTTGTTATTAACATCATAGAAGTGTCCAAGTGAGTGGATGAATTACCTTGATAGTCTAAAGTGATAATGAAAAAGTGTGCAATGTGTTTATCCTTGTATGATTGAAGTAGGCTTGGTTGATCTTAAGAGTTTGACTATTTAGAGATGATTAAGGATGAATTTGAAGTATTAATATTATACAAGAGGTCCTATCATAGGTCAAGGATGCACTGAGTGCTTGTGTTCATAAGTATAATTCATATGGTAGTCCATAGTTTTCATCTAGACATTTTGGGTCTAATGGCAAAAAATCTGAGTAAGTAGTTTGATGACATCATAATTACCACATGTGGTTGAGTCAAGGAGACTTGGTCATATAGTTATGATCATATTAGTCCCAATTTCCTATATTATAAGTCTTAATTCATGTGATGAATTTTATCCAAAGATATGTGTGTGTAAAGTTGGGCTCTTAAGCATTTTGGTAGTGTTTTCTATGTTTAAACAAAGCCTAGTAAGCAGTTTGGCGATGTCATATCTTGCACATATGAAAGTTTTAGGAGAATATTTGTATATGGTTAAATTACCCTATGATATAATATATTACATGATAAATATTATGTCATGTTACTATTTATGACAAAATATGTGTAAGTGCAAAGTTGGGCTCCTGGGCAGTTTGATAGTGTTTTCCCATACTTAGCCAAATTTGCATGTGGCAAGAAAAGTTGAGTAGGCATTCTGATGTAGTCATATTTCACACATGTGGTAGTTTTATAATGATTTGATCATATAGGTTTATTAATTTTTTTTCCTATTTAATATGTTCTAATTTTCAATTTATGCCATGACGTGCATCAAAAGATATGCATGTGCAAAGTTGGCCTTCCACGCAGTTCTAGGAATAATTGGCTTTGTGGTAGAAAAATTTGAGTGAGTAGATTAATGGAATTATATATTTCACACACAAATTTTATAGGATAATATTTATATATGGTTGTATTATCCTATGTGAGGAGATCATATGGTCTAAATTTTAGAGCATGTTTCTAAGCGTAGCAAAAGTTAGTAAGGTTCAAAGTTACCTTCTTAGATATATTGCAATGGTCTCCATACTTAGTCTATTTTAAAAAAGGTAAAGTTAAAACAACTCCTAATGAGATAAATGGAGTGTCTTTTATCCAATATTTTATGAAGTAGTGAGATGGTAATAAGTGTTTCAGTTTTAACACTAAGTAAAGGTAAAGGATAAGGATCTAATGGTTCATGTTTATTCATATGTTTGAGATCAACGAAATGAGTGGAGTCAAAGTGGTCAACATATTTAAAGTTTAAAATCATTAAATACCAATATCCTTAAAATAATACTAGTGTTGTGTGATTTATATAAGTATTAAGGACATGAGATGATAGCATGGTGTTCGAGATTTAACTATGACCATTGGCATTTGAATTTTGCAAAGGGAAAAACTAGTACTCTATTTTTTGGCTATAAATTTTATTCCAAGATAAATTTGATGGTATTGTAAAAATATAAAATGTAGATGACTATTTGGATCATCTATTTAATCTAGTTATATGGTATGATTATTTATATATTCAAAGATATTATGATCCAAAGTTGACTGTGTGTTTGACCATGGACTATAAGTGACCCAACAAGGTTGTTTGAGCTTATTTTATTATTGTTTAGATGTATCATGATGAATTAGCTATTGGAAATATTTTTATACTCCTTATGGATGATCTATGTGGTATTTAAAATCTTGAACAATCTATATTTAGTATGAACAAATCTTAATAAGTTGATTGTGTTCATTCATGGTGTCTTTATGAATAAGTCTATTATTTGAGTTGATTGAGCTTACATAAAAGAGTGCAATGATGATTGTAATCATTTGAGAATGTCAAAGGGGTTATGTGGAGTGTACCTATGAATTTTAAATTTGTATTATGTTATTTTATTTATTTATGAAGTGCTAAATGGGTGAATAGGTCTCCATGAGACCTATATGGACTACAAGGGCCTAATTGAAAGGTGTAGCTACTTAAGGGTGACCCATAGATTCTATGGCCAACCTATGAAGATTAATTTTGATACATGTCTTGATGTGAGATAATCCATAAGGTTTAAATCAAGTATAATTTATAATGAATAAGATGTTTATCATGAAGGATCTATAGATAGAAAAACCAAAGGAGATGGTTTCTAGACTTGTAACAGGTGTGTGTATATGAGAGTTGTGGAGCAAAGGAGAGGGTGAGTACCCAGTAGATGAGTTGATGAGTAGAGAATATTTAGGATTGTGTGTATAAATTCTAGGTCAATTTTATGATTTCATAATAGTGTTCTTGTAGTTTGAGGATCAACAAAGAGGTATAGGGTGATCCAAAAGGATGTTTTGGATGTTTTGAGTGTAAGCAAAGGATAGATGTTGTTTGTGTGATCTTGGTGGCTAATTAAATATACATATCAGAGTGTGGATGGTGTGTATGACCATTTGGTCATATTATTAATGTGGTGATAGATTTTTTTCTAAGGAGTGAAGAGTGATCCAAAATGTGGCTTTAGATGCATTGAGTATGTAGAGTTGAAGAGAGCTGATATACTTGGTATCACCATTAGATTATCAAGAAATCAATGTTCAAGAGATGTATTCATGGATTTTATTGAGGATTCTCAACATCTATGGGGATTTAGCCTCATTTCAATGTGAAACCTACTAAAATTATAGTTGTTGTGGTTGTTTAGCTAGATAGGTGTTGTAGCACCTTGTGGGATTGTAATCTCACTAAATAAGGGATGGTAGTTCTTTAATAAATTGTATCTATTCCAAATTGGTTATTGTTATTATAATATAGTAGTCTAATTACAAGTTTCAATGGGTTTTATCCCCCAAGAGGGTTTCCCACATATGTCATGTGTTATATGCTTGATCTTATATTGTTTCTCTTAGTCATTGCTATGAATGATGTGTATGCTTCATGAATGCCTGTGATAATTGATTAAGAGTTTTAAAGGGTTGAAATTGAAGTTGGACTATTTGGTCTCACTAATTAATCCTTCCCTTTTAGTGATTGTACCTCTAACAATTGGTATCAGATTAGGTCCTTTGGTAAGGTCTTGACATCTTGAAGGTGATCCAAGGTACAATATGGGTAGTCATCAAGGAAGTTTCTCTAATAATGAAACACAATTGATCAGTGGATCCTATAATTATTTTTGGAGTGTAAGGATGAGGACCTATATCATGTCCATAGGGTTTGACATCTAGAAATTAGTTGTGTATGGTTATTCTTTACCTACTATTCCTCCATCCATTGTTACAAATAAGTTGCTTGAAAATAATTTTAAGGCAATGAATGCTATCACTTATGGTCTTTCAAAGACTAAATACACCAAGGTAATATATTATGTATCTACCAAGTATATGTGGGATAAATTGAATACTATTTATGAAAGATACTCAAAATTTAAGTTGGCAAAGTTTCAGACTCACCAAAGACAATTTAAGAGTCTCAAAATGAAGGAAGAAGATTATGTTGCATCTTTTCTATAGAGAGTTGATGGGATTTTGAGCATCATCAGAGGTCTTGGAGAGAACCTTGAATAATATAATATACTTCAAAATGTATTAAGGTTCTTCTCTCTAAATTTTGATCCTAAATTATCTACTATAGAATAAGGTCATGATCTTACTCAGCCAAAGTTAGATGAATTGTATGGCATCCTTACTACCTATGAGATGAGGAAGAATGGTAATATACCACCAAATAAGGAATTATAATTCAAGATAGAAATGAAGCCAAAGAATAAATTCTAAGGTAATAAACCCAAAGAGGATGACACATCTAATATTGATGAAGATGAACTAATTAATTTATTTACAAGGAAATTGAAAATAGAGTCAGGAAAGTTAAGGGTAAGTTATCCTTCAAATGCTTCAAATATGGTGAGATAGGTCATTTTTATAACAAGTGACCTCATAAGAATAAGAATAAATATGATGAATACCAATATGAAGACAAAAAGACATACAAATCTGATAAGAGGAATAAAGGTTTTAGAAAATGACAACAAGAAGAATTTCTTCAAGAACAAGAAGAGTCTCTACACCAGTAAATATGACATCTCATCAGATGAGAGTGAATATAGTGACTCAGAGTGTGATCATGAATATGATGGTCTTATTGAAGATGAATCCCTCTTCATTACTAAGGAAGGTAGTTGTTCACATCAAACAAATTCTACTTGGAGTGATTTAGATGATGATAAAGATGAGGTGGACTATGAAATTGAATTGATAAAGGCCTTGTAAGAACCAAAGATTAAAAAGAATATGAAGTCTTAAATCAAGGGATATGAAGATAAATTCAATGTGTTTGAGGAAATAATGAATGAAGACACCAAGGAACATGAATATATAGTCAAGCATCTTAGTTTTAAATTAGAAATCCTATCTACAAGCCTAAAAGATAAATAAGATGAATGTTTAAGGTATGTATTTAAAAATGAGTCATTGAAATCTAAGTTAGAGAAGAAATATATTAAGGTGAAGTTATTTGTGAGATTTGAAAATAACTCAAGTGATCTGATAATATTTTGAATGATAAAAAGCATGTAAGTGATATAATTAGTCTTGGATACAAAGAAGAACCAGAGATGTAACTCAAGATAAGATGAAGACTAATGTGAACAAGAACAATCTAAATTTGAACACAAATCATTAGATAAGGAATGAAGGTACTAGTAGACTGAAGAAAAATTAGATCAAATAAGCAAATGATATGAGGTATGCAAGTTTCAATGGTTACTATTACACTTGTAATTAGTTTGGGCATAGAGATATAGAATGAAATAGACCTATTAGAAATGAGTTTACATGGAACTATTATGGGGTTCATCAGTCAAAAGGTGTGAGAAAAGTTAAGTGCTTAAACTATTTGGATGAGGGACACTTTGCTAAGTAGTGTCCAAATAAGGTAAGGCAAAGTAAGTCTTATTCAAAAGAAAGGGTTTGTTTCATTTGTTATGACATAGGGCACTTTTTAAGATTTTATCCGTATCAAGTAGGGAAAGTTAAGTCCACTTTAAGAATAATGGTTCACTACAACTATGAGAATATTGGTCACATTACTATATTCTTCAAGCAAAGGTTGTCAAGTCAAAATGAGTTCAATTAGACTCCTAGAGTGAAAGGAAGAAGGCAAGTTAACTCATAGAAATAAAAGGTGCTAAGTATGAGTCATGATGGGTCTACTAGTCCAAGTAATCTATTTGATATGGTGTAGAATGCTATAGAAGTTAAAGAGTGTCAAGGGATATCATTTTTTTCACATGTTGTGGATAAAGAGACCGAGCTCAAGGAGAGGACAAAGGTATTGATTGAGGCTAGTTCTAAGGTGAGTATGGATCCAAGTGAACATCCTACTATTATTGATCAAGTTTCATGCAAAGAACATTAATTGTTAGTGCCTAATGATGAGGTTTCAAACTACAAGGAAGAGCATTCAAATGAAAAGGTATGTCATGAATCTTTGTTGTCTTGATGTATTGTCAATCTATCTTAGAAGAGAAAGAGAATTTTGGAGTGGTTGAGCATGTTTCTTCTCGCAAGCCTAAGAATAAGAAGAAGAAATACAAGTATCAAATGACCATGGAGGATAAGTAATATGAGGAGTTATGGGAAACTCCTATTTTCACATTTTTATAGGATATTGTGAAGTAGGGTGTCCCTATCTATGCTTCTTAAGAGACTCCTTTCAGTACAGAAGCAAGCATTGCTTTGTATGCAGTGTTTATAGGGTTAGAATGGGTATTCCCAAGGTTCCTAATGAGATTGATGAAATGCCAAGAAGATTTTTATGCTTATAAAGGTCTATGAACTTCTTCGTGATGTGTTCTAGGTAGTTTATGTGGTATGAAGGTGTGTTGAATTCAAATTGAATATATTTGGGTACTCTCAATTTTTACTTAAAGGCAAGTAGGCCTAAAAAGAGTTATAGGATGTATAGTTTCCCAATGGTGTGGAAGCTCAAATCTTGGTCCAGAAGTGTGTGATGGTTGTCTCTAGGTGTGTAAGAAGTTTTAGGAGTGTGTGTTGACTATAAGGTGATGTGTTGACCTTATTTGTTTTAAGATTTTAAGGTTTTAGGATATACTAAAAAAGTGGTTTACCTTGTGAATTGAGGTCTGAGTCTTCTTAATAGGTTGAATGGGCCAAATGGGTTGTCAAATAAAGCTTCTTAGAGATTTGAAGGTTTATTTTTTTCAAATTATTCATGTTTCTATCAAGATGGAGGCCTAATTAGCTAGTAAGTTTGTGAAGTATGTTTAATAGGATGATATAGGTGATGCAAATTAGTGTTATTAAGGGGGCATATGAGAGTGCTCTAGATATGAATCTTCAAGTTTTTAAGGTACATCTACTAAAATTTGTGGGTTCTACACATTCTAAGTAGGGCTACAAGGAGTCTAGATATGCCTAATGAGAAGAGTGATTTATGTTTAGTTTCTCCAAAAGAGAAAGGTATGAGTATTTCAAGTAGATTTCTTATGTTTTTTTATATCATTTTTCCTATTTGTTGAGTAGAATGAAGTTCTATTGGTGGTCCTTGTGGTAGCTTGAGATTGAAGGCCAGTCAGCTTGTATGGTGGTTCTTCATAGTGTATAGAGATCTAAAGATAATCAAGAGTTAAAATGTCTTAGATATCTTAGGGGGAGTCCCTCTCAGATGTTTATTAGTGAGTTAAATTATATTTTGGTACTTTTTTTTGTTCTTTCTTCATTGGTCATAGTGCTTTGTTGAAGAGAGTGTTGGTATAGAGTAAGAGAAAGTTGTCAAGGCAAGAAGATGTAAGATCAAGGTAAGGGTGAGTTTTTAATATATTTATAATATGGTCTTATCCTACTACTAGTATTTTTAGGTCCTCAAGATCTATCTATGCCCATTTTATCATTGTGTCAAATGGGAAGAAAGTTCCTATTGTGAGAATGTTTGAAGAGAGAGAAAGAAGGTGAGTTGTATGATGTGTGTTAACATCAATAACAAAGGGGAAATTTTTGGAGAGTTTTTAGTAATGTCATAGAAGTTTAAAAGTGAGTGGATTAAGTGCCTTGATAGTATATAGTGATAATGACAAAGTGTGAAATGTGATTATCTTAATATACTTCTAGTAGGCTTGGTTGAGCTTTAGAGTTTGATTGTTTAGAGATGGTTAGGGATGAGTCTGAAGTATTAAACTTGTGAAAGAGGTAATATCAAAGGTCAAGGATGAATTGAGTGATTGTGTACATAATTTTAATTCATCTAGTAGTCCATAGTTTTCATCTATATATTTTGGGTCCAATGGCAAAAAATTAGAGTAGGCAGTTTGATGACAACATAATTACCACGCGTGGTTGACTCAGGGGTAGTTGGTCATATGGTTATGATAAAATTATTCCAAAGTTACTATTTTACAAGTATAAATTAATGTAATGAAGTATATAAAAATATATGTGTGTTAAAATTTGTGCTCTCAGGCATTTGATAGTGTTTTCTAAGTTCAAACAGAGTTGAGTAAGTAGTTTGGTGATGTCATATCTCGCATGTATGAATGTTTTAGGACTAGATTGATATATAGATTAATTACCCTATGATAAAATATATTATGTTATAAATATTAGGTCATGATAATAAGTACAATAAAATATATGAAAGTGAAAAGTTGGGCTCCCGGGTTGTTTGACAGAGTTTTCCCATACTTAGCCAAATTAGCATGTGGCAAGAAAAGCTGAGTATGCATTTTGATGTAGTAATATTTAGCATGTGTGGTAGTTTTATAATTATTTTATAATATATGTTTATTTATTTTTATGCCTATTTTTTATTCACTAATCTTTAGGTCATGAAATGAAGCGCATCAAAAGAAATGTATGTGCAAAATTGGCCTTCTAGGCAATTCTAATCATAGTTGGCTCTATGGCAGAAAAATCTAAGTGAGTAGATTAATGGTGTTATATATTTCACACATAAATTTTTTATTATTATATTTACATATTTTTGTATTATTATATGTGAGGATATAATATGGTCCAAATTTCAAAACATGCATCTAAGCACAACAAAAGTTAGTAAGGTTCAAAGTTAGCTTCTCAGACAAATTGCAATGGTCCCCATATTTTGTCTATTTTTCAAAAGGTAAAGTTAAAAAAATATTTATGAGATATATGGATTGAATTTTATCTAATATGTCATGAATCAAAAATATGGTAAGAAGTGTTATAGGTTTAATGTTGAGAAAATGTAAAGGGTAAGGATCTAATGGTTCACGTTTATTTCTATGTTTGAGATCAACAACATGAGTGGACTTAAAGTGGTCAAATTGTTTGAATTTTAACATAATTAAATAAAAATATCCTTAAAATATGATATATGGTGTGTTATTGATCTAATTAGTGAGGACATGAGATGATAGCATGGTGTTTGAGGTTTAACTGTGACCATTGGCATTTGAATTTTGTAAAGGGAAAAACTAGTGCTCTATTTTTTGGCTATAACTTTTGTTCTAGGATGAATTTGATGTTATTGTAAAAATAAAAAATGTAGATGAATCCATCACATATACAGTTAAACTTTTTGGATGTATTATTTTTTATACAGTCAAATATATTATGCTCCAAATTTGACTGTGTGTTTAATCATGGATTGTAAGTGACCCAAGAAGGTTGTTTGAGCTTGTTTTGTTGTTGTTTGGATGTCTCATGATGAATTAGTGATTTGAAGGTGTTTTATCCTCATTTTTAATGACCTATGTGGTATTTTTAAGTTTTATCAATTTATATTAAATATAAACAAATATTAATAAGTTGACTATGTGTTTGTTCATGGTGTCCTTATAAACAAGGCTATTGTTTGAGTTGATTGAGATTACATAGAAGAGTGAAATGATGATTTCAAGCATTTTAGAATGTCAAAGGGGTAATGTGTAGTGGAACTATGAAATTTAAAGTGGTCATATGTTTTTTTTTTCTTGATGAAGTGCTAAATGGGTGAATAGGTCTCCATGAGACCTATAAGGGCTATAAAGGCCTAGTTGAAAGGTGTAGTTGCTTAAGGGTGACACATAGATGCTATGGAAAACCTATGAAGATTATTATTGAGACGTGTCTTGATGTGAGAGAACAATTAAGGGTTAAGTAAAGTCTAATGGATGACTAATAATTTTTTTGTCATGAAGGCTTTATATATAGAGAAACCAAAGGAGATAGTTTTTAGACTTGCAAGAGGTGTGTGTATGTGATAATGATGGAGTGCAGGAGAGGGAGAGTGACCAGTAGATAAGTTAATGAGAATATTATATTAAGGACCATGTTTATGACCTATGGGTAATGTTTTTGATGTCATAATAGTGCTCTTATAGGTTGAGGATGAGCGAAGAGGTCTAGGGTAGTCCAAAAGGATGTTTTGGATGCTTTGAGTGTAATCAAAGGATAAATGTTGTTTGTGTGAGCTTGGTAGCTGATTTGAGAGATAGATCAGAGTGTGGATATTGTGTATGAACATTTGGTCATGTTATTTATGTGGTGATATAGTTGTTTCTAAGGAGTGAAGAGTGATTCAAAAGGTGGCTTTGGATGCATTGAGTATGTAGAGTTAAAGAGAGATGATATCCATAAGATTGGTAGGTAATCAGTGTTTAGGAGATGTTGTGTTCATAAGTTTTGTTTTGGTTTCTCAACATCTAGGGGTTATAACCTCCTTTGAAGGTGAAACTTGATAAAATTCTAGTTGTTGTGGTTGCTCAGCTAGATAGGTGTTGTAACACCTTATGGGATTGTAGTCTCACTAAATCAAGGATGGTAGTTCCTTGATCAGTTGTAGTTGGTCTAAATTTTTTATTGATATTATAGTGTATTATTTCAATTATATGTTTTAGTGGGTTTTCTCATCCAAGAGGGTTTCCCACATATGTCATGTGTTATGTGCTTGATATTACATTATTTCTCTTTTTCATTGCTATGAATGATCTATATGCTTCATAAATGCTTGTGATAATTGATTAGGAGTTTTAAAGGATTTAAATTGAAGTTAGATTATTTAGGCTCAATGATTTACCCCCCTCTATTATTTATTGTACCTATAATAGTATCCACTTGCACTACCAATTATGGGACTCCTCATGCATATTCAATTCATAACCCTCTATTATCATTAGAAGATTAACCTGAATTAGAGTATATTATGGAAATGATTTTATTCATTAATGAATTTTATCAACATCAAGGAAAATACCCTTCCACTATTTACAAACTTATGATAGGTGGTCAATAAAAATAACCCCATTCACCTTCCCCCAAATTCTCACATCGATTCAAGGGCAATAGCTTCTTTGCTTCTCAAACTCTTCCTTCTATTTTGACTCCTTATCATACTATGACCTCTTCTTCCTTGATTTCTTCTACCTCCATGCCAATTATATATATTAACATGGTAGGTTCAACATCTAGTGGGCATTTTCTAGGACCCATTCTTCTCAATACCTCCACTAGTGCATCATTTACTACCCATGGTAATTATTCTACTAGTTTTTCTTTTTCTTATAACCCCTCTACTAGTGCATCTTTCAAAAAACATGCTAATCATGTAACTAGTGCCTCCTTTTTTACCAATGGATTTCAAGCCACTAATGTCATGCATGCCAATACTCATAGTGGTAACCCAAAACACTAATACCAATGCTAATGTTTCACATGTTATGTACCCTAATCAAAAAACCACTCAAAACCATCAAATTTTGTTGCAAAATCTTAACCAAATGAATGCTTTCTAAACTAATAATGCCAACTAAATGATGCAAATGCAGAATCACCTTATTTATTTCCAAAATCACCCTCAATAGGTTCTATGGGGAGTGCACAACCAAAATTATGCCCCCACATACCTTAGGTATTCCCATGAAAACCTTATTCCTTAACCACCTATTTATAATAAAATGATTAAATATCTTTAAAATGAACCTCTTATGCCTCAAATTTCTAACATAGATATAGGAGGTATCACCCCTATCATTAGTTAAAATGGGACAAATGATCCTACATTATACTTAAAAATATTTATAAATCTATACAAATATTGGGTCAAGTTAAATACTTTTTCCACTACTAATATCTTAGTCAAAACCCTCTCTAGAGACATTTTAGATTGGTATAACCAACTCAAGTCTCATTCCATCACTAGTTTGTAAGATCTAGTTAATTCTCTAGCATAAGATTTTAAAACTAATGACCTCCATTAAAATACCTTGGCTCATTTTATTAATTGAAATAAAATTAAGATATAAATTACATAAGATTTCATCAAATGGTGGAAGAACTTGTCGTATAATTATGAAAATAACATGGTGGATGGTAACCTATTTCATATATTCACCAACACTCTCTATCGTAAGTTATAATATTAGGTTAGGAATCTCTCTCAATAAACTTAATAATAGGCTCTCAACCAATACAAGTTCCAATATTTTATCATGTGTTAGTTTAAGCCATCTCAACCTCCTGTGGGCACTCACATGCTCATCAAAAATAAAAATCATCATTCTACTAGTGATGGTGTCATTGATTCATATAATACCATTCATAATATTCAATTTATTTCTCCTGAACCTACTTTGGAACACGTTTCCCTTTTAAACTACACCCCTCATACTCAATTTTATCCAATAAATTAAATCAATGTTCATAATCCATTACCCTTAAAAAAAACTCCAAAAGCATCTACCCAGGCCTCTTCCAAGATAGCTTGATCCCACTCTCCCTATGAAATCATGGTACGATCCAAAAAAACTATGTTGGTTTCATGCTAGTTGGGGTCACTCTCATGAGACTTGTAGGCAATTTCATAACTTAGCTATAGATTTCCTCCTTGGTTCAAATTTTGATCATGATTCCCTCATTCATAAATGTCAACAAGGCTATGAAATTTCCTTCAAATATAATGAAACATGAAGTAAAAATCAATATTTAAACCAGGTTAATGCTCATCTAGATATTTACAAAGATCCTCTTCCAAACCATCAAGATAATAATGATAAGCCTACTCCTTTCACAAAAAATGTTGAACGTCTTATAGACCCAACTCCTGAAGAGAATATATTTGGCATGACTAATATGTGAAGGAAAGTTTCCTTCATTGATTCTCATCTTACCCACATGCACCAATCATCTCACATTTTTCATGTTATCCAAGATTCTTCCCCAACTAGCCTAATAGAGTTGGGGTAAAAAGATCTTATCTCTTTTGACAAACAAATTTAAACACCTCTATTGGATAACACCTCTCATGCCATTTATGTAATTTCTCCAACCTATTTACCCATCACCAATAATATTCAACTTTATAATATCACTTATTAAAATCTATCACAAGATAATCCTAAATCAACTTCCCTATCCTCTCATGATAATCAACCAATTCATCTCCCAATTAAATCTCCAACATCCTATCAACACAAATTTATATGCACTTTTCATCCTCCTTTTGAAGAGATCCTCCAACATTACACAACTCTATTTAGTAATCCACTCATGGGTTATAATTAATGGGACCCTATCACAAATATTACTAATCTCCCATCTCAAATTCCCTTTCTCAAACTCATGTGGACTTCTTTGTATCATCACAACTACTTTATACAACTCCTATTCAAAATTAACATCCCTCATACTCCCCTATGAAGATGTGAATATACCTTATTTGGGTCATAGGATAACATCTTATAAAAATTTGATTAAATGTCTATACATGTTGATGAAATAATTTACACTTCTCTCTCTCTCAAATTTCCTATTTCTTTTATGATTCTAGATGAGATTGTGCTTTGTGATTATGATCCCTCCCTATTTATAAGTGTTTAAATTGGTGACATCTAAGTCAAGAATGCCTTGATTGATGAAGGTTTAGGTACCTTTGTTGCCTCTCTTGATTTCATTAAAACCCTTCAATACTCCAAGTGTAATCTTAAGTCCACAAGTAGCACATGTCAAGGTTATGGCAAAAGGTAAATGCCTCCCTTAGGTTATGTGTGGATCCTTATTACCATCCCACATGTTATTGTTTGAGTGAAGTTTGTGATCTTCAATTTTCCCCTCTCCTATAATATCTTTCTTAGTAGGCCATGGACTCATCACATGAGGGATGTCACATTTTCTAATTGCCAATGTGTTAGGTTCCCTCACAATCATGTAATATATAGGATTCAAGGTGGCACTAACCCCTTTAATTTTTAACAATTCTAAGACCATGGTGTATTTAAAATTCTAAACTTTTAACCCTTGTCAAGTGTTCCATTCCAAGAATCTCAACATTTTAATTTCCCTATCAACTCTATGTGAGGTTACCATGGTCACCCCAAACTCATTAGTAATATACCACCTAACCTCTTAGATTTTGATGAGGATGTGGCTGATGAGACAAACCTCAAGATAAAAACTTTTTATCTCTCTCTTCATCTCATTTCCTAGCTTCCACTATCTATGAAGCCTTATTTTCTTCAACCACCTAGTGACGATATACCTATAGTCTTAACTAATACTTGGAAATATATTAAGCATTACCATTATAATGAGAAGGTCATACATACTTGAAAATTTTATCTTCATACACCCAATTATGAAGATGTTTATAAATTAGATGACCCATTTCTAAGAGGTCTTTTTTAGGCTCAAGATGTTGAGATCCTTCATTATCATTCTTCTTTATTTCATTCTTTCCATTTATCTTATTGAATTCTATCTTATATGGTTCCTAATTTTATCATTATTACTCTTATTCATAGGGTAGATATGGCACATTTGCATGTCACACCTCTAGTTTTCAAATAACTTCTTAGGAACATGCTTATAGATCATCTTATGACTGGTCCCTATCACTTCACTAGATACCAACATCCCTATAGTCAGCTTCCCCCTGAGATGATTTCTATTATCCTTAAAACCATTATGTATCTTACTCCTCCCTCAACTAAACCTATTCTAGATCCTATTCCCACTCTACCTTTAGTTGAGTCTTTTCCTGCTTCTGATTTTATTTCTTTTTTAGTCAAGCCTCATCCAATATTTCTACTAGCCCAACCTCCCCTTGGTGATATCCTACTTATTTTACCACTATTTTCTCCTCTTCCTAAATAATGAGTTGATAAATTATACTATGACATTAATATATTTTCTAATAATTAGACTAAATATTGGAAACTATACCAGCCTTCCTTGGTTTCTACTTCTACTCCCTCTATTAGTACATCCATAAAATCTACTAACAAGTGTATATGTTTCTTCCATGACACTTATAATAATTCATCCACCCATTATTGAAATCTTAGATAGTATATAGACACCTTTCATCTTACTCTTCCTTAGATTAAAAACAAGGCTATAACTCCCCCCAAGTTATTACCAGAGAATATTCCCAAATATGGAGAGGTATATTGTCTATAACACCAAAGTGGTACTTATCACACTGATCATTATGGCATCCTCTAGAAACATCTTCAGGATCACCTTATGACTATTCCTAAACCTAATATTCATCTTCCCATAGGTTTATCATGAAATTAGGTTCCCCCTTCTTCCCCTATGGTCCATTATCCACTAGTGGTACCTCTACCTATAGATCTTCCTTCACCTATGGTCCCTTCTCCACTAATAGCTCATTCATGTCCCATAGATTCCACTCTTATTCCTTATCCTGATTATCTTATGCATGATGGCCCTCATGAGCACTATCCCTTAGTATTTCCAACTTATTTTTTCAAGGATATTTGATGAAAGGTATTTTCCCAACTTTCACTAAAGATCGATGAGACCCTCATTATAGTTAGATTCTAGCTTCATAGAGATATCTCAAATGTTATGGACAATGTTTGTGGACAAATTTATGATTATTTATGAACACAGCATGGTATTCCTTAGCTTTATTCTTAATTTTTTATTGGATGTATGATCCAAGTTTATATTTATCTAATTTATATCATTTGACTCTATCTCAAACTTTTCTTCACTTATTTATCTTATATGGCTATTTATATTTCACATTATATGTTATCTATGGTGTCATTTTCTATCCTTATGATATCTTATGGATTATTTTCATGATCACATTATTTTTATATGAGTTAATTTCTATGAATATCTTGTTATTTTCTCATGATTATTTTCTACCCTATCTCCCTAACATGGATAATAATTATTTTGAGTTGGTTATATAAACCTTGATCCCCTTATTACTTATTATTTACCATGTGATCAATTAGCAAATAAGTCCTCTCATTATAATTTAATTTTACCATTCTAACTTATATCTCCCTTTATTCCCCTTATTTCATTTCAAAAAATAAACATGCACATGGTTTAAACTTGATATAACATATTGGTTCATAGGTAAGCCTAAGTATTTTAGTCAATCATGTCTTTAAATAGTCACATTTAACCAAATTCAAAAATGCATTCATGTGTATCACTTTGTCTCTCATCATTGGCTATTCCAAGTCCCTATGGATGAGGAATATTAAAATCCATAAAAATTCAAGAACCAAATCATTGTAACAAAATGCAATATTTAATATTTCAAAATTCAAATCATACTAAAAGATGTGATTCAAAGTACATCTCATTTTGATAATCGAATCTCAAACTCCATGGTTGGTCTCATGATAGATAAGAAAATTAGAGTGTGGTAAGACATTATATTGGGAAATAAAAATTAAAAAAAAATAACCTTTTAGTGCTACCTACTTTGTCACACAAGTACCTAATCTTCACAGCATACTGAAGGCTCTATAAGAGGTCCTAAGGAATGGGGAACACATTGTGGGAAATTAGGTTAATTTTAATTTACTTATTCAAACAAAAAACATTATTCAATCTTAATACCTCATGTATTTGCATATACAACTTTGTTTCTACTGTGAATAAGGTATCCTTTGTATATTAATGGTCACTAGTCACTTAGTTTCTTTTTTATGTCCTTAGTATGCCTCATGTTCCTAAGGTCTTCTCATATATGCCTACATTGTGCTTTTTACATTCCCTATTTCATTTACAATCATTCTAATATTTCCCCTTGAGAAATATTATTTTGTTCACTGATCACTCCCTCCTATGGATTCCATTTGTGAGTTGCATTGTAAGACCTTAGATAGGACTAGGCTTTCCTCATAAATTACCAACTTACCATTCTAAACATTATTTTTAACTTATTTTCCCAATAATTTCCACCTCATTGATGTTCCCTTTATGATTTAAATTGTAATACCATAGATAGGACGAGCCTTTCCTCACAAAATTTTCCAATACCTAAGTCACAATGAAATTACATGTGTTAAATTTGAGATATGTAGTGATTTATCATGAGTTACACATCATTGACATGCTTCCCATATTGATATAGTATGTTTTATGCTTAATTCATTGATATTTAACTTTTATATTCTTATTCTCTTATTGCATGTAAGAATACAACCATTTTTCTTAAGTTTTTCATACTTCCCAGCTTGAATTAGTGTGCTCAATTTAGTTCATTTTTTCAATTTTGTTTCTCTTTTATACTTCCCAACATGATTTAGTATGATTGATTGACTTGTTTTTTTTACCATTTGGTGTTTCTTATGACTTTCATTTGATTACATTATTTTCATACTTCCCACCATGATATAGTGTGATTTTACTTGTTTTATTTTGGTGAAAATATTTCTCATGGTTTAAAAACATTTTGTTATCATTTTTAACCAATTTGGTTTATTATATTTAGTCATATTTTTTTATTACACATTTCCCATCATGATATAGTGTGTAGTATATTTTTTTTGATTACTTATACTTTTACAAGTTATTTTTGCCTTTTTATTTTTAACCATGCATGTGTATCACATAATTATATAAAAGAAAACACTCTATATATATTTCCCATAGCATATATGATAATAGCTAAATACATGTTCTATAAATAAATATATCCATGCATCAACATCCACAACCAAATACAACTCATGAGATCAAATCCAACTGGCAAAATCAATATCTATATATATCATGTGTTTTATATAATACAAGGTACAACATATAAAATACGTAGCTCTAGCTCTACGACTGTGCTTCATCATGCTTGTCATATGGCCTAGCCATACTACCCATAGATGCCTATGACTATCCCTTATGAATGGTACACTATAATGAGGTAGTCCAAGATCTTAAACCTATTACCTATCCCTATAATTTGGCCTCTTAGGTCTGCACCTATCCAAGTTGGACCATGGTAGCCATATGCATTGCTCTCTCCTAAGCCAAGGCTTACCAAGCATGTGCCTCTCCATATCCCACCCATGTTAGTAGATGTAATCCATACCCATGTGTCTACAACTACCTCATGGCCTCTCCCACTAGTTTAAACCATCCTACCTAGGTTGGGGTAGATGGTACCACAAGAACATCTAGAGTGGTGAGGTCGTATGGTGCCAACACCCCATCCAAAATGTCATATTACATAGCCACAATCAAGCTCCACATCTGACCTCCTCTATCACCAGATATATAAAACCAAAACCAAATAAATATGATATCATATATATCTCTCAAAATATATCTATCTACTATAGCCATATGTAGCTAGTATTTTATATCAAAAACTTAAATCAAAATCACAACATTTCTCACCAGTCCTAGTATCACCAACCACTATATCCCCATCTACTCACTTGCCAATAATGGTCTCTCTATATACTTATCCCCCAATCACCTCCTCTATGTATCACCTATTCACTAGTGTAAATCCTGATGTCACCACTCATGTATGTTGTGACCCTCTCCTAAGAGGTGTCTCTTGTTATATCCTGATTCCTCACCAGGTAAACTTGTTGGATTATCCATGGATATTAATAGCTAACAAACTCAGATTTGGATATTTTAAATAAGCTTTGATATCACTATTATGGGGTAGTATGATATTACTTAGTTTATATGATCATACAACTATGGGATAGTTGTAAGTACATGTTTACATTATGATCATGTTTAGTTATCATTTCAACTATATTTTATGATGAATGTATATTATAACTGCTATGATCTAACTACATACTTTTTTCTAAGATTTATGTAGGATAACCTATATCTCCAAGTGTGATAGAGGGGGAGCATCATTAGAGAGAGTGACATAGATTAAGATATCAGAGGATGACAGATAAAAATAATTGGTACCTTACACACACCGTAAATAATTAGCACACATTAGATGCATAGTAAAATGGTTAGCATGATATATTTTGATGCCATTGCATTAGATAACTAGTTATTCATGGTTTTTAAGCATGGTTTAATAGTCATGTGAAATTTCCTTGTATGACTTGCGTGTTAGTCTAGGTTAGGCTTAGGTGATTTTATATTGTATGATTATGTTTATGACCATTAATGTTTTTCTTCAAAAATGGAATTTGTGTTATTTTCATAGTTCAAATAAATTTGGATTATTTATTTATTATATTGATTATTTTATCTTGAACAAGTCATCATAATTATTAAGATATTTGAAAAAAAAATAGAAAACATATATATATATATATATATATATATATATATATATATATATATATATATATATATATATATATATATATATATATATATATATAAAGGAATATATTTTTATAAAAAGTAAAGAAAATAAAAACAAATAACAAAAATAAATCAAAAAAGAGGAAGAAATATTTTTTAAAAAAAAGATAAAAGATCATGCTTTAAATAAAGGAGAACATGATTTTAAAATAAAAACAAATTGGAAATCAAATTTCTTAGAAAGGGAAAAATATTTAAAAAACTATGTCCCCTTTGTAATAAAGATAGGTAAGAAACCTAGGAAAAGGGGGAAGCTATAGAGAAGAGGAGAGGAGAGGATAAGAACTAGAAAATATAAGCAAGTAGTAGAGGAGGAACAAGGAAGCATTCTGCCAGGTAGACTTTGTGTTTTAAATTATGGGTATTTATTGAGTTTTACAAATAAATGTATTTGATTTTACTTGAATATATAGAAATATAAATATTGATTATGTACATAATATATGGAGACACCCATTTATGATTTTGAGCTATAAAATATGTGTGAGCCATGCACATTTTGTATTAGACTTATGACATACTTTTTAGATCAGTAATAACCAAATAGTATATCAACAAAATTTTGTCTGCCTCATAGGAGAAAGAGTAAAGCAATGATCTAGGAGAATTTCTGCATTTAGAAAAATGGGATTTTGAAGATAAAATCAATGACTCATATATATAGCAAATATATAAGTCTTTTCCAACATCTATGTATGGACAAAGATTTTGTGAAAAGATACATAAGTGTGGCAACCTACATAGATAACTATATTTATTGAAATGTATATTTACACATAGAAAAATATATAACTAAATATATAGATTTAACTTCTTACCTAGGAAAATACAATGATTTAAGAATGAATAAATACATAGTTTTGTGGTTATGATATAACAAAACCAGTGGTTTATTTATATGCATGAGCCAAGTGTAGAGTAATTTGTAATGGATTACATGATTGGGAATGAATATATAATGGTTTATCTCTAAATGGGGACTAATTTAAGGGCATTAGTCTCCATAGGACCATTTTATATCCATGTTTGTCTTTATTGCAAAAATAGAATAATTACTATTATATTGTAACAGAAGGGATGATGACATCTTTATTAGGATGAGGTTGTTTAATAGGTTAACATGAAATTTTTATTAAGATTTTAATTGAATTATCCCTAATATTAGAAACATTACATTAATGCTTCTTATCAGTACTCATCATATGAGGAATTGTACAAGACTTTACTAGTAGTAATACATATGATAACAATTCCTAACGTAACTGGAAATCTATCAAATTTGATATACCATGTTTGTGCCAATAATTATTGTTATAGTTAAAGGCTATAAATGAGTAATTGGAGCATATTTTCCTTTATACTTTTTGATAACTACCAGTTAGTATATTATGTTGATCTTTTATGAACATATGCACTATGAGAGCCTTAATATATTTGAGGGCAAATGTATACATAGATTATGTATTTAAAATACATTGGAAGGTGATTTTTTTTTAATATATTATGTCTAGTGTATTTTCATGGATTTAAATATGTAACACTAGTATAAATGTATATGTCTAGGTTGGATTATGTACCTAAGTTTGTAGCTAGAATTATGATTTTAGCTAACCATTCAGTGATCGGGGGATTGAAACTATAACTATATTGAAATAGCCTTTGATAAAATAGAAATAAATGTCTAAGAGATTGTCATAATGGATTTATGATTTTTTTTGCCTCTAAAAATGAATGGTTGACTATTAGTTATATGTGTGTTTAGTATCATGGGAGTGTTAATAAATTTCTGGTTATTTTTAAAATAGTGTGCTTCACCATGATGTGTGCCTATATGTTATGTTAATCGAGATTTTAGTATGAAATTTAATCTTGGGATATACCTAGGTGGTATAATCCCATATTTTCTTGATAGATATTATGTTTGTGGTTTCACTGATTTTTAAATCATAAGTTTGATTATGTGTTATTATGTAGTTGGGAACCTATGATAGTATGAGACATCATAGAGAAATATAGTATAGATATATATTGTATTTGGATGGTACATACTATAAAATTTATGTCTAGACTTACATCTACATTTGAATAGTTATTATTGTATACATGTTGGTTATTATTATGAATAGTGTGTTTTATAATAGTTGGTAAGACTTTGTGTGTGTGTGTGCATGCAATCTTTGAGAGTTTAACAAATTATATTATGGTATGCTATTATGTTCTAAGGGAAATAATACTTGCTTCCTTAAACCTAGATAATTTTATAAATGCTTATGTTTCCATGATTTAAGACTACTTTATAGGACTATTTTTGGAAAACTAATAGTTATGTCTTAGAATACTAGACTATGGTAATATGGGTTATCATAAGGTAGTATGTTTGGAAACTAATTATGGTAGGAAAAATATTTAGTTAAATGAGTAATTACCTAGGTGGTATAGATTTTAGTCATTATTTCTAGTATAGGATAGAAAATAATGTAAGATTCATTCATACATTTGATAGAATAAATATATGCTTTGGCTACTCCTAAGTTTAGCATCTAGTTTGATTTTCTATGTTAATAAGATGTAAATTAAATGAATCTTGTGTTTTAATTGTGTTTTACCAATATATATTTTTTATTTAGAGTAAGGAGTGAGATAGACTTCACTGGCTTACTAGTTTCACAATGACATATGAAAACAATCTGATCAATTGGTATGTATGAATTTTATTGATATAGATCATTATTATTTATTATTTTTAAACTTTTATTCAAAGTATGTTTAGTGAGACATTATTATTTCATGATTTTGATTCATATGTTTGTGTAATATCTTTAAATAGAATGGATTTATATGATACACTACATATTTAGTTTAGAATCATATAACACATAGGTACTTGTTTATCTCTCTAGATTCCTACGTCATCATTATCTACTCATCCATGAAAGGAGGGACATTTATTGATGGGATTAGTGGGGGGATCATTAGTTTTTGGTTGGTGTGGAAAAGTTTTTGAATGATGCTTTCCCTCCCCATAGCAGTACTACTTTTGAGATGACACTTGATATTGCCATATATACTAGAGAGTTCAAGGAACTCATGCTTAAAGGAGCTATGGATCTTAATTATATACATAGTATTATATTGTTCTTAATTTTTAATACTATTATAAAGGTTTATAATTAATTTTTATTATATATTGATATTTGTGGATGTAGAGTTGCATCTGTCATGGCTGAATCATTGTATTACTTTCTATATTCATTTTATGTGGCATTCTCATGACATTAAAGATCCTTGATATATATAGTGTAATTTATATTTATTGTGATCACACTTGAGTATGTATATTATCTCTATTTATAATCTCTTACAAAAAAATTTTTTGTAGTATATGTGTTGATTCTTAAAAAAATATAAAAAATCTCGTATTTTTTTGTCTAACCTAGTGGCATTGTTACATGTGGTATCAGAGCTATGGCTCCAACTCTAGGACCTAATGAGTACATTATATTTTTTGTGTCTTTTCGTTCACTGGTGTGAACCTAGTGACATGAATTATTTCACTATTATTTTGGATTTGTGGTGCTTTAATGTAGAACCATGTTACACCATGATTGGAGTTTTGAGACTTGATAGATTCTTTAGTATGGCTTGGTGACTATTGTTAGTTTTGAGGTATTCATGTAATGTGTGTGGAAACCATTGATTATGTACCTTTAGGAGTAATTTTACCCTTTTTAGTGGTACAGGGGATTAATTTATTAATATTTCCATTAGTGATGGTTATATATGAGGTTTGGGTAGGAGAACATATAGATGGTTCATGAGTTATGAACAAGAGATTTCTTCCATAGTTTGATCTCTTAGATCAAACACCTCAAGTATGATTACATCCTTCTTGATTATCAAGTCACCTTTGTCATTGTATTTTTATTTGTGAGTGTTTATAAGTGTGGGATGCTTCTCACATTATATGTGTGTGTGTGTGTGTGTGTGTGTGTGTGTGTGTGTGTGTGTGTGTGTGTGTGTGTGTGTGTGTGTGTGTGTGTGTGTGATTTAATTTTGTACCTTATTTTACATTTATCCTAGGAATGGAAAATCTTATCAGACCATTTTAGTTTGGTACCACCTAGTATGGTGGGAATTTTCTTGTAGTAGAGTGTTGTTTTGATTGACAGGACCTTGATTTATATATTAAATTTTATACTAATAATTCTAATTTGATTATAAATATTAAAATGTTATACACTCATGATTAGATTGACATTGCTCTCTTTTTGCTTAAAATATGTTGTTCTAAAATATTTATTTTGTACCTATTTTTGGAAGCAAGTAAGGTTTAGGATGTGCAGAACATCTTGTCAATCTAGAGGTTGGAATAAACTTTTGACTTGTGTGTTAGTTGAGCAAGTAAGAAGATATTGTTTTATATATTCCTCTAGTTGAAAGAATAGTGTGATTCTTGGCCTGTGCATGTTATGTTAATTATAACAATATTTCCTATTAATCATGAAAAAAATAGAATAGGTTAAGTAGTGAAAGATGACAATAGTTATGTTTGACTAGTAGTAACTTAATACAATTACAATTCTATTGTATGATCTCTTTTATGTATGATGATACATATAAAATTATTTAGCATAAAATTGTGATTTTTTGAAACATTATGCACATTTTAGAGACCATTAGGTCATGAAGACCTAAGGGAAGAGTGGTGAATTGGGAATGTAAGTTATAAGAGATAGGACAGTATCCTACTTAGCCTCACAATAACTTGGATTGTTAAACTAAGTTAGATCGACAAATGAACTTATCAAATCTAGAATTTGATAGGTATATATTGTTAAATTTAGATGTATGGCCATATGCATGTATACGGGGGATAGAGATTCCATATGGATGAGTATTCCATGATTTTTATATACTTTATATTTACCATTCTTATTCATCATTTTACTTGTCAAGAGCTTCAATTTTAGTAAATGATAGTATTGGCATGTTATACTTATCAAGAGTTACATGGAGTAGTGATAGTATTAACTTATACACATTATTCCTACTAGGTTCCCTAATTACTTTTCTCTAGAATGAGAAAACACTCTCTAGAATAGAGAGATGTGTTAAGATTTAGAAGGTTTTGTGGAACTCTCCATGGTCAATTATTTTGGATTTTATGATGATCTTTGTGCTCTTGGAAAGTCAATGGAATTTTCACTAAGATATGTGTGAGACCCTTCAATGTAATAGAAGTGGTCAATCCTATGGTAGATATGGCCTTGGTGTGGTGGTGACATAATCAACTAGAGTAAGTATTACTCACAAACCATCTTTTCTTAATATGGAGATGTCATTGAGTAGGGTCTTGTAGGACCAATACTCCATGAATAGTATAACTTAAAGGAACTATGATGAGTTATACAAGTAATTTTCCATTTATTTTTTAATTATATATTGTATATCATGTTATTTATTGCTAAATATTATTCAAATTTAGAACTTATGTTTGAGTAAGAGTCATCTGGGATGATGACTAGCTTTAGGGGGAAGGATGTTACATCCTAATTCCTCACCAAGAAAACTTGCTATAATATCCATGAATATCTATAGCTAACAAACTTAGATTTGGCTATTGTAAATAAGCTTGGATATCACTATTATGGGGTAGTAGGATATTGTTTAGTTTATATGATCATACTACTATGGGATAGTTTTAAGTACATGTTTAATTTATGATCATGTTTAGTTATCATTTCAACTATATTTTATGATGAACATATATCATACCTACTATGGTATAATTACCTACTTTATTCTGATATTTATGTAGGAGAACCTATATCTTGAAGTGTGACAGAGGGAGAGCATCATCAGAGAGGGTGGCATAGATCAAAATGTCGAAGGACAATAGTTAAAAATGATCGATACCCTACACACACCACAAATAACCAACACATGTCAAATGCATGGTAAAATGGTTAGCATGATATATTTTGATGTCATTGCATTAGATCATGGTTGTTAATCACAGTTTAATAGTCTTTTGAAATTGCCTTTTGTGACTTGCATGTTAGTCTAGGTTAGGCTTGGGTAATTTTATATTGTGTGATTATGTTTATGACCATTAACATTTTTTTTGGAAAATGCAATTTGTGTGATTTTCATAGTTCAAATAAATTTGGAATATTGATTTATTATATTGATGATTTTATCTTGAATAACTCATCATAATTATCAAGGTATTATTATTAAGATATTTAGAAAAGAATAAAATAGTATATATATATATATATATATATTCAAAGGAATATATTTTTATAAAAAGTAAATAAAAAAAAACAAATGACAAGAATAAAGCAAAAAGGAGGAATAAATATTTTTTTAAAGATAAAATAGCACACTTTAAATAAAGGACAAAATGATTTCAAAATAAAATAAAATAAAATAAAAATAAATTGGAAATCATATTTCTTGGAAAGGGAAATTTTTTAAAAATAAACTACACCCCCTTTGTTATAAAGGTAGGGAAGAAACCCAGGAAAAGGGGGAATCTATAGAGAAGAGTAGAAAAGAGAAGAACTAGAAAAGACAAACAAGTAGCAGAGGAGGAGAAACAAAGCATTCTGCTAGGTAGACTTTGTGTTTTAAATTATGGGTATTTATTGAGTTGTATTAATAAATGTATTTGCTTCTACTTGAATGTATATAGACATAAATATTGATTATGTACATAATATATGAAGACGCCCATTTATGAGTTTGAGTTATAAAATATGTGTGAACCATGGACTTTCTGTATTAGACTTATGACATACTTTTTATATCAGCAATAACTAGATAGTATATCAACCAAATTTTGGACACCTCATTGGAGAAAGAGTAAAGCAATAATCTAGGATAATTTGTGTATTGAGTAAAATGGAAATTTGAAGATAAAATCAATGAATCATATCTGTAGCACTCAATAAGTCTTTTCCAACATCCATGTATGGAAAATAAAGTTTGAAAAAAGATATATAAGTGTGGTGATATGCATAGATAACTATATATATTCAATGTATATTTATACATAGCAAACTGTATAACTCAATATATTGATCAAACTTCTTACTTGTGAAAATACATTGATTTAATAATTAATACATACATAGTTTTATAGTTATGATATAACAAAACCAATTATCTATATATGTGCATGATCTAAGTGCATGGTATCTATGTATAACTATAGTGTGTATTTAGTTATCTGTAAATTTATAATTAATAAAATGCTACAATCATTATGAAATTGAAATATATATATATATATATATATATATATATATATATATATATATATATATATATATATATATATATATATATATATATATATATATATCATTTGTTTTATTTGAGCTATATCACAAACAAAGATACCATATTTATCATACCTTGAAATATATTGGTTGTTCTTGATTTGGTGAATTAGGAATTCAAACTATAGGGATATATAGTGAATAGATTGGTAATATAGTGAATGACATAGTATATATAACTAGAAAAAAATAATTCATGATGAGGAAATAACCATAATTTTACTTATTCACTAGTGTATCCTTATTCTAAATCTAAATGTAACATTTTGTGTTATAAAATATCTATTGTCTATATATGATTATTTATAAATTAATATTGTCACTTCATATGTATATTTATCCATGTGATTAGCATCACCCTATTTGAGGTTGCCAGTGATTTAGTGATAAATTTGATATTTAATCATATTTTAGATTCATATTTGGTTTTGAACCACTATTTATCTTATTTTATAGAAGACTATGTCAATCCAATGGAATCACTAAAATTGTTATATGTGAAAGTGTTTGACTTGTGATAACTACCATTTTAGCATAATTTTTATTTGTTAAGAATATATCAAATATCTAAACCACATGCTAATCTTGAATTTATTCCCTTTTCTATTGTACAACATAATTATAACAAGTTAAGTTCCAATTGAATTATTGGTCCATCCCACCTTAAATGCGTGTTTGAGTCTATTGTAGTTGGGTTTGAGTAAATTGTTGTCTGATTGGTCTTAGAGGAGATGTATTAAAATAATCCAAGTAATATATTATAATAGATTTGATAATTAGTAATTTATTTATTATGCACTAGGGTGTATATATAATAAGACACTATGACTTTAATAGCTTAGGAGTGGACTTATTTATGTGTTATTAAGATTTATATTTAACTCCCTTAAATTATAACTACAAAGAGTACTTTGTAACAGATTACATGATTGGGAACTAACAGATAATGGTTTATCTATGAATGGGGACTAACTTAAGGGCATTAGTCTTCATAGGACCATTTTAGATCCTTGGTTGTCTTTATGTAAAAAAATAGAACAATTACTATTATATTGTAATAGAAGGATGATGATATCTTTATTAGGATGAGGTTGTTTAAAAGGTTAACATGACATTGTTATTAAGATTTTAATTGCATTATCCCTAATATTAGAAATGTTACATTAATGTTTCTTATCTGCACTCATCATATGAGGAATTATACAAGACTATACTAGCAGTAATACATATGATAGCAATTCCTAACATAAATGGGTATCTATCAAATTTGATATACCTTGTTTATTCCAATAATGATGATTATAGTTAAATTCTATAAATGAGTAACTAGAGCATAGTTTCCTTTATAATTTTTTAGAAATATCAGTTAGTGTATTATGTTGATCTTTTATGAACATATGCACTATGAGAGACTTAATATATTCCAGGGCAAATGTATAGATAGATTATGTATTTAAAATACATTAGAAAGTGAGTTTTTTAATAGATAATCTCTAGTGTGTTGTCATGGATTTATGTATGTAATACTAGTACAAATGTATATGATTGGGTTGGGCTATGTACCTAATTTTGTAGCTAGAAGTATGATTTTAGCTAGGCATTAGGTGATTGGGGGACCGAAACTATAACTACATTGAAATAAACTTAGATAAAATTGAAAGATATGTCTAAGTGATTTTCATAATGGTTTTATGAGTGTCTATCCCTCTGCAACTGAATGGTTGACTGCTAGTTATATGTGTGTTCAGTATCATGAGAGTTTTGATAAATGCTTGGTTATTTTTATCATATTGTGTTGCATCATGATGCACACCTATATGTTACATTAATTGAGATGCTAGTATGCAGTTTAATCTTGGGATATACCCAGGTGGTATAATCCTATATTTTATTAATAGATATTATGTTTGTGGTTTGGCTGATTTTGAAATCATAAGTTTGATTATATGTTATTATGTAGTTAGGAACCTATGATAGTATGTAATATCATAGAGAACTACAATATAAATTTATATTATATCGAGATGGTATATAATATAAATGTTATGTCTAGACTTACATCTACATTTGACTGGTTATTATTGTATACATATCGGTTATTGCTATGAATAATATATTTTATAATAGTTGGTAAGAATGTGTGTGTGTATGCATGCTATCTTTGAGAGTTTAAATAATGTTGTGATGGTATGTTATTGTGTTCTAAGGGAACTAAGACTTTCTTCTTTAAACTTGGATACTTGTATAAATGCTTATGTTTCCATGATTTAAGACTACTTTATATGACTATTTTTGGAAAACTAATAGTTATGTCTTAGAATACTAGACTATGGTAATATGGATTATCATAGGGTTTAGTATGTTTGGAAACCAATTATCCTAGTAAAAATATATATTTAAATGAGTAGTTACCTAGGTGGTAAAAATTGTAGTCATTATTTCTAGTATGGGATAGAAAATAATGTAAGATTCATTCATACATTTGATGGAGTATATGTATGCTTTGGTTACTCCTATGTTTAGAATCTAGTTTAATTGTGTGTGTTAATAGGGTGTAAATTAAATGAATCTTGTGTTTGAATTGTATTTTACCAATCTACATTACTTATTTGAAGTAAGAAGTGATATGGACTTCACTGGCGTACTAGTTTCACAATGATAGATGAAAACATCTGATCAACTGGTGTGTATGAATTTGATTGATCTAGATCATTATTATTTATTATTTGTAAGACTTTGGGATAAATTATGTTTAGTGAGACATTATCATTTCATGAGTGTGATTCACATGTTTGTGTGATATATTTTAATACAACAAATTCCTATTATATACTGCATTTTTAGTTTAGAATCATACAACACATGGGTACTTGCTTGTCTCTCAAGATTCTCATGTTGTCATTATCTACTCATTTGTGAAGGGAAGGAAATTTAATAATGGGATTAATGTGAGGGATTTTAGGTTTGTGGGTGGTACGTAAAATCACTTGGATGATGCTCTCCCTCCCCACAATAATACTAATTTTGAGATGACACTTGAGATTTCCACATACTAGAGAGTCTGAGGAACTCATGCTCTGAGAAGCCAAGTATCTTAATTATGTACATAGTATTGTATTTTATAGTTACTTATTATTATATATCTATAGTGGTGGTTTTAGAGTTGCATCAATCATGGATTAATCACTATATTACTTCATATATTCATTTTATGTAGTGTTCTCATGACATTAGAGATCCTTGATATATATAGTGTTATGTATATTTGTTGTGATCACACTTGAGTATGTATATGATCTTTGTTTATAATCTCTTAAGGAAAAATATTTATAGTATATGTTTTAATTTTTTTTAAAAACTCATATTTATTTGACTAACCTAGTGGGGTTTTTACATCTTTATAGACCAGTTATGTCCTAAAATGGTTGTTGGGTCATCATGCATTGTTGCCCTCACTTGGGTTTACTCTTGTTGGTAGTGCCTCTATATATGGTGTGGCCAAGGTTATCATTATTATTATAGTTACTAATGCATCCCTACATCCACATCCATATCATCCCCTCCCTCAACCACCTACTATCATGCTCGACTAGTCCATGGTCTAACATGTCACAGCTTAATCATAGGTGTCTCCACTCGTACTCATACTTATCCTCTCCCCCTGATCTCTCTATCATGTTGTGCCCAATAAGCAGGAATTAATAGAGGGGATATTAGGTGTGGGATTTTGACCTACCATAGTAATTATGCCACTATATGTGGCTCTACCCATGAAGTATAGTGGCCCTTGATCTACAATCATGCTAGCCCTATCACCACAATTGACCAACTAGGCCATGCATTAGTAATTTGCATGTAGGGATACCACACAATCTCCCCTTATGTGATAGTCTATAGCATTGGAAAATGAGGCATGACTAGAGATACATGGTCATATCTCCATCTTTTCACCTATGGTAACCTATCATTGACCACATGGGGTAATCTAGCTGGTCAATATATAGGAAACCTCTCATATCTCCAAGTTTTCAAAAAAAAATAGGCCCCATGGTCTTATTCCCTTTGTACAACATCCCATACATATCATACATGATCTATACCTAGATGATAGCCCCAAATTCATATAGTGTTCCCTTATCTAAAATACACTCACACAAGGCTATCACATATAGTGGTACCTTACCATCTGACTTATGATACAAAACTCATGTTGTCACAAGTCTGATCATAGCCTTTTGGATGTCTAAAATCTCAATGATATATACATTAAAAATTTGACCCTAAATCCATGGTATGTCCTATCTGAGCACATCACCTAGCAGGCTAGTGCTCACCTCTCCTTAAACTCATTTGGTGTCCCTATGATCATTGGTGTCCCTCTTATCAATAGTCATAACAATGCATGAATATCCTCTAACATGATATCTATATCAATGGTATCCCAATCTACCACCCATTAAAAGTGTTGGTCAACCATTCCCATGCTCTAAGGAACATGACAATGAGATCAAAAATAAGTAGGATGTACCTCATTTTTATGATGCCTCCAAAGCCTAGTGTGACTAGCTATGCTCTATCCACACCCATCAATCACTCTAGTAGATCTGGTATCCATGATGCATCTAGCAGCCACCAATACCTTTGATGTCTTTACTAAATATCAAAAAATAAAGGATGTATCAGACCTCCATGTCATAGATAATCAAAATACATTCTTAAAGTTTCAAAAATCAACCACCTTTGATTTAGTTTCTCAATTTTCTATAGAATCAGCCCCTTTAATACTAAATTAGCCCTATACATTATTTTTGATACTAGTTTGTCCCTTTCACATTGATACTACATTATTCATCTTCAACAAACTATATTGACCCCATCATATGTAGTCAATATTTAACCCTTACTAACTAATTTATCCCACTGCTACACAATTGACCCCATTTTTAACATACTAAATCAGCCCGCTACTATGTATTCAGCATTGCCATTCTATTTTACCTTATAAACTAAGTTGACCAGGTTGACTTTGTTCATCTAAAGCAATGAATTTTTTTTATATTTACCATAAATGCCTTGGTAATTTATTGGTATGACGTTTTCCTACCTAAAACCCTATTTTACCCTTAATTTACATAAAAATTTCCTAGGGTTCTTTTTGGTTCCTATATTTTGCCTACAAGTCAATTTTCTATTTTTAGCTTAATTTCAAATAAAAATACTCAAAATTTTGAAATTTCCAATTGCTTACTTGTGTTACACTCGTTACAGATGCTATGCACCTCCCCATCTCAATTGTCATCTCCTCACCATGATGGCTCTCTAGTCTCCAACTAGGTCTCTCAGAGCTCTATTTTCTCATAATATTAAAAATAAAAAATTACTTATTTTTCACCCTATTTATATTTACCATTCAAAATTTATTTGTTATTCAAATATTTACCACCAAATTTTTTCCTTCAATCATATATTTGTTTCTACTAGATACTTTTCCAAATCATAAAATGTTTTAGAATCCTAACATCATATAAAATCTTTTCACCTATTATATGTCTATGGTGTAAACATTTCCATTTTTTGTTCTTTTTTTGCTAAATTTTACAAGTTCACCTAATGTTCCCTACATTGGACACCTTCATAGTTATTACATCTCCTTCTTTATTTACATCACTAAGGTAATTAAAGGTATGTGTTTTTCAAAATTTATTCTTATTTTCTCTTTAATGCAATCTATTCAACTTTAGCATTGTGTGTTGGTATGTTCTTTTCCTGAAGCACCATCCTATGTTGCACCTACATGACACGTGATGAGATTTTTGTGGGGCATATGTATACACATAATATTTTAAAATTTTATTAATTAATGACTATTTATCTCTTACAAGAACCCATCGAGTTTTAATCTATCTAAGTTCACACCTTAAGGGGTACATTGGGAAAGGGGTGGGTAGACCATTAGTGCTTCACAAGATTGTTTTACCTTACCACCATTTTTTATCTACATAACCATCTCCTAAAAACATATACCTAAGCTTTTCCTCTTATTTTTCACCCTCCTCTAGTCATTTTCCACCTTCATTAGCCCTTCCCTAGCCTAAAATACTTTTTGATAGTTTATGATACACTATTAAACCCATTGACCCTATACTCTAATTGATAAAACTCATTTAGGGTCTAGGTCAGACCTTGATAGACATAGACTAGGACCTAATTTATTTATTTTTCAATAATGATACATATTCAAATGGGCCGACCCTATTAGCTAAACTTTTGGAAAGGACTAGGGTTAGATCCAACTATATAAACACATCAATTTCATCATTTATAAGAGAAGAGAATAAAAAGAGATATGTATTTCACATATGCTTATCCACCATTATACTTGAGAAGCATAGATTAAGGTTTCATACTTTATTTATAGATACAAATATTATTTTGTGGAGAAGTTTTTTGGATGCATTGATAGGTTGTGTATCCTAGAGCTGATTTATCCTTGCCATCCTTACATACCACAACAACCTCTTACAAAGCACTTGGGCCAAGGCAGAGATTAAGGATCGATGGGTTCATATGCAAAGGTAAGTATTCATAATTTTTTTCCTCTTTTATAAGAGTAGATAAATTAGTATTTTTACTTATCTCCCATGAATTAGAATTATATATACATTGACATGAGTATATGTCTTCTATGAATGTTTAATTTTCATGTTTATTACCCCTTATTTGTTCCAGAAGCTTTGGTGATCACTAGATTAGAATTCACTTTACTTATTATTAGTTTAGTGAATATGGAAACATAAGACCTAATTAGGGGTTATTTCATAGTTTTTCTTGACTAGAGGATTTGGAACCCTCCCTAATGATATCATTGTGGTAAGAGATCCCTTGAATAGGTCTAGTAGATCCATCTTTGTCATGACCCCAACTATTTAATGTATCAACAATCAAAATTATAAGAAGGATTTATCCTCTCTAAGCTAGGATTGATTTATATATTAGTTGCATTTCCCTTTACATATACAAACTATCTCTTTTATATAATTTTATAAATTCCATAACCCCTATTTGATATTTGATTATCTTACTAACTATATTGGATGATATTATTCATCTAAAATTTAGATCATGCACCTAAAATTTTAAGGCTTCTAGTCACATAAAATCTCTAAATTGGAAATATAAGGACTCACATTCTATCTTCTCACATGTCATGCCAAATTTATCATCTTATTTGACTATACTTTGGTCCTCTCTCTTGTAGAGTGATTTCCCAAACTAAAACCTATAAAATTAGGTTGATAAAGAGTCCATGATTTCTCCCAATCTCTATCATCTGACCTTCTTTCACTCTTCGATGTCTCAATATTCCTCTTGGATAATCCTCTTAGCCCCTTTTTTCAATGCACATGATTTTATTCTAGAGCAAATATCACCCTTATAATATGATTACATAATATCCTCCTTTTTCATAGTCTTTTAGAATGTTATGAAATCATTTTCATCATTTAAATGATTTACAAAGACTCACTACTTTTACAAATGTCCCTTATTTTGGGTCTAACAATTAAAAAAAATCAACAAACATGGATTACATCAAAATATATGAAACATACATGTTGATTAATTTTGAACCCCATGTCAAAATTGGTTAATCCCCCTATATATAAAACCTAGTTTGTCATAAGTTTATTAGCCTTGATAATTGTCATTTTGGCCTTATTAGCTTTGTTTAAGTATGTTTTGATGAAATTAAGGTAAGTGTCATTTTAGACCTTATGATGTCTATCTAATTCATGACATAGTCAAGTTGGTCAAAGGGGTTAACATAGTCTACAGAGTCATGTTGGACATGTCAAGTGATGTTAAGTTCAAATTTATTCCCTCTAGTTCATACCATGCTTAATAATATGGTGAATCAACCTTATAGCACACCATCCCACTCTCAAAGTGATTTATCACCCTTATTATAACACCCAAAGGAGATTTTATGACAAAAAGACAAGTGTAGGGTAGGAAAATGAGGTGAAAACATCATTTCAAGTTTTTATCAACATCTCCAAGCTTCAAGAACATCTAACATTTCATTTTGATTAGTTTTTAGGTAGATTAGTTAGTATTCATGGTATAAAATAGAGGTTTTAAGTTGGTCTATATAGGTATGTTAGATAAAAATCTTGTCCATGCATGTTTATGTATTAATCTATGTCTCCTAGGCTTATAAACATGTTTTTTAGGGAGTTTATAGTCAAAATAGGTCAAAAATTGACCTCTTTTCCCCATTGAGCTCTTTAGTAGCTTGATAGAGCCCTTCAGGTTTATGAATGGTATGGATAGGAGAGAGAAGATGAAGGTCTAAATTTTTTTTCAAATAAGGGGACCCTATATATCTTCCATTTTTTTCATTTTTTATTATATTTCCTCTCCCTCCTTTGTGAATAATCACTATCAAGGTAGGGTACTCATAATGTCTTTTCCATTCAAGAAAGGTACCACTTTTCTATATTTTCTCCTTTCTTGAGCATGGAAACATATAAATGGAAGGTTATGCATATTTTAAAGTTTTTTCACCACCTTCCCATACCATCCCCCAACCTCATTTCACATGTGTGAGCTTAGGGAGATGAAAATTTCTCATTAGAAGCAATTTATAGGGTTATAACTATGATTTCTTGATGTATTGAGGGCCCCTAATGGTTGAAATTATATTGGTGAATATCCAATAAATTCCCCACATCTTATTAAAATTATAAAAAATTTATTCAATACCTTCATGAATCAAAATCATCATATCATGATGTTGACCTACAATGTTGATCAAGCACACATCAGACAGGTAAAATACAGAGGTCTAAATCTTGCTTATGAATCTTGTGGTCATCTTGAAAGTTTCCATATCTATATGGGGTGATTAATATATTCACCTAGTAGTCATATACTTTTTTAATTCATTTAGGATGTATACAAAGAAAATTAGAATCATTATATGCTAGTAAGTAGGTTAAGATTATTTTGTCCACCCACAAGTCTACAAACTTATAGGTGGATGTTAGTGAATCCAATAACACATTTAAAATTGTATAAAGGTTTGAAAAATACCTAATAAATTTATATAAATATCCACTTAACCCTTAATATCCATAAAATTCCATGATGAAGATCATATGTGAGTGACTAGGCCTCATATTCCATACAAGACAGTCAAGAAGCCTAGACTAACTCAATGAGAAGCCCTAAGGTTTGTCTCTTAGGTAATACTAGTTCTTATAAACATGGATCTATAATGGTTAGGAGGGTGCATTATGACCTTTAAATATTTCATTTGGAGTCATTAATACACAAGGATAGGTATGGATAGGGGTAGATAGGGTCAACACATCTCCACCACCCCAAGTTGACAACTTAGTCAAGATCTTAATAGAAATAATGTTATGGTTACAAGGTTAGAATGACCTAATAGATGATAAGGTTTTTAAAAATATAAATTTTTATATATATAGTAATTTATGGGTCAAAAAACTATTTATACCACCCATGGAAACAAAGAAACATCAAATCATCGCTCAATATTGCACCCATAGCAAATAAACCTATAGTAGACACTTACAAGCCTAACTGTGGAGGCAACATAGATACATTAGCCTTGTTCAAAGAATATTCAAGTTAATGAGACTATAGGATTTGAAATATAATGTAATAATTATCAATTTTTATGGATAAGGAGAAAATTGTCATGAAGTAGAAAGTCCACCCCTTGCACAAAGTCTAATTATAGGCCTAACTATAGCAGCAGGACAACTAAATATAAGAAGTTCATTTCAATAAGCTTGAGGTGTTAAGGTGAAATGAGTGTTTAAATAAATAAAAAAATTAATGATTATGGTGAGTGATGTGTAAATATACCTTAAAAATAACACTCACCTCTCATCACTCACACCCACTCAGTCAAGGTCCAAGGTCCAAGTCTACCACCTGTAGACAGGTCATTAACAAGAAAGTGGAAATGGGAGAATTATGCAAAGAGTAAAATGTAAGAATTAAAATAATGAAAAATATTTTTTATTTATTGATGTTCTTGGCCTTAAATTAACCCTTTATTTCATTTAATATAGGTGAGGAAGATTTTAGTAAGACTACATAGGCTTTTTAGGCCTAGATAGGCCTAAGACAAGCCTGGGCATATCAATTGAGATCTTATATAGGTTTGAAAGTTTCCTAAATGGTGAAAACATTTAAGAGGGAATTTGAATGAATAATATGTGTTTACAAGGTGAGAGTCTTAATTTAATAAAAAAGGGCATTAAACTAGGCACTAGGGCCACTCAGGCCTGATCATGCAAATAACTTAGGCCTGACTATATGAGGAGTGTGCAAGACTGAAGGAGACTCAAGCCAAAATATTACTAGGTTCTAGAATCATATTAAAATATTTTCATATCCTCATAAAAATTATGTAAATAAACATGAAAGCACTCAAGTCTCTATCACTTATTATCAGGCACTCAGTCTTGGCAGCCATGGCACTCAAGGCAAGCTCACATGTGAGAATGGAGACAAAAAGAGAGTTTAAGTAGCTAGAGATAAATTTAAAGGTTTTTAAAATGTTTAAAATTGGTTTTTATGATTATTTTTAATCCCTAAACCACTTATCAATTAATTATAACCTTGGAACTCAGTCTAGACCTAGTAGGCCTAAAGTCATTCTTAAGGCCTAGAGACCCCACCTCCACCTTGTGACATGTTAGACCTTCCCCAAGAAAAAATAGGGCATTTAAAAATTATAAAAGGATGTTATAGGTCCTATGAGGAATTTTTTATATATGGAAATGTATATGAATGACCAAACTTAGTTTTAGCACCATCTCAAACTCCACATTCTTAGACAGTCACCTCATACTACTCTTTCAAGTGCTCATATCTTACATAGCATATGGAATCAAGTAAAATGATACTAGGGGGAGTTTTTAACCCTTATGGACTTAATATCCATAACAAATACAATGGGTTTTAGGGCCCCACCTTCATTAATCATTGTTAATACTACAAACATGTCTATAAGGCCTATAGAGAGCTTGAGGTTCACCAACTTGCATTCATATCTCTGCACACAAGGTGCATGGGACCCAAAGTGTTTTAGGTTTTTTAGGGCTTATATGGACTAAACATCTATGACCATAAGTTTAAGATTAGAGGTTTGATCTTTATGAACCATCGTTAAGATGGTAGACCTCCAAAACCCTCCTTAAACCTTATTATATACCCAACCTATAAAAATGGAGATAATTTCACTCAAACACTCTAAATTTACCTAATAATCACTTTAAACACATGTTTCACTTAGAGGATACCATGATCATGGTATTGGTATGTATGAACATTATACAAACTTATCAAAAAACCATAATTTTTCAAGGTTTTAAATAGATTGTAGGGTAAACAATAATTTTTAAGGCTACCAATCACTAAAGGGATGGTTTGATACTTTTTTCATCTTCTAAAATCATATTATGTCTAAAAAACTACTCATAAATTCATTTGCAACTCCACACAAAATAGTTAGTCTATAGATGCTAAAAAAAAGTGACCTAGTCACCCATATTGGCAAGGTTACCAGTGTGAGCTACTCAAAAAGGATTAAATAATGGTATGGGATAGGGATTCAAACTTTAAACTCACCTATCCATATTTTCTTAAGGTCTCATATAGGTTTTCATGTCCATTCAAGCACAAACAATTAAGTAACTAGGCCTAGTGGCCTAATAGGCCTATTTGGGTCAATTAGGGAGATGAAAGTTGATGTAGAGGGGCTACTAGGAGATAAATTAAGGTCCATTATACACTTGTAACTTATTCATTAATTAAATAAGATACACTTTTCATAGTCATCATGGAGGAGGAGGAGGCAGTTTCAAGTCAGTCAACATGTATAGGGGATGGTGGCCTACTAAACACCTTATGGAGGCCTAATTACAACTATTTCACACGTTGTAACTACCAATAGATAATTTATTGACCATTTTGGGAATGGCCATACCTTTAATAAGTCAAATACAACCTCCATCACTCTACCTCAATGCCTAAACATCTCATTGAAAACCACCAATACATGGGGAGCAATAAGGACTATTATGGTTGGTCATGACTATTATGGAGTAGATAATGATCATTATGACTCCATGATTTATTCACATCATTATCTTCTTTTTATTGATCATTATTCTATATATTCAAGCCTTAAGGCCTTTTTTTATCCCTCACATGGGTATGAGTAAACTCTACCTAGATTTGTACTTTGTAAACCTCTTAGATTGTTAATGGACTATTGTAACTTCTCCATGATTGGTATTTAGTTTGTATATGCTTTTTTGGATGTGCATAAGTGGTATATATTCTCCCTTGGAATGTCATTATCACACTTATATTGATTATAATTTGTCTTATGTAGGTTACATGATGTATCAAAGGTTCATAATCATATTTGGAGTGTATCCTGGTTGAAAATGTCTCAAGATAGGCCTCTCACCCAAAAACATCTAAATTTTAACCATTCGCCATGACCTTCATTTAAAACACTATTTCATATAATCCTTAGTGATAATGATTTAGCTCATGTTTAGTTCATTAGTGTTGATAATAAGTTCAAATAGAGTGGATAAGTTATATTGGTACATCACCATCCTTAGAGTAGGTTTCCCTTTATGCATATTCTATATCCCTTTTCACCCTAAATTAGTAGGTCTTAGTAAACTAAGACAATTAGATGCACCAGGGGAGATAGCACCATAATCTATAGGTCTATTCCAATCATAGGTCACCCATAGCCTTAGGTTATTCCCATGCTTCCTTAGCCTTGAAGGTGGGTATGAACAACCTCCTTCTAGGGTGTAGGTTGGAATGTTAACAATACATTAAATGAAACATATTAAATGAATAGACATAAATGTCAAAACATACATCCATCATAATTTTAAATCTTCTTATGGAGTGTTACACACCATGGATGCACTTATTACCATGTATTAAGGACTTGATGCCATGTCTCTTATTCTCCATCTATGGAATAACCTTGGGTTCATGAGAATGGTGCAAAATGCCCATCAACATGTCACCATTTTTTTCCATACTAAAATATGTTTTGAGAACTTGTTACAACCTTAGTCCATGTGTATACATCAATTCAAAATTATTCTACTAAATTGATATAACTTTTTACAAGTTTATTATGTGCATATAACAACCAAAAAATCATATTGCATTAATTTTGATTATTAAAAACTAGCCTATATATCCATACTACAATCATGTGTGTTCTTAAATAGATGATTCCAAACACATAAATTTAATTATTAAGTGTTTAACATTGTTTATTCTTGATATCCTTCCCCTCCTTGGTCTATTCATCATTTTGCTAACTTTTAATTTGTATAAGAGCCTTCATTACTCTATCAATTATATTTAAATCATTTGAAACATCATGTAAATTTCCTTATTCTATTTATAATTTATTCCAGGTAAGTTTTAGTAATTTTTGACCTTTTGGGATAAATATGCACTAGGTAGACAAATTCTTCAATCAGCGTAGTCCCCTAGTACATCCTTATCCAAAGTGATCCAATGGTCACTTTTCAAATTTTAAATTCTCTATTTTGGCCCTCTTTCCTTTTATCAAATTAATTTAATGTAAATATTGTATATTTTACACTACAAAATTACATCAAAGTCACTCAATACACTAATTAAAAACCCTTTAAAAAGTATTGTATATTGAGTAAAAGAGCACTATTCTTTCCAATCTCAATTCTACTCTATTATAAAAATCATGGGAAAATTATAAATTTAGTTTATTATAGGTTAAGGGAATCCATTGGTAAGTATTTCAATTAATTCACTTTCTACTTTCATATAGTTTCACAATCATATATCACACACTCACCCTAGGAGGGAGAACTACATCAGCATAAGCCCCATTCAGGCCATGTAAGTAACACTCAAATTACAAAAGTTTTTTTTGGGGTATATCACCTATTCCCCTTAACCTACATCCCCATTTTTACATTTGATCTCTTATTTTGTTTATGTGTAAGAATTAGGGTTTTAATTTTTAAGGCCTTTTATGCCTCAAATCATCCCCCATAGATTATCAATAGTGTGTATCTAATAGTCACGTGTGTATGTAATGAATTAGGATGGATTTGAAAATTGTCATACTTAGTGAATTATAAGCTTGTAGAAGGTAATTTTATATTAAAAAACTCAATTAAAATAGAACTAAATCTACTCAAGTCAATGTAGAGGTAAACTAAATGAGTAAAGCATTCATCTTATTACTTTATGTAATATCTATTTAATAAATGAAAGAGTAAAAGTTAGAACTACTTACCTTGAATGAACCTATCATGCCTTAATTTCTCCCTTGGTTGGTGCTTTTTAATAGGTTGTTGTGGATTTGTAAGGATCACACTATATAAATCAATTTTAGGCTAAATGACTCTGACTTTGCATCCAAGATTTTCCCATAAGATAAGCTTCTTTATTTCTAGGGAAAACCCCTAAATAATGAATTCATAATTACATAAATAATCTAATTATGAATTTTAATAATGCAAAAAATAATGTTCCTCTTATTGGATTGAAGTAAAGGTGGTATAGCCAAGGATTGACCTTAAATCTTCCCAATATTTTAGCTAACAATATTGACTAGCTCAATTTTGTTAGGTAAGAAAGATAGACATTAGATTTCAAACTAGGTTGGATGGGATGATGTAGTTCTATAATGTTCACTCAATACCTAACAAGATCGACCTAGCTAACATAGTAGGTAAATGTATAATAAGGATGTTTTCTTAATCAAGGGCTATTTTGGAAGTTAAATTTCTTAGAAGAGTGGATAAATAGTTTATAATTACTTATATATTTAGATAAAAGTAACTTGTAGTGGTTTTAGGTAATGATATAGGGACCAAAAATCTTTATATGCATCGAAGGTCTTCCCACCCCTTTTTCAATGCACCCTTTAGAGCATGCACTTAGAGAGATTGAAACTCGATAGGTTTTTGTAAGAGAAAAATGTCAATAAATGATAAAGTTTTAAAATATTGTGTGTATAAATATGCCACAATAAAATATCATCACATGTCATGAATTTTTAACATGGGATGGTACTTTGAGAAAAAATAGCAGTGCACAATGCTAAGCAATTAAATTACAGTAAAAATAATGAAAAAACTAGAAATTTTGAAATTGAAATGATAGTAAGTATTTTTTTGAAATAATTTAAAGTATCATATACATACCTTGAATTACCTTTGTCATTAAACATTTTCCTATTTTATTTGTCATTTTTATCATGAAGGGTGCATTTATCTACTTTGGACAAATCCGAATTATAAAAGGCTAGAAATCCAAAACAAACAAATGTATGGAAGTCAAAATAAATGAACTTTACATAAATAGATAAGTCACTTAGAAAATTGGTAAGTTAGTATGACCAATGCTAGGTTATAACAATAATACCAAGGAAAATAGATATAATGAGAGTAAATTAGGTAACTAAAAATCCAAGGGTATTAAATGACTGACAACCCAACCAATGTACCTTAGGTAAGAAAAGTGACAAACCAAATCAAATCATGGAATTGTGAAACTAAAATAATAGATCCAACATCAATGTAAAATAGGTAATAAACCATACTAAAAAAATGATGGAAAAATTACATAAAATTTAAACATTGATAAAGAGAAGTAACAATCCAAACTCACTCAACAATTAAAAAATGGAATAGAAAAATGGAACAAAATTGTCTGTAAAAAGTGTGGAAAACAAACTCACAATCTTAAGTATAAACAAGGAAATTTGGTAAAGATAAGGTAATATTTTAAGGAATTAATGCATAATCACTCAAAGATATATATTCTATTATAATGCTAGATAATTTAAAATAAACATATTTTGAGCATGTCTAACAAGGGTTGAATAATAAGGGATATATAAGTTTGGAAAAAGCTTTAGAAACACACTTGCTTGTCAAAGGGAAATACAAAAATAGGTTGTGGGGTGAATACAAGTATTACTAAGGTAAATAATCTTTATCATAAATAAGACACTCAAATAAATTTGGCAAAGAAAGAAGAATTTTGACATTAACGACTCTAGATAACTTTCCTTAGCCACACAAATTTAGGTTATATAGTAAAGTATAAATATCATTCCATGAAGGATATATACGTGAAAGGTAAAATGGACCTACTTTCACACAATGTGCTCTCTATTCCTCAGGACCCCTTACAGAGTCATCGACATACTTTAAAGACTAGGAAATTGCATGAGAAATTAGGTATCACTAAAGAGAAGTTTTAAATATCCTATCCTAGTCTATTGTCCTACTACACCCTAATGGACATCAACTCTATCATGAGGCCAACTATGGAGTTTGATATTTTATTAGAATATGATATGTGGTTGATAATCATGTTTTTTGGTGTAATATTGACTTTTGATTTTATATATATTTTTTTATCATTCTATTTTATTTTAAATCATTTGGATTTTAATTTTTTTATGAATTTATCTATTCTTCCTCCATATAAATTTATAAAACCAAACATGGGTGTTAAAAATGACTATCACTAAATAAATTTATATTGATAACTAAGGAAAATAACTCAGAAAACATGGTGTCTATGACTCATGATTTTATAAGAGTGTTATCTTGAAACTGACCTTAGTGTACCCAAAGTGGAATGAAAATAGGAGAGAGGATGAAAATGAACATGGAATGATTGAGATACCTCAACTTTCAAGAAAATTTGAAATGTGGATATGGTAAAATGATAGGTAAACAAGACTCCATATCATAATAAATAGTGTGGGTAAGGGGAGACATGCAAAATAAGTTATTTTAAATTGTTACTACAATATAATATAACTGATTTTGAGAGTATGAAATCACAATTCTTAACCATTGCCTTATTTTTTAGGGAAACACTTAGATGTAAAATAATTTATGCAATAAATTTTTTTTAAGGGGAGCCTAGTCTAATCTAAGGTTGTACATTGTAACTCACAAAATGAAAACCAAATAGGTGTAAAAATGAAGAAGTGTATAAGATTATTTTTTGAGGAAGGCTTGGTCCTATCCTAGGTCTTATAGTGTAACTCACAAAAGATAAATTAAAGAGGTGAAAATAAGTTTGTAAACTTATGAAATAATGATAAAAAGGAGACATAAATATTTGACTAGAAAATAAAATATATTCATGATGATGGTGGGTCCTATCCTCTATCTCATGTTAAAACTCATGAATTAAATGAATAAACATGGATAGATAAAGGACAAACAATGGTAACTAAGGCTACTGAGAGTGATGTAATGCTACACATTGAGTATTTGGTGGAAAACTTATAAAGAGTGTCAGTATTTATAGTATATTTAACTATGTGAAAAACATGTAGAATAATAAACATTTAAGCAAAATTTTGATTTAAATTTTGATCATTAGTGGGTTCTTTGAAAATATTTCCTTCATTATTTTGTAGTCTATAAGTATTAGGACCAAGAATATCTTTAACAAGTTAAGGACCCCACCATTTTTTGGCATACTTGCCTTCTTTATCATGGGTATAACATAATTTGAGAACTAGGTCACCAATATTAAAAGTACACATTTTGTCTTTCTTTTTATGTTGTTTAGCAATGTCAATTTTGTATTGGTGATTATTTTTTAAAGCATCTAAACATTGTTCATCAATGAAATATAAAACATGAATACAAGCTTCACATAATTCTTCATCAAGAATAATACCATGAATTCAAATGTGTAAGGATGGTAGTTCAACTACTCAAAGTAATATTGATTCAGACCCATATAATAAATAAAATTTTGTTGCCCCAGTAGTAATACATATGTTGGTGTGCTAGTTCAAGAGTGTAGGGTAGAGTTGTAGGTGAAAATCAATGTGAGACTTTCCAATAATATTTTACAATATTTTTTTAATAATTTTTTTAGTGGATTATTCTTTGCCTTTGCATTAAGGATAGTAAGATGTTGAAAATTTATACATAATTTTGAATTTTTCACATAATTATTTAATATATTTGTTTTTGAAATTGCCACCATTATCAAAATTAATGGTATGAGGAATTCCAAAATGATATATGATTTGATTGAGAATGAATTTGTAAATGGTAATTCCTATAAAATTAATAAGAGGCATATCTTCCATCCACTTAGTAAGATATTCAATGGATTTGATAAGGAACACATGACCATCTTGTCATCTAGGTAACTTTTTGATGAGATCAAATCCCCACATAAAAAATGGCCAAGTAAATTCTAAGGTTTGGAGTTCGGTTAGAGGAGAGTGAATGATATCATCATGAAGTTGATAAGGATTACACTTTTTAGCAAAATTAATGGCATATTTTTCAAGAGTAGGGGAAATTTAACCCATGCTTAGGCATTTGTGGGTTGTGGCGTGACCACGATAGTGACCACCATAAATTTCCCTATGTGCTCATTCAAGGAGAGTATCAAATCAATATAGAATTAAAAAATGGAGTAAGGTACATTCTACATTAAGATAATAGAGTGTGTTATATTAAAGTACATATTTGCATGCTTGTTTTTGAATTTAGGTTTTCTTATGAGAATCTCCTTCTAAAGGGTAAATATGATGTTTGATAAATTGGATGATATTTTTGTACCATTAGCTTTGTTTAATAGTGATAACTTTGATGTGATATATAAAACCATTCACATCATGAATAAAAATGTGAGTTATTATTTTGGATAAGGAATTGGTAATCATGAAGAACTTGTTGAAGATTAAATAAAGGTGTTGATGAAGTGGGAGAATCAAATATATCATTTTGATCTCATGGGATTTATTCAATGGTAAATTAAGTGAATTATTTTACAATCATAGTGGTAATTTGATGATATGTGATAAGGTTTTCACTTTTACATAATTAATCTTCACTAACTTGATGGCATATGAGTTGTGAATCACCTAAAGCATGTAAATATGGGATATCTAAATCAATTGCAGCTTGTATGCCTAATATAAGGGATTCATATTTAACCATTTTATTAGTGACATCAAAGGTTAATAAAAATTCTAAAGGTGTGATTTTCCCATGGGGGTTTATTAAAATACATCCTGACCCAACTCTTTGAAATCATTTTGCACCATTAAAGTGAAGTGTCCAAGTTTTTTCATACAAATCAATTGTAATTTCTAGTTATTCTTAAATTATTATTTTATATTTAGTAGGAAAAGTAAGAGGGTCAGGTTCTTCATGTTTATTTACTTCCAAATCAATAGTGAATTTGTGAAAATAATCTTTGATTAAAATTTCTTAATTGATACCTTCAATATAAATAATCTCATCATTAAGAAGAGTATCCTAAAGGTGATTAGTAAATTTTATGGAGGTGGTCACAAGTTGATATACAATGACCTATATATTGACATATTTTTATGTAACAATGATGAGATCAAATTCCATCAGTATGGTCATCCATTTACCAATTCTATCTCTAGGTAAGAAAGTTGTGGATAAGAAATGATGAAGTTAATCAAAAATAATAATGAAATAAATAATTATATAGAGAATATAATGATAGAAATTATTAGATATAAAATGTATGGCTAGATAATCACATTCTATTTTTTCTAACACTTTTTTTAATCAATTAGGGCTCAACTGACATAGTATATGGCATATTCTCTACCTGTTTCATTATGTTAAGTGAGCATTACCCAAATTGATAAGGGGGTGGAGGATCTATATAAGATTAATATATGATAATTTTAATGTGGTCTAAGATTAAGAGGATGAATTAATTATTATTTCATGCTATCAAATGATTTTTGGTGTGAATCCATCCATTCTAGAGCATTACCTTTTTTAAGAAGGGAATTAACAGATTACATAATGTAAGCCATTTCTAGAATAAAATGGTGAATTTACCCAAGTCTCCCAAGTATGTTTGTATGTATGGAATGGAGTGAAGGATAGGTATGTTAATAATATCTTTGATTTTATCTGGATTGACATAAATTCCTTAGTGAGAGAATAGAAAACCTAATAGTTTACTAAAAGTAACACCAAACACACATTTGAAAGGATTAAGTCTAAATTTTTATTTACTAATTCAATCAAAGATGATATATAAATCATGAAGATGAGTGTCATGATGTTTATATTTGACAATAAGAGCACCCACATAGGTTTCAGTGATTTTATCAATGAGATCATGAAAAATATGGCTCATTGCATGTTGATAGGTGGCTCCAAAATTTTTGAGACCAAAAGGCATTTTAACAATAGAAATAGTTGCCCCATTCTATGGTAAATCTTATTTTATGTTGATATTTCATATCTATGTGAATTTGATTATTTCCAAAGAAACTTTCCATGAGTATAAAATTACATAATTGGTGGTAGAATCAATAATGGCATCAATTGATGATAAGGGAAAATTATTTTTTAGACAACCTAAATATAGGTTTTGAAATTTGATGCATATGTGAATAACCGTGGTAATATTTTTAAAAAGGGACAATGTCTAATGCATTAAACATCCAAAATTTTGATGATTTCTTTATGGCATAATTTAAAAATATTAAGAGGGAATTTTTCATTGCTTTTATCATACGGGTTTGGTGTTTGGGTAGGTGATGATATTATGGACAATGATGTTAGGATAAATTCCATGCATGTCTTCATATGACCAAGTGAAATCTTCATGATATTTTTCAAATAAGATACTAAACTTATTATGTTCTTTAGGGTGAGATCTTTAGAGACAATAATACATGGAGAACATATAGGTGTATCAGATTCTATTTTATTAGTTTTTTTATGAGCATAACATTTCCATCCTAGAAATGAAATGGAGTACGAGGGAGGGAAGAAATAGGATGTGTTTTAGGGTCCATAGTAGCAATGAAATTGTCTAAACAAGGAACTTTTTTTATAAAAGTGTCCAAGCTTGTGATGTTGGCATGGAAGTTGAGGTTCTCTAGCATGTAGGAGTTATAGTATAGCTTTGTCATTGGGAAATATAGGTAAAGGCCCATAATATTTGACATCCACTTTAATATAAATGATTTTATTATCTTTGATATCATATTTATAATGTATTTGTCTCATAGAAGTATTTTTAAGATCTAACATAATTTCAAGTAGAGGATAAAGATTCTATGTTGATGAAATGAGGTTGAGTGTGTATAAAGTATGACCTCATTAGAAAATTTTATACTACCATTGGAAGTTAGGAGACCATTCCATTCCAATTTTTTAAATGTCACAAGTTCATTCAGCTTATTACTAAACAAGTTATGAGGGGACCAATATTAGATACACCTTTAGAAAGTCTTGATGAGGTTCCACACTTCCATGGACAAATAGAAGTCCATGAATTTGTCTAATACCCTGAGGTATTTTATCACACTGACACTAATCACATTTAATTTTTGGTTCATCTCTTAGATGGTATAGATTTAATATGGTGGTGAACCCATCATGAGTGACTCCTTTAATGGGAACAAGTACACTTTGCCTTGCATCATCAATTTCATCATGAAAACAAAATCAGGGGAGCAATTAGCTATAGTGGAGTATGAGAACCTAAACCCCATATATAAGCTTGCAAGAAAATGTGGATAAATGAGTATTCATACATACTAGATTAATTATGGGTGCATTCATTATATGTAAATTTATGCACCTAGGCATGGGCATGGTATGTTCATGAAGAATGACACATGTGAACTCAATTTTGGCATCTCTTGAAGAAAAACATGAAATCAATCCTATCTTATTCTTCTCTAAGGATGGATTTGTGCCTCACCCTTTAAGTTATATGTGAATTAATTATTGGTGACCCAAGTCCCATTTAATATCATCTAATAAATATTCATCATGTTCTTGAACAACTTATACATCTCTTTAATAAACCATCAACACAAGCTTCCATGCCATAACTAGTCCTTGATCAAGACTAACATGAAGAGATACATCTACAAAAACAAAATATAGTGTTTCATGTGGAAGAAGGTGAAGGATCCAATCCACTACACCCTTTGACAAACCATTTAGATTTCCATAAAAACTATGTCACATGATTTTTTCATGATATTAGTGCTAATATAGATAATCTTTACTTCAAGCCAATTCAAACTATTCAACACATCAACATAGAGCAAGAACCAAACATGTCTACTATGGGTAATTACTGGACTGACACTAAAATTTCAAAAATATTTAAGTTTTTAAAATAATATCAAGATGTATTTCTAAGAAGATATAGTGAGATGAAAGGAGTTTATCCATCCTCAGGAAAAATGGATATCAAACTAGCTGATGGCACTCGACCAGTTAGAAAAAGGCCATATAGAATGAATCCCAATATATGAACATGCATCAGAGAGGAAATTGATAGTATGTTGTGCATTGGATTAATCACCCCACTGATGAATATGAATGAGTCAGCCCCATGCTAATTAATATAAAGAAAGATAGATGCATCTGTATTTGCATGGATTACTAGGAACATAATGCATCTTGTGCTACTGATCCCTTCCCAATGCCTTTCACAAAGTAGATCCTTAAAGTTGTTGTTAGTTGTGAGATATATACCTTCACAGATGGCTTCTCAAAATACCATCAAGTCTAAATAGCTAAAGCAGACTAGTTGAAGACTAAATTTGCAACTAAATGGGGATCCTTTGCATATATTGTCATGCCCTTTGGGTTAAAGAACACACCAATTATGTTCTCATAGATCACTGCCAAATCCTTTAAGTATTTCATCCATAAGTTTATTCAAGTCTATTTGGATGATTGGATAGTTTATATCTTGGTTAAGGACCATTTTTATAACCTAAGGGTCATGATTGAGTGTTCACGGGTATTAAAAATATCACTAAACTTAAAGAAGTGCCTATTTACTACACCTTTTGGTGTCCTGCTAAGACACATTATTTGTAAAGATTGAATTCTAGTAGACCCATCAAATGTATCCATTATTCTTGTTCTCCCAATGCTCAAGTATCAGCATGAGGTTCATGCCTTCCTTGGATATACCAATTATTATAAAAATTTCATTCATGGATATGCAAATATTATTGAACCCTTAGAGGAAATTATAAAGCATAATGATCACTTTATATGGACTTGATCTTGTCAATAAGCCTTTGAAACTTTAAAGTACAAGCTAGTGAGCACTCTAATTCTTTAGTTTCTAGATTGGAAAAAACCATTTCAAGTAAATGTTGATGTATCTAGAATGGTAATTGGTGCAATCCTTATACAACTAGGTGAAGGTCACCTCGATCATCCAATATATTTTGATAGTAGAATCACTCTAGGTGAGAGGAATTACACCACCATCGAACACAAAACATTGTCCATGGTCTATGCTCTATAAAATTTTTTACAGTATTTGTTGGCAACACCCTTTGAATTACTTAGTAAACAAACCTATCCTACATGGATGAATCTATCACTGGATAGTATTATTCCAAAGATTCAAATTTTCCATCATGGTTAAACATGGAATAGCTAATTATGGACCTAACCATCTATCTTGAATTGAGTCTAGAGAACCACCATACACTATCAAATATGACTTACCTATTGTTCACTTTTATGTTTTACTCGTGTACATAAGGAACTTAAAGATATTTCCACCTTTTTAACCACTAGCTCAATGCCCAACTCTCTCACCCCTCAAGCTAATAAATAACTCACCATCTATGCCACACCTTTTCAACTTATAGGAGGAGATATTTACAAGCTTAATCATGATGAGGTTCTTTAGCACTATGTCATGTAACATTAGCATTCTGAGGTCCTTTGATAAGTTCATGAAGGTATTGATGTAGGACACTATGCTAGAGAGGCTACCATGTGAAAAATTATACTAGTTAGATTATGGTGGCCTACCCTTTTTTGAGATGCTAAGGAATATGTTAGACAGTGTGACATATGTCAGTGTATAGGAAAACCAAATCGATGAGATGTCATGCCTCTAAATTCAATTCCTTCTTAAGAAATATTTGAGAAATGGGTCATTTATTTTATCAGCCCCATCACTCTAGCTGGATGAAGAATAGATTCTTGATATATCATAACATTAACTGACTATCTCACACACTGAGATAAAGCTATGCCTACAAAGGATTATACTAGTACCACTATTATGCACTTCATTTGGGAGTAGATCATAACTCATTTTAGATGCCCACTAGATTTCACTAGTGATCATAGTACTCATTTGCTAAATGAAACAATTATTATCTTTGGGTTTTTCATGATTTCACACCAAAAAATGACACTGTACCACCCTCAAGCTAATGGAACTACTGAGACCTTCAACAAAATCCTAAGCACCACCCTGATAAATATTTGTAACACTAGTTGAACTAACTAGGATGGTAAGGTATCTATGGTCTTATGGGCTTACTGAATAACTTAAAAGCACCTAAAAAAAAGTACCCCATTCAATTCGGTATATGGAAAAGAAGCAGCCTTTCCAATTAAATTCTTGGTGTCATCTATTCATATTACATGTGTCAAATAAATGAATGAAGAGTCATCCTTGAAATCACACTTAGATACTTTTTTACAAGTTGATAAATCTTGTTTCCTAGCTCATTGGAGTCAAGATGTGGAAAAGCACAAATAGAAAGCATGGAATGACTGTCATATTAAGCACAAAACATTTTCTCTAGGAATGAAGGTCTTGTTATATGACTCCAAGTTTATGCACCATTCAAGTAAACTTTGGATTCATTGGGATGGTCATTTTGTCATCCATTACATTTGACTAACTAGAGATTATTGATTATAAAGGATGGATGTCTAGTTCCTTCCTAAGCATTAAAATGGTAGTTGGCTCTAGTTGTATTTCACTTTTGAGTAGTTAAACTTTTTGTACGATAATAAGGCTTAAGAAATTAGTTTAGGATTTCTAATTTTTCAATAAAAGTGGTGCCTTTGTTGTGCACAACATTTATTTAATGTAATTATCTTTGGGTTTCTGTCTTTTCATGGAGGACCACGACTCAATTTTAGTGTGGGGTAAGAGATTTGAATTCTTAATTAAAATTTAGGCATATGAATGACATAGGTGTGTGGGTGTGCAAGGTATTTAAGGCACATAATTATCCTAAGGTGCACAAGTTATTTAAGGCACATAATCTACATAGCCTAAGGATAGAGTGTTTCTACCATAAGTTGAGAATTTGAAAGAGAAAACTATCTTCCAATCTAAGAAAACCATAAGACACAATTGTCCTCAACCTCAAAGGAAGGAATGAGATGAGACATACCATTAATGTAGATAATAATAGTAATGGTGATAATTGTGCCAATGGCATGACATGATAATACTATTAAATGCATTAATTACTAGAAATGATAATCAAAGAGTGACAACCATTAAAGAATGCATTTATGGTAAAAAGTGATGGGTGAAGGGAAAGGAATAGTAATTACAATGAACCATCATGAGCCTATAAATAAATAAGTAAGCTCATTTATATGGTTTACCTAATCATTTATTTACAAATTTTAAAAGCTAAAGAAATGAATAAAGATATTACCAAAGCTGAGAGCAGAGTGAATGATTGAATCCAGAGTTAGAATATGAGAAAACACGAGTTATGTTAGGTATTGAGGTAAATGTCAAGTGAAAACATAGGGTAAATTTGGGACATGGACATGATAGAGAGCTTATAGGTTTTAGGTTATAGAATTCTACCATTAGAGGGAGTTCAAACTCAAAAAGTTGAAGTCCTCAACCACAATCATGTATTCATTTGGAAACATTGGACAGTCATGCATCAACCTTCAGGATCTTTAAAGGGTGATGAAACCTAAGATAAAGTCCCCAAGAGTTGATCCATTACCCATGATACCAGAGGAAGAAGAGGTACTTAGAGCAGAATAGGTCTTTATTAGAGAGGAGACACCAAAAGAATAAGCTTAGCATACAAAAAGAGAGGAAGAAAGTATGGCGTAGCAAGCTAAGAAAACTCAATCATCCTTACTACCACCTCTATTAATTAAGGAAATACAATATCTAGAGTCAATGTTGTATATGAATAATTGTATATCCAAGGTGCCTTCCTACATAATCTCCAACTACAACCATCATCAACCTAGGAATGAGATTGAACTACAAAATGATTATAGGGTTGAGCACTAGAACCCCAGGAACTAGTTGGTGTATAACCTAAATATATTCAATGTACTAGATGATGTTGGGTTATTCTAACTCTTAAACTTGCCTTATTTTAGAAAACCAATGAAGGTGATTAATTTCCTTCTTTCATGTGTCCATGAGGACTATATGTACTTTTCTAGGTGTAGTATGAAAATCAAACTCAAGAGAATAAGCAAGGTATCATGACTATACTACTCAAGGTTAGATGTGGATAATGACATTGTAGACATTAAGGAGGTGAAAAATACCACCATGATGTTGATGTACCAAAATCAAGGCCATGCCATGCATATAAAGAACCTATAGAATCCTACCCTTTGGGTCATAGCATGGATCATCATGACCAATATTAGTGGGACCAATCATTGGAAGAAAGTTGACATGGTTCACCTTTACATTTCCTACCAAGTCACTCAGGGTTTGAAATATAATTAGGCCGTGTATTTTAGCTGAAAGGTTATAGAGGATGTTGATAAGACCCATTAGACACCTAACCATAGTTTTCTATGGGGTGTGTTCCTTTTTTTGATGGATTTTGATGAGATTGGTGTACCAAACTACACCTCAAGAGTGATAAAGTGGGCATACCCACCCAAAGATAGGTCCCCTACCAAGCATTATAAGGCATTCGCATGCCTAAGCCACATAACCCCTTCCTATAAAATAAAAATGAAACACTAGTTTGATGGTATGAATGAGGAATTCAAAAATGAATGGAACATCCCAAAGGATCTACCCCCTTTGGCTATTAAGATATTTTAGTTTGTAATGAAGTAGGACTTATCCCTTATGTGCATTAGGATGATCCCTTATGGAGAGCTCTCTACATGGCTAAAGTTACCATATGTCTTCTTGGTGTAGTATTTTATTGACTCCATGAACTAGATCTTTGATGCATAGCCCATTGCCTTAGAAGCTGAAAGATTGATTTGGAGATTCATACCCTTTGAAAAATGCTTGTCTATCTAGGTAATAAGTCCTATCAAGAGAAGAAGGAGATGGACCTGATAGACATAAAGGTCAATTAGATAATGGTGGGAGAATAAGTACACAACTTTTTCTAATGTTACTCCCCTAAAAGGATCTAAAGGGTGAATACACTAAAGAAAAACTCCCTTTAGTGCCACCATTGAAAAATAATAAGAGGGCTAATTATGATGCCAATTAAAGTGGTCAACATGCACCATAAAAGTAGTAAAAGACAATCTAAGATCCATAACTAGGCTCCCATCTCTTATGTGCCCATATTTTTCATGCCCATCTCCACCTCACCCTTTCCCACCTCATCCTTCTCTACCATGCCCATATCCACCATGCCCTTCACCTCCTTGACCATCTCCACCTAAATCACCACCACTACAAGTCCCTAAAAATCCACCCTCTCCTCCACATATTCCTCCAACTCTATCCTTACCCCTAAAACAACTCCATCTTCCCCCAAAAGTGTCTACTTTAGGAGTTGCATAGTAGTAGGCCATAGAACAAGAACCTGAGTAGGAAGTCCCTATAGTATAGGTGGAAGAATTAGATTCTTACTTCAAGAAGAAACCATCCTTGGTGCAAAAGGAGGAGGCCACCTCTGATATCTCATCGCGTGATGCTGAGATACTCTATGGTGAAGAGGGGGTTAGTGAGGAAGAATAAATGGGTGAGATGGTCATCAATAGCATTGATGTAGAATTTGATGTCTTAGAATGAAACCTAAATAATGAGAAGAGTTGTTTGGTTCTATATAATAACTTGATATTGATGCATCTATAAATCTATGTGATTGATATCAATCGATTGTCCCTAATAGGATGCTTTATCTATGGTTTCACTTCATTCCTCATGATGTAACCTTGGAAACAAGGAAATAGGTGTCCTTTTTTCTAGACATGTATAATGAGGATCATAAATTTTAAGTCCCCCAAGATAACCTCTCTTTGGGACCTGATGCTCCTATATTGCATAAGCCAATATGGGTGGATCCCTAAAATATCACCCATCTTCAAGTGAGCATGACATTTTTAAATATGGCCATAAAGGTCACATGTCTAAACATTTTATCAAATTCTAATGTGTGCAATGCCAATAATAAATATACCCAAGTAGTGCATATGTATAATAAGGAAGTTATTTCTAAATAGGAGCTCATCAAAGAAGTGGCTACTCTAAAGTAGTAGGTCAAAGAGGCCATAGAGGTAAAAGTTAGAACATTGAAGCTATACAAAAAAACTTTAGAATAGGAGTTAGTGCTAGCAAACAATTTACCTCTCAATGGGGATGTCATAAGTAAATTAAAAATCTTGGTGAACGTCCTACTGAAGTGTTAAAAAGAGCATCAGACATCGAAAGATGAAGAACTAGAGATAGAAGAACAATTCATTGAGGTAGTTGAAGTCTGTAACCATGCCTTAAAGAGATTTGGGGAAGTCATCCCCATTTTGGATGGAATTTTTGAGTAGCTAGTATGCCTTAATAACATATTAGAGGCTCAATTCCAAATAGAAGAGGACTAGAGGTAATATATGGTTGATGTTATGCTCTTAATAAGGGATTGCACTAAGCATGCCAAAGCATTCAAGGATGTGGAGATGATGGAGGAAATGATCAACACACATCATCAATAGCTAAATGCAAGTTTTGAATCCCTCTGAAGATAGGTTTTCAAACAAGTCTCAACATTTGAAGACATCCATAAGGATGCCACCACATCCCTAGATGAACTGATGAAGAAGGCCAATGAGATATCTAGCCAACCTAAGGAGATGAATTCATCTAAATAATCCATAGAATAAATAACTACCAAGATGTTTGATGTATTTTCACATTAGGATAATGCTAATAATGAGATTGAGTAGATGAGACCTGAGTTTTTGGTAGATGTTGCTAACATGACTTAATCCAGGATGAACTAAGAGTGTATTATGGGGTGATGTTAGCCCCAAATTTTGGCTAAGTCTTTGTTCATTTTGGTGTGAAACTAGCACAACATGCAAGGACCTTAGTATGGAAAATCTATGGAGGAATTTTATAGGTGTAGAATCAATGTGACATGGAAATTATAGCGTGCAAGAGAATAAAGGTGTGGAAGCACCAGCATGAGAGGACCCATTCAAAGGAGAATTATTCATGATGAACCTAAGATCATAGGACTTGGAATGTTAGTGAAAGACTTTAGGAGTTCATGGGAAGTGGGAAAAATTAAGGAGTGATTAATATGGGTCACCTAGACCTTATCCATTATAATTTATACACCAACCCATAAGAATATGATCACATGGTAGTAAGGATCTATCATAGTGTGAGTATATATGGGTCTCAAAGCCCTGAGACCTTAGGAGGGGTTAGTTAGTTGAATACCACAACTCTTAGTCTTTTAAGAGTTCATTTCATAATTAATCTAGTTATTAATATTGTAAATACTTGGTCAAGGATAAACAAGTATAAATACCCATATTGTAAATTAATAATATGGTGGATTTTTTGGCTTTATAATGCTTACTCTTAATTTATGAGTTGAAAATTTATAATTATTTATGTATTCATGTTTATTTGAATGGATGGGTTATATATCTGTGTTAGTTTGAGTTGAGAATTTTCCTAGTTGAGACTTAATATGAAATTTTCCCAATTCTTGTCTTCTTTATAAATAACTGACTCTACAATGAAATGGAATTAGTCTACATAGTTATGGTAGAAGATCTTAGTAATCCTAGAACCAAATTAGTTTATCTATGCTTTCATGTAGTATCCATTTAATTACATAATCAAGGAAAGGATATGACTAAGTTTCTATTATTATGCAACATAGTTTATGGGAACTGGTCTTTATCTACATGCTTCGAGTGAATGCACAAGACCATAGTCTTGCATGAAAGGCCCAACATGCTAACTCATTGGGATAGACTTCAATGTTAAGGATATATTAACAATAAGAAACCCAATAGATTTGATTAGACCATTCTAAATCATCTCATGTGAATGTTTTGACTAAAATTTTGGTGGTAGAGAAAGTATTGGTTTAGACCCATTACTTGTATAAATTATTGAATGCTTTAAGAAAGGAAGAAGGGTCTTTATTTCCATCATATTTAATATGTGGATATATATTTCCAATTTTTATGGATATAATTAAGTGATACAATGGTTCATTTTGAAGGTGTTGAAGCATCTTGTTATGAATAAGAAGTTGAGGAATTATATTCCTATTGGGAGGACTAAAATTTTAGTTATTTTGAGGCATGATGAGAGGATGTTGATTAGTCATTTGTAATATGTGATGTTGTATTTGCATCATTTTATATTTGTTGGTTGTTTTCATAAAAATGATTTGTTGAACCATTTGAGTAATAATTTGATTGGTATTGATGGGTGTATTTTTGAGTTTGACTATTACTGTTGGAAGAAGGAACATTCCCAAGGTTAGGGATAAGAATGTTCCTATAAAATGATTACTTGTTGGATTATTTTTTATGTTAGTATATATTTATCTGATGGTGTAATAAGGAAGTTTGGATTAGGTACCATTAGGGGCATATATGATGTTATCATGAGAAGTGTAAAATGGGTTAGATCCATATAAGTCTCCACTTTGGGTAATTTAAACCATGTTGTAGTAAATGGAGTTAGATGAAGGGTGGGAATAAGTGCACCATGAGATATTATCCTCTTGGGTAGCTAAGGTAGGTAATAAATAATAACCCATATATCTTCTAAATGGGTTAATATTATAAAAAGTTTATAGGTGATTTTAGGATGTTAAATAATGTGGAAAGGATAAAAATCATGTGCAAATTTTTTTAGGGAAAAAGTTATTAGAAATAAAACTAAATCAGCCACAACTGGGAATAGATTAGCCAAATAAGTTATATTTTGAATAAGAAAATAGAATGGTCATAAAATGAACTATTTCATGTAGGAATTTTGCAACCAAGCTGGTCAATCTAGTTGTATTTTGAAAAAAATAAAAAGAATAATATGAAAATGAACTATGTTGGCTAGGAGATACATAATCAAGCTTATCAATCTAGTTGTATTATAATTAAGTAAAATAGAACAGTCTAAAAATGAACTATGTAATCAAATTGGTTGATGTAGTTTTATTCTAAATATAATAAACATAATAGTCTAAACATGAACTATGTCATCCAGGAGATACGTAATTGATCTAGTTAATCTAGTTGTATTCTGGACAGAATAAATAAAACAGTTAAAATAAACTATGTCGACCAAGAGATATGCAATCAAGCTAGTCAATCTAGTTGTATTCTAAATAGAATAAATAAAATAGTGTAAAAATGAATTATTTCATCTAAGAGATACCTAATCAAGCTAGTCGATCTAGTTGGATAGATAGGATAAGAGAGAAGTCTACTAGATCGAGCTAATTGATCTAGTTTGGAAAATAATATAAATGTTTTTATATAGTTAAAACTAAATGATTTAGTTGTAATTTAGAACTAAATTAAGCATACAATCAACTAGATCAATATGGTCAATCTAGTTGAAACACACAACATAAAACTTATATCAATGATGGTTAATAGAATCTACAATAAAACTTAAAATGGAAAATAACAAGTAGAAAAAATATTTTTTGTAACTACAAATACTAATTAATTATCAAAAAATAAGATCAAGAGATTGTACTAAAGGTTGTGTTTGATAATGTAGGTTTCTAAAGATATCATCTTGTCTGTTAGATAGTCAAGGCCAAATGTTTCAAATCACTAACTATGGAGGAAGTCTCATTATCAAATCCCACTAAACTTGGTTTCAAGGGTAAGCTAAAAGTAACTTATCAATCTTAATTTCTAATCGATGCACCACACTATCAAATGGATGGTTAGATTCATAAGGTTTAATATAAATTAAAACCCTAGGTGTTTTTAAAATACCATGAGGCACGTTCAAACTAAATACCATGTTTAGCTTTGTAATATGGATATGAGTATTATGGTAAGCCCCTCACACCATAATATTTGTAAATGATAGACAAGGATCATAAATATAATATCGAGTATCCCTTCATGACATTAACAAGTAGTTTTAGAATTACCACTACATATTTTCTAGGGAAAACCAAACAAGATAAAAATAAAGGTAAAAAACCAATTTTGTCGAAAAACGAAGTTAAAATTTTTGAAAGCAAATAAAGAAGCAACCAACTATTTTCTTTATAAATTAAAAGTGTTTTTATAATTATTATAAAAATATAGGTTAATTGACTTTGCTTGTGCTAATATTTGTGTGTGTGTGTGTGTGTATAGAGAGAGAATAAAATCATGTGGGTCGATCTAGTTGAACAAATAGTATAGAATAGAATCAAGATGAACAACTCAATCCCTTATAAAATAGGCTAAAACAAATGAAATCAACCAGGGAAATTTAGTTTTATGGTAGAACATAGACACTAATTGGATTGAGTAGGTCGATCTAATTGACTATGTGGGTACATTTTTTTAGAACTAAAAAATTGAGGGAAAAAGTACATAATTTGAATTTTAACTAAAACGTAGGAAATTTAATTTGATTAAGATTAAAAAATGGAAATACTAAGCTGTTAATAATGAACCTAGAGGATAGAACAAGATCGACCAAATCTATTTAGTCATTTTTATGAGAGTAAAGAATTGTTTTTTGACTGGGTCATCCAAGTGGGGTTTTGATCTTGTAAAGTTATAAACAGTGTTTATTTAAATAGAATCAAGTTGGTTGATCTAGTATTAATAAAAAAGACTAATAAAAATAGTAAAATGAAACTAAATTGATTAGATCAATTTCATTAGTATAAATGAAAATACAAAAATGAATAAAATTAAGCAGATCAATTTGATTAGTCACATAAGACAAGATAAATGGTTGGATTAACCAATTCAATCCAATTGTCTAAAACTAAACATCTTGCATCACATAAAATATAAAATGTGATCAACATGTCTATCTAGTTAAAAACCTATGCATAAAAGATAAGACGTGATTGATAGGTTTGATCTAGTGGAAAATCTGCACACATGATATAAAACAAGATCGACAAGCTCAATATAGTTGAAAACATATGCATAGAATATGAAACTAGATCGACATACTTGATCTAGTTGACTATAATTGAAATTTTTTAAGATTACAAGGGTTATATTTCACATCAAGCTTACTATTATGTATGAAATGAATTAGGATGAATCTACAACTTGTCTTATTTAGGTAATTTTAAAATAAGAGAAACTAATATTACCAAAACAACTCAATAAATAACTATTTATATTAGAACATGACTAATTAAGATCCACTAAACTTAACCAAGGGATATCTTACTACACAATACCAAAAGAGAGAGTTTCAAATGCACTAGACAAATGATACTATGCAATAACCCTGGCTAGGTTTACAACACATAAAATAAATCTAATCTAATATTCACTAAATCTTGTGGCACAAAGGGGGATAGTTAAATAAATAAAAACAAAAGATGCAAAGATAAATCTACTAAAGTCAATGTAGAGGCAAACTAAAAAAGGATTAAAACATTCATATTAATAATTTATGCAATATCTAACTAAAAAATGAAAGAGTAAAAGTTAGGAATACTTACCTTAAATGAACCTATTGTGCCTCAATCTCTCCCCTAGAGAACGGTGATTTACAAGAGGTTGTCATGGATTTGTAAGGATCACACTATATAAATAAGCTATATGCTAAAATACTCCTACTTTGCATCTAATACTTTCTCACAAGATAAACTCCTTTCCTTCTAAGGAAAAACCCTAAAAATGACTCCTCAAGTGTAGAAATAGTAGAATTTCAAGTTATAATAATGTGAAAATGAATACTCCTCTTATTGGATTGAAATGAAGGTGGTATTTATATCCAAGTATTGACCCTAAACTCTCCTAGTATTTTATCCTACTATATCAACTATATTGATTTTGTTATGTGGGAAAGATAGTCATTAGCTTTTGAACTAGGCTAGTCAAGCTGACATAATTCCATAATGTGTACTCAATCCCTAAAAAGATTGACTTGGGTGACATAGTAAGAAAATGAAGAAGAGGGGTGTTAAATTAGTCAAGAGATATTTTGTATGGTAAATTAATTATAAGAGTGGATAATTGGGTTTTAATTACTTAATGATTTGGATAAAATTAATTTGTAGTGGTTTTAGGTAATGGTACAAGGACCAACAATACTACAAAACACCAAAGGTCTTCCCACCCCTTTCTTGGTGCACCCTTTAAGGTGTGCACTCAAAGAGATTAAAATATAAAGGTTATTAAAATATAAAAAGTGTCAATAAATGATAAACTTTAAAAATATTGTGTGTATACAATAAATGCCTAAATTTTTTTTAAAAAAAAAACATTTATAAATTTAACCTAGAAAATACCATGGGCTGAAAATTGTTGATATTTATACACAAAAATATGTTTGTTTTATTTTTGTTTATTTTATATTTGTTGTGTTTTTTATATATACTATGTTCTAATAGTTTTCAAAGTACTTAATGACTATTACATGAAGGGATATGCATTGATCAGTTTAGAGACATCGTGATGTGAGGGGTTAACCCCAATACTCATAGCCATTGTATAGGACTAAACATGAAATTTAGTTTTCTCATACCTCATAATGTATAAAAAAACTCCTAAGATCCCCTACATATACCATATGAATCCTCTTTTAAATTTTTGATTTTAGGTTCACCTGAGAAGATTGTATTGCCTAGGGAAGTTTCTCTCACTATACCCTCAAAAATAAGGTTAGTGGGCTACAATCATAGTTTTTATTTTATATTTCTTGATCTAAAGTATTAGGCCAATACTAATCAATGAATGATCAAGTATATTTGAGATCCCATAAATTCATTCAAACTCATGCCTAGATCACCCTTATACTTTTATTTTTTCATGAATTGTATTCATAAGTCACTAGCTCCTTTGTGTATACACAAAATATTTTTAGACTTATCATATATTGAAAATTTATCTCTTGCAATAACCTATCAATTTTAAATCTCTAAGTGCTTGCCTTAAATAGTATACCAGGAAATAGGTGGGTAGACTAATGGTAATTCATGAGAGACATTATTTATCTATAATTATCATATCCATTACAACTTCTCCACATTTCACCCCCTAATCTATCACATTCCATCTAGTATCCTCTAAAAGTGTCAAGACCTATATTTCTTAATATGTTATCTAGATTGATGTAGTTCTTACCATTATCCATCCCATGTCAAATACATCAGTTAGATCAATGTAATTCTAAACTTTCTAGTGTATGATTCATTACTAGATCAGTCTAGTGGACCTAGTTCAAGGTTAGTCAACTAATTCAAGACTAAATTAAGTTGGTCAATATTTTTGACTAAATATTCAAGAGGGATTAGAGTCATCCATCACTATAAATACAATTCACCATTTCAATCCAATAGAGAGGAACATTCATTTTTAATTTATATTGCTCGTACTTTTGCCCTAAGTCTACATTTGAAAGTGTTATTACTTATATCTTATCTTGGAGGGAAAATATTATATTATGGAATTTTGGATGTAATAGGAGTATTTTGTTTATCCTAGAGCATGATTCATCCATATTTATCCTTACAACCACAACAATCTTTTGTATAATACCATTTTCCATATTAAAAATTGAGGCTTACAAGTCATGATTAAGGAAAATATATTTTAACCCTATATTTTTCCTTTTGATGGATATAATTTTCATAATTACTTGGTTATTTAATTTATATCTCCTTGTTTGAATTATCTCTACACTTAAACTTAGTGTGGCTATAGGATTATTCAAACGTTTTGTTTATATACCTTAGGTAGCCTAAGCCTCTATTTTCCCATGATGGCTCCTTGTATATTTTAATATGTTTATAAACCATCCCCTTACTTAAATTTCTTGATTTTTATGTTTAATTACTTTCTAATTAGATACCAATTTAGTTTTATTGTATTATTTTGATTACTTAGAGGTTTTGTAACCCTTTCTATTGATATTGTGTTGTAGGTGTCCCCTTTCTAGGTTTAGTAGATCCATTGGTCATATCCTTATTTTATTAATTATCAATGTGCTATAGTTAATTTACATTATTTGAGTCTAGATATGTATATAGGATAGTTACAAAACAATCCTAGCTCATTGCATACATTTTGTACATGCTAGATCACTTGTTCTCCAAAAGCATTTTGTTTGTTGCCTTTATTTTTCATTTATATATATCATGTAAGGTCAAATTAAATATGATAATTTTCATCCTATATATACATTATTTTTTACTAATACTACGAATTTTACTTATGATAATGAATGGACAAACCATCAAAGGCAAAAAATTATGGAAGATGGTCTTAATGATGATTATGATTTAGATAATGTTGAAAGAATAAAGTGACTTTTATATTTGGTTGGAACATGTGTTCATTAAATATAATTCTTCCCTATATTACTCCTTTTTCACATTTATATATTCCCCTTTGTATTCTCCTATAGATTCCCATTTGGATTCTCCTTTACATTCCCCTTTGGATTCTTCCTTAGATTCTTATTTAGGTTTAACTTTAGATTATCTTATATATTCCCATTTGGATTATCCCATAGACAACTATTTGAATTTAAATTTGGTCACACCTCGATATTCTTCATTTAATTCTTCCCTATATTCCTCTTTGTATTTACATTTGGTCACACCTCAAGATTCTTATTTGGATTCTTTTCGAGATTCCTCTTTACATATACCTTTGGTCACACATTTAGATTCTCATTTTGATTCCTATTTAGTTTCAACTATGGATGTTTATTTAAATTCCATGAATGGAATTTCTTTACCTTTTTACTTTAAATATATGTTAGATCATTAATAACCTCCTAAAGTTGACTATCTCTAATCTCCTAGATTTCCATCTACTCTAAAAAAAGAGTAACTTTATCCTTACACACATAATATTTATATCCATTTTTATACCACCTTGCATTAAATTCTCACTTATAAAATAAATTCACATAATATATACATAAATGAGGATGATTCCATTCATTAAAAAAAAATTATTACTCATTCATTTAAAGTGCAAATAAGTCCTACTAACATGCATATCATCCCTTCTCCATTCTAACTATATTGAGCCTACATGTCATAAATATTATATTTTTTCAATTAATTAAGAGTAGCTCCCTCTTTATTCTCATATCATACCACATTTTATTATTATGATCAATATTAATTCTCTTTCCTCTTCTTGTAAAAATCAAAATCTTGTTATTCCAAATGTTAATGTTGAATATGAAAACTATAGTGATCATTGTGAGGATTGGTATGATGATGAATATAGTGATGATTAAAATTATTATACTAACCCTAGTATAACTTCTCCTTTGATTTTCCATCATGTTGATAATATGTTACACAATGAATCAAATGATAAAGTAATTCATAATGATGTTATTACATATCATGATGATGTTTCTAGTTCCCCTTTGAAAGGAAAATTGTGTGCACATATTGATTCTAGCAGTGATAATGTTATTTATTATATTTCAATAGAATCAAATTTCACTTTGAAAAATAATAATATATTAAATTCTAAATAACCTCCTAAACCCAAGGAGAAATGTATCCTTCCCCCTTCTTATCCTAATCAAACTAGTGTTCCCATAACTAAAATTAAAAATATATTTCAACACTTAAATGAGCATATTAAGAACCTCAACATGCCTTCCCAATAATTCATATACTTAATTCATGGTGTAGGTATTTTATAATAAAATTTTCTTCAATTATCCTTATAAATTAAATCATATAACACTTAGGTTGACTCAAATGCAGTGCATGTTTTTTTCTATGATAAGGTAAAATAAGCAAGTTTTACAAGGATCCTCCAGCCTAAGTTTAAATATAATTAAATTATAACTAAGTCAGCTCCAAGGGCTGAAAAATATAGTATGGTAAAGTAAAAACAACTAGCTAAAAACTAGTGCTAAAGGTAAAATAGATAAAACAATAGAAAAAAATTACTCAGGGAGGGTATTTTCCTCCATGAGTGCCTTATTGGCATCCTTGTCCTCCACCTTATCTATCAACCTATTTCTATTTATCTTTATTTGAGTCCTATTACTTGGTCCTTCTATGGCATCCTTTAGTATAATCGTTTTTAGATTATTCTGAGGATGTTCCTTCTCTAATGACTTCTTGAGAGGGTTAACATTTAGGGATTTGAAGGAGGGTTTTGGAGTGAGATGAACCTCTACCTTACCAACATCTTATTTCTAGGTTGGAACCTCAACCTTATTGTGTTATGCAAAATCCTATATCATTTTAGTGGTTTTCCTATTTATGGAGGTTCGCTCCTTTATCAGACTAGCCAGACCAAGTCTTGATTTTTGAGGTTTACTATTGCATCCCTCCAACTATCTTTTATTATTCCTATTTGACTCAGATAAGGGTGACTTTCATTTTTTTAAAGATTATCCCCTTCCTCAAAGATAATGTGTTTTAGTTTTTTTACTATAAGCTGAAGAGGGAGTTCCCCTATTATAAAGTCCATGTTAATCCTATTGTGTATAAAATTTTGTATGCACCCTTATCCCTTAACTTTCAAATACCTTCATTTTCCACATTTGATTGAAGTAGATACCCATATTTACATCATAAAACTATTTGATAATCTATGAATGGTTATAATGGTAGTCGATTGTTATTACAATTATTTCATAAAATTATTAAGGGATGTGCACTTGCTTAGTTTAATTCCATTCTTAGTGGATCCTTAACACATCAAGAACTATATTGTGTATTTTTAATATAATATATTCAAAATAAGGGAGCTAGAGTCACTTATGATAAGTTACCTTCTTTGCACCAAGGCAAATCTGAGCAAGTTTGTGAAGATATATTATGATTTAAGACTAGTATACATTAATTAATTTACCAACCAATTAATTTTTAAGTTAAATATATTTTTTATAGAGGTCTAATATATTCATTAAAAGAGAAGATAATCCATTGTACTTTTAAGTCATTTGTAGATCTTTTTTATGAGGCCTTAGCATTAGAATAATAATTGGGTCTTGTGGAGGTATCAAAAAATATGAATGGGGACATTGAATTACTTAAATAATATTAAAATATTTAAGTCTAATAAAATAACATTAAGTTACATATTCAAAATTCAACACAAGACTTAAATTCCAACTTATCTTCTTCTAGAAATGTATGCATTAATGAACTCCCTAGTAATAAAATACACCTTAATAACAATGTGCCACTAAATAAAGTTCAATCAACTTTTGACAAATTCAAAATATTACATAAGGGAAAAAAATTTATTCATAATCATAAATTAATCATAATTATTCCTTTACAACAAGGAATTTGCAATCTATAACATTTGATTTCAATGATCGCCCACATTATATTATAAATGCATTATTGCATAAAAAGTTAATCCAATTACACCTTAATTATTATCACCCTTATCATCAATTGGAAAAAATTTAGGGCCAACCTTTTTTTTCTTATCATGGAATTAATGTACATCATAATAATAATTTTTATGCATTAAAAGAGAAGCTAAAACAACTTTAAATTAAATGAATTATTTCATTTCAAAAAATTGATGACAAGTCAAAAAAGCCTTCACCTTTGTCTTTCAAATTTATAAATGATAACCAAAATATTTTTTATAAAATATAAAATACAAGATATAATGGTTTTAAAATATTCTCTTAATGATAAATATCAAGATAAATATACCTTTGTTTATTCTCAACCTAACAATATAAGCAGTAAAAAAACATTAACACAAGAGTTTTCTAATTTAGAACATTGAAAAGTGCCAACTAAATTACCTAAAAATATATGGATTCTTAATATAAAATAAGTACAAATTGATCATAATGAATCACATGTGCATAGTTAATCAAATATTAAAAGTTAAAGCAATAAAAATTCAATTGATTATTCCACATTTTTGTTCTCATCAAGCTATCAATTCTATTAAGTCTTAAATGTTAAAATTTCTAAATAAAAAATGCAATGAACTAATTTTCAATCTATCAATATATCATGACTCACACATATGCATCAATAAAACTATCACAAAATTTGTATAGTATTCTTTCCCTTAGCTTCAATTTCACTTTGGGAACTTTCCCTATTAATTTTTAAACCAATTAAAACAATTCAAAAAGAACCATCTTAAAATACTTTCAATACACAATATTTATGGCATACACTTACTATTTATTATGATATGGCTTTCATTGAACTTACATGCTTACATCTCCCTACTTTTGCATATTACATGAATATATATAGTCTATTTCCCATTGGGGGCATGAACATTCTTATCTCTATCAACCTTTCTTACTACACTATTATGATTAAAATACACATACATTGGGGGCATATCACTTGCCTTCCCCCATTCCACATTATGCTTTATCACCTTAGTTTAGATTGTTATAATCCCTCACATTACTTCTAGTTTTGACACATGTTGTCTTATTGACTTTATATAGATACTAACACTAAATATTTATATCATCTTAATCTTTTACATTTTACAAATACCAATCGAAGCTTTACCATTTAATTCTAGACCTCCATGTTGTTGAAAGGCTCACATTCACCATATCATTGTGGCCTAAATTGATTATATCTTAATCAAATATATATCATTTTGATGGCCCTATTCTCTTAAAGTGTGTATAAATATTAAAACCTAATAAACATCATTCACTATTAGTTCCATATCCATACTAGTTTTCTAGTCTTTTTTTCTACTAACAACCATAGAGGGAGACTACCACTGATGGTAGTGTCAAGATCCTTATGTAGTTTTTAGTTTCCAAAATTCATCAAATTTAATCTTTTTGAAAACCTATGGGTCATCCTATTTATCTTAAGTAACCTTACCATGATATATTTTCAAAATGTGTGGTATAAAAACAAATCTAAACCATCTCATTCCTCATCTAGCAAATACCAAACAAGCACCTACTAAGTCTCATTCAATAAATTATGAAAATAATTTATTATACCTTAGTCATCCATATTTATTTATAAATCATAGGATAAATCATAAAAAATGTATGAATCATTTAAAGATAATGCCATGAGCAATATTTGTCAAGTTACAAGATAAATCACTACATGCATCTTCATATAGTAAATTTCATCCTTGTGTGAACACACTCCCAAACATAGGGGACAAAACATAGTGGACTACATAATTATAAATACCCCATTATAATATTGTATATTTAATAAATTCTCATTTATAGAGTTTCATTTAGGTTAGCTCGACACCATGAACTTACTAACCCATTTTTTAGAAAACTCATTTTAAGCGTGAATAAAGGTGAAGAGGTAGGGTTTGATCAATTAGTAAAGAGTGAAAAATTGTATCCCATATCTAAATATATCAGTATAAATGTGATATAAAACCTATTATATTTAATTTAGTCACATATATATCCAATAATTATTTCATACTAGACACATGTGTCATAGTCATATACTAACATCAATGGCAGTGTCTAGATCTGATAATAGTTTATATGACTATCAAAGTAAAACTTTGAGAATATAATGATTGATCCATAATATTGATCCTGCATACTTTATACTTATTTCTAGTTTATATATACTTACACATATTAAACCCTAATAAGTATCATTTCTCTTTGGTATAACAATAAATTAAACATCTTTTAAATTTGGTAATTTTTATATTTATCATATTTTAGTATTATAATTTAAAATATTTATTTATATAATTTTTTAATTAATTGGACTAATATATATTATTTTGTCAACTCTGTGCTTGAAATATTTATATATTATTAACCCTATCTCTCACATTTAAATTTAGGGCTAAAATTTTGGTGAACTCCTGAGTCTTATTATGCAGCCATTATTTGCTCTAGGGTTGCTCATCTTCCTATAGTTACATAATTTATTTATAATCTATATCATTATATATTTTACCAAAGATAAAATGAAGGGTTTTTTGTATTATTAAACATAACCTATGAGCAATAAGAGGTATATATTTGTAAACCCATCGATATTGAGCATAAATAATTTCAAATATTTCTATGTGAACAAAATTATGCATGTTTGACCCATTTCATTAAGAAACATAATCCTCAAGGTTTTAATAGTAACTATTCCACTCCAATCACTCATTAACAACCTATATTGGGTTCCATAGTACATACTATTAATAACCAAAATGGTAGGTTGTCACGTTATGGTCAACATGTTCATCACCCTCTCAAAACAAATTTGGATACACATGGAAAAAATATTTATTTATTTAATTGTGAAAATATTCATATATTTTATAAGGATATAATGAGATATTTTTAAACATCAATTGATGTAAATATTCCTCCATGAAAACAATGAAATTACCAAAGGTTTTTAAATTTCCCAATAATGCATTCATATTGCATGATGACTCAAACCTTCCATATTTTGATCATTAAACCTTTGTTAAAATTCAAAAAGATATCATGCCTTCCTTGAAACCCCCAAAAAATACACAATTACCAAAATTTATCACATTTCCAAATAAGGTGAAATTACTAAATATTCTAAAAAAATTACATGATATACCATTACCATAGTTTTCAAATGAGGTACCATTACCAAGTATGTTGAAACCTTTACATGATAAACCTTTTCCAAAGGTTCCTAATTTTTTAAAAGATGAACCATCACCATAAATTCCAATTTTTTCAAGTAATGCAATTCTCAAACAAAGTTCTCATAATGATGAGTCATCTATTTTTCCTTTGTTTCAAATAGATGATGAATTATAACCAATGATTATGTATTTGAAAATTTCAAAAATTACTATTACTTATATTATTTCTATGAAGATTACTATAGGATATATAAAAAGATAAGTTTCACTTCTCAAATTAAAATTGTTTTCTTACATTTCTATTACCAATGATAACATTATCCAAAATCAACTTCTTACAAAATGTGTATTTGAATATCCTTATCCACAAGAGTTTATTATTCCAATATTACCTTCATTTTTTGGCCATGAATATCCTTGAAAACATATAACTCAATATGTAAATTATTCTAACGATGAGTGAATATTGTTAAAATAATTTCATATGATCCTTATACATGAAGCTTAAGATTGGTTTTATAGTTTACCAAATGATTACTTAACTACACTCAAGAAATTATAAGATGTTTTCTTCTTGGCCTTTAATACATGTGCCAAAATTTACATTGGAACATTTGTAAAACTTTAAACAACATGATTATTAATATCTTAAAGATTATGTTATTCAATTTAAATATTCATCATATTCCTTAGCATATCAACCTTTATATATTTAAATACAATCCATATTTATTATAGGTCTCACTCCTCCACTAAAGGAAAGGGAATTACATAAGTGTTATACCTCATTTACCCACCTATACATGGATGTACATAGATACGCTTGCTTCCTACTCGAATAGAACAAATAATTAAATCTATCTCCTAAAAAGTACAAACACTTTATTCATGTTAAATAGGATGGGAATGAATTAAAAAATGAATATAAAAAACATGTGGTAGTCCAAATATTTATATGACACCTTTGTAAAATTTAATCAAAATGGGACCAATACTAGATCGACATAATCTACAACCACTTCAAATTTAATGAAGCAAAAAGTATCCTTGCCAAAAGCATTTAATAATTACATTATTAATAGGTGGATCTTATTTTCACCATAATCATACTAATCTTGCATAGAAAGAAATATTTTATAATGAACGATGTTTGGCACAACTTGGTTATACCATAAAATACTTATATCATAAATTTGGAAAAACTCATTGGGATACATAATATTACCAATTATTTTTGGTCCATGTGTTTTCCAAATGAAATTATGGGTCATTCCCCATATAACTCAACACAATTTTACATTGGGTACATTTTGGCTATACCAAATGGAAGTTAAAATAATCAATAAGTTATTTCATTCTCTTACAAAGGAAAATTATTTCACATACCACAAAATGGTGATGTAATTATACTAAGAAATCAAGGAGATAAGAGGATCATGATATGAATCATTTTCACTCAAAACACTCCAATAATAGTACACTTGATCCATTCAATGCACATTAACCAAAATAAATCTAAAAATACAAAAAATTAATATATTCAAGAAAATACAAAAACATTCAAATAATTAAAAAATAAAAAACATATTCAACATTCCCATATTTCTATATAAACATATGGTTCATGTATCTTTAAGTTTGATATAAGCATACCTAGAAACATGATATATGCACTTTAAAATGTTGGCCCTCTCCTTAACCCACATCATATAGTATGTTGAGGAAATTTTATTCTTTGATCATAATTGAAACAAGTTACAAATCCTTTATAATCATTTATGAATTATCATGTTTAGTCATATATACTAACGCTTGCACATGTCTATATCCATGATAATATCTTTCATAGTGTACCTGATATGTTATGTTACATAACAGTTTTTTCTAACCCATATATACAAGGACTGGTATGATATGCTTATGTTGGTTGCTTATACTTCATATGTTTTTCACTTCCTTGAGTGTATTATATTACTTTGTATTGTCTTTATTATAGAACATTTGAATATGTTCATTTCTTGTTCGCCCATATGTCATTGTATGTTGATTGGACATTTTAATAAGTCATTATATGTTGGTTGGGAATATAAATATTCCATTCCTTTATATTTTATGGCATTTTAGCATGCCCCTTTTATGTGGTCTCATTGGACCATTATTTTACATTACATTTAGAATTATTGTGTGTGTGTTTGATTGTTTTTTAAGCTTTTATTGTTACTCTCTAGGCATTACCATGACCCATATCATGTATCTTAGGACTGGATTTGATCACATACAATGAGTTTCATTGATATATCTACTTATAATTTTTATCCATATATTTAAATTGTTCCATACACATATTATACAATTACCTTATCACTTTAACCACTAAGCAAGCAAGGAGATAATAGGATCATGATATGAATCATTTTCACTCAAAACACTCCAATAATAGTACACTTGATCCATTCAGTGCACATTAACCAAAATAAATCTAAAAATACAAAAAATAATATATTCAAGAAAATATAAAAACATTCAAATAATTAAAAAATAAAAAAAATATTCAACATTCCCATATTTTATTAGATATTTGGAATATATGTTGTTTGATTTATGTTAGGTATATCATATATTTTCATTTCTATATAAACATATGGTTCATGTATCTTTAAGTTTGATATAAGCATACCTAGAGAACATGATATATGCACTTAAAAATGTTGGGCCTCTCCTTAACCCACATCATATAGTACGTTGGGTAAATTTTATTATTTGATCATAATTGAAACAAGTTACATATCCTTTATTATCATTTATAAATTATCATGTTTAATCATATATACTAACACTTACACATGTCTATATCCATGATCATATCTTTCATAGTGTACCTAATAAGTTATGTTACATAACAATTTTTTCTAACCCATATATACAAGGACTAGTATGATATGCTTATGTTGGTTGCTTATACTTCATATGTTTTTCACTTCCTTGAGTGTATTATATTATTTTGTATTGTCTTTCTTATAGAAAATTTGAATATGTTCCTTGCTTGTTGGCCCATATGTCATTGTATGTTGATTGGACATTTTAATATGTCATTATATGTTGGTTGGGAATATAAATATTCCATTCCTTTATATTTTATGGAATTTTAGCATATCCCTTTTATGTGTTCTCATTGGACCATTATTTTTCATTACATTTAGAATTCTTGTGTGTGTGCTTGATTGTTTGTTGAGCTTTTATTGTTACTCTCTAGACATTACCATGATCCATATCATGTATCTTAGGACTGGATTTGATCACATACTATGAGTTTCATTGATATATCTACTTATACTTTTTATCCATATATTTAAATTGTTCCATACACATATTATACAATTACCTTATCTTTTTGAGGTAAGGTACATACCAGATTCTATTTCCCTCACCTTAAAAGGGTACATATTAGTAGGGAAATGTCATAGAAGCATGACCACCACATTTTCATAGTTTATAGATTTTATTTGGGGCATGTCACAAAGACATGACCTCTACATTTACACACTTTCTTAGTATATCTATATTTCAATGGGGGCATGTCACAAAGACATGATCTTCACACTTGCAAAATATCCATTTTAGTCTCATGAGTTAGATATATAATTGGGTCAAAATCCTATACAATGCACTAATTTTCCATAGAATTTTTTATATTTATGACATATATAATCTAGTTGAGACATACTATAGTGCATATGCCATCAAATTACACTAAAATTTTCAAAATTTACCAATTATACTATTCAAAAATATTTATTGCTATCAAACCTTTTATATTGTAATAGTGGGTTCATTTTATATGTTGAAGTGATTAAATTATCCAACCTCACCATATTTATAGGTTGGAGTGGTTAAATCATCCAATCTCACCAATTTTATAGGATGATTTGATTAAATCACTATCCCTCACCAAATTACATATTCACACTTGAGTTGTGAAATTGATGTTTAGTGATCTCAATAGCCATGTCATAACTAATCCTTAAATAATATTGGGAGCATAATATCTTCTAATTTCCATATTTAATTCTTTAAGGTTTAGGTTTGAACCTCTTCTAGCTTTAATTCTTAATAAGGAAGCATATTTATAAGGTCAAAGCATAAGGAGGCAATATGGTTGTATAGACATATAACTGTACTCCTTCCTTGCTCTCTTTATTTTCAAGCATATCAATTATTTCAAATTTTAGATTGTATGCACTAATTTATATTGTAACTTTCTCTTGGTTATAGGTCATCCACTATAAAATCACTCAAATTGGGCTCAAAGGCAAGGTGTGTTGTACACACTTAGGTATGTGTTTCTTTCTTTTAAACTAATAATTTCATATTTATGCATTAATAAATTAAATGAGGTAAATGTAGATACTACGATTGAATATTTATATCATCTCAATCTTTCACATTTGACAAATATCAATTGGCTATCTACACTTTAGTTTTAGACCCCATGTTACTGAAAGTCTCACATCCACCATCTAATTGTGGTCTAATTTGCTTATCTCTTAGTCCAATACATATCATTTTGATGACCTAGGTCTCTTATAATTAACATAAATATTAAAACCTAATAAACATCCTTTACTATTAGTTTCAAATCCATACGTATTTTCTATCCTTTTGGATACTACCAGCCACAAAGGAACACTATCACCGACAGTAGTGTCTAGATATTTATCTAATATCTATTTTCTAAAACTCATATAAATTAAAAATGTATGGGTTAGACTCTTTATTTTATTTATCCCTATTTTGAGATATTTTCAAAAGGTATGGTATGAATACAACTCTTAGCATTCCCATTCCTCATCTAAAAAATACCAAGCAAGCATCTACCAAGGCTCATTCAATCAATTACATAATTGGCTATTATTCCCTATTCATACCTAATCATAAAAAAGGTTTTAAGCATTCAAAGTGAAGTCCATGAGTGACATTTTTTAAGTTACAAGCTATATCACTACATGAATCTTTATATAATATATTACACCCTTGTGCACACACACTCCCACACATATGTGAGAACTACCTAAGTCTAAGGCCCTCCTTGGAGTATTGGATATGTAATCAGTGCTTAGTGATTGAGGGGTCATTGAGTTCAAATCAACACCATGATCCCACTAACCCATTTTTTATCAAATTCATTCTTAGAGTGAAAAATGGTGAAGATATAAGGTTTGATCAATTAGAAAAAGGTGACAATCTATATCCCAAATCTAAATATATTAATATAAAAGAGATTTAAAAATACCATAGAACATCAAAGTTAGTTAAATCAAGATATAATCATTATTTTGTACTAGACACATGTGTCATAGTTAGACACTAATGTCTATATTAGTGTCCATATCTATAGAAATACAATTTCCAAAATCTAGTGATTGATCCTTAATATTGATCCAACATACTTTCCACATGTTTCCAGTCTAGATCTTCTAATTCATAGTAAACCTAGATAAGTATCATTTCTCTTTAGTATTCTAATCAATTGAACATCTTTCAAATTTGTTACTTTCTATATTTACCATATCTTAGTATTATAGTTAAGAATATTCACTTACCTAAGTTTTCATTAATTGGCATACTATTGATTAGTTTATGACCCTTGTTCTTTAACTATTTATATATTCTTAAGTCTATCTCCCACATTTCAATTTAGGGTGAAACACTTTCCAATTATATTCAACTCCACTATAACAAAAATTTAAAAACATTCAAATATGCAAAAAAATAATAAAAATTAAAAATAAAGACCCACAAAGTATTTTCAATTGATACTAGCTTAATTCTTTCCATATGTTGTTTATTTTATGTTAGATAGATAACATATTTCAATTTCATAATACACATTACTTTTCATGAGTTACTTGAGTTTGATACAGTACATACTTTTACATAATTTTGATGTCAATATTCTCTTATTACTTAATAGCCTTGTTAAGTTTGGGGGCATCTCTTTATTCTCCATGAATAATCTAATAGATTTTATGTATCCACAACTTTTCTACCGTGTTGAGTTATATATCATATAAATGTTTTTTTAATCACTCATAATATACATGTGTTACATGAAATATTCTAATTCATAAATAATTTCATTAATACATATGGTGGGTGTAGCTTAGTATCATTTGCTTTATACTTCCTTTTCCTACTTTACTTCATGATAAATTAGAAGTTGCTTTCTTTGGCCTATCTAACCTAGTTCAAGCTTAGTCGACATATTCAAAACTAAATTGAGTTGGCCAATATTATTATCTAGTCTTTGGGAGGGATTAAATTAATCCATAACTACAAACATAAGTTACCACTTAAATCCAATAGAGAGGAACATTCATTTTTAATTGTTATTACTCACACTTCTACACTAAGTCTACACTTAGAGGATTTATTACTTATATCTTATTTTGGAGGGGAAAATATTATCTTCTATAATATTAGATGTAATAAAAGGAGTCTTTTTATCTTAGATATTTATTAATCCATTGATGTCCTTAAAATCACAATAATCATTTGTAAATAAACATTGGCCAAGGGAGAGATTAAGGCTCAACAAGTATTATTCAAGGTAAGTATATTCTAACCCTAGTTTTTTCCTTCTGATAGATAAAATTTACATAATTGCTTGGTTAATGAATGTATATCTCCTTGTTTTAGTTATCTCTAAACTTAAACTTAGTATGGCTTTAGGATTATTCAAACCTACCATTTATGCACATTAGTTATCATAGGTTATTATTTGCCTACCATGGATCCTGACCCATTTTAATATATTTCTAACTCATCCCCTTAATTACATTTCTTATTTGTAATGTTTGACTACTTTCTAATTAAATACCTAGTTAGGGATATTGTATTGTCTAAATGCTTTGGAACCCTTTTTATTCACATCGTATTATAGGTGATCCCATTGATAGGCTTAGTGGATCCATTAGTCCTATCCTAATTTTATTAAGTGTTAATGGGTTCTACTTGATTTACCTTCTTCGAGTCTGAATCTTTAGATAATATAGTTGTAGGTCAATATTAGGTTAATGCATACATTCTAGTGAGACTAATCATTGCTTTAACCTTTATAATGAACTATATTAAATAGTTTTATTCATTAATATTTCATTTCTTTGCCAATGAACTATATCAAATAGGTCAATATAGCTTGATATCAATTTTCATCGACAGGAAACTATATGAAATAGTGTGGCATAATTTCCTTTGTATTTTTCCTAGTAAATTATTTTGGCCAGTGCAATATAGTCTTATTTTAAATATATTTCTTATTTTATCTAGCCAAATATATCTACCTAGTCAGTTTATTTCTATTTATCCATCTATCCAAGAACCTATATCGAATAAGTTATTATAATTTCATCATAGACTAACATTTTCATTCAACTATATCGATCTAATCGACATAGTTCTATAATTTCATATTTATTAATTATCAACCATATTTCCATTCAATGAGATCAATCAGTTTAATTTATTTATATATTTAGATTTATACTTTTGTTTAAATTATTTTCAATCAACTAGATTGATCAATTCAATTTAGGTATGTATTTATATTTCTAATTTTGTTTAAATTATTTCCATTAAACAATATTAATCTATTCATTTTAGTTCTATATTTCATTTCATTTTCAATAAATAATATTGATCTATTTAATTTAGTTATGTATTATCTATTCTCAGGCTATATTTTGATTGTTTGTAGATGTTCTTATGACCGTTTAGTCATATATCTCTTTGGGACTTAGTGAGTCCTCTTGTACTTTTTTATTCTTCTTCTTATAGGGATTGGGGACCCTAGTTTTTTTTTTTAAAAAAAAAAAAAACCCACCTTTAACCTTAATAAAAAAAATTAGTTATGTATTTCATTTATTTTGAATAAATTATATTGACTTATTCAATCTAGTCTTATATCTATGTCTATAATCATGTTTTATGTAGACTATATCAAACTACTTGATACAATTATGTACTATTTTTAAAACTACATCTACTAGTGCTAATATAGTTATGTTTGTTTCATTTTTAATCATAAACAAAGAAAATAAACCTTTCTTTTCAAAATATAATCACACATTTCATTTTAAGTTGAATCCCTATTTATTTTAATTCATTGAATACTTCAAATTGGTTTTCGATATTGATTTTCAAACTTCATTTTCTTTTTTTTGGTTTTTCCTAGAAGCTATGTTCTAGTAGTTTTTGAATTACTTAGCTACTATCATGAAGGGATACAAAGTGTTATATTTACAATACTTTTCTATTTTTAACAAAAATCATGGCATGAGGATATTTCCTCATTACTAATATCCATAGTAAAAATTTAAACACGGACTTTAATTTCCACATGCCCCACAATATATCAAAAATGCCTAGGATTACCTTTTCATTAAACTTTAGGAAACCATTCATCCATCTAACTCTATAGTGTATTATTTATTGGTTAGCATTAGTAAGTTACTTTAATCTTACCCTTGATAATATATTTAATGGGATTTGGTCATGGTACTTCCCCCATAGTTAGTGCTCTAAAACATTAGGATGACACTATCTAATGAATGATCTAGTATCTACGAGAGCCTACAAATCAGTTAAATCTTGTTAGTACATATACCCAATATTATTTTTGTAAAAATATTTATCAAAAGTAATTATATTTCCAGTTTTTATTGTATTTTGCATTACATATTACATTGGCCAATGTCAATACAATTTTGTGTTTTATGTAGTAACTACATCATCAAACATCGATATAATTACTTGTGTTTGTAGACTGCATCAATCAGCTTGATACATTATTTTATGTTTATAGACTGCATCAATAAGTTCAATACCATCTCTTGTGTTTGTAGACTACATCAACCATCTCAATACAATCTCCTATGTTTGCATCCCTAACTATATCATAGTATATTTCCTTATATATTTTCCCTTTACTTGTGAAACTATATCAAGAATCTCAATACAATTCATTTTTGTCCTATTTTTAATAGACCTTTATTCTACATACTACATGAAATAGATTGACTCAATATGTTTCCTATTATTTTCAATATTTTCAAAATAAACTATATCAACTAATGCAAAGTAAAAAATGATCACTTGAATTTCATCAGCTTGATTTTTGAATCCATCAACCAAAGCGATATAGTTCACTTTCATTATATTTATAGATAATTTGATTTGATACAATTTGTATATCAATTTTTCCTTTGTAATATGCTAGAGAATTTTTAATAACTAAGTGGTAATTTAACCCTTAGCCTATAATTATAATTAATTAAATAATAACAATAAGTTATTTATTACCACAAAGTAGAAACCTCATGTAAATAAATAGTTATATTACATTTATTTAAATATTTAATAAGTTTTTATTAAAATGTTTAATTGGGACATTAATCACCAAAGGTTCATTTGGGATATTAATTACCGGTGTCATTTATTTATTCAAGATGGTTGGACCTATTATTCACTATGGTCACCTCCCTTAATATTTACCTATAAAGAGGGTTTAACCCTATGGTGAAGGTATCTATATATCTTGAAATTTTCAAGATATTTTAATTATTAAAAGGCTTGTGAAGACTTTTTTGAGAAGAAGTGAGAAGTTGGAGTTGTAATGGGGTAAATATTGTTTATCTATTAATGAAAAATCACTTGGTGGGTTTTTTTACCTCTTTGAGGTTTTCTCATAGTAAAATATTGTGTGTAGTCTGTTGCTTTGATCTATGCTATGATTTGAAATTATTATTCAATCTAAATCTATCTTGTGCATTCATATTACTTGTAGACATGAATTTATTCATAATGGTGTCAACATACATGATACAGTCAGTTTATTTTAGTTTTCATTTGTATCACCTTTCTAATTTTAATGTATTTATCTGATTGATATTGTTTTATAATGAGTACTAAATCAACTTGGCCAATATAATTTTTTATTGTAAATTACTCATTTACCTTTCCAAATCCCATTAACATCATGAATGCACCTATTATGGTTTTCCTTCACAACTTCAACCCACTCATTTTTTACATGGGTTACTATTTTATACCTACCCTGTTGACCACTAAAGATAACACTCTATGGTGCCAATAATCTCAAATTATATCTAAATAAATTAAATGTAACATGGTTTAAATCACTTAAAATGATGATATTGATAATTTTAACACCTTTAGAAACCTTTATGATAATACCATTTATATCCCTAATCACAATGGTACTTTATCTAAATTCCTTTACTATAAAATTGGAGCAATCAATATTAATATTGGTAATTCTCCTCCAAATAACATTGGGAATACTCCTCCCAATACTATAAATCCTTTCTCAGATCCTCCTAATCAAAACCCACCTATCAATAAAAATCAACTACTTTCACAAATGGTTTAACAAATGAATGTCATGCAAACAACTAATCATTTTTCAGATACTTTAAATGTAAAACCATATCTTGAAAATGGCTATCCAACCATTAGTTATCATGTCTCAACAAAATCTAATTTTTTTGCCCCCTCCTCTTATATATGCTAATTGGAATATCATACCTTAACCTCTTATGCATAATGAAAAGTTACATCTTTGAAATTAACCTTTATCACCATTATTTATGTCCATAAACATTTAAAAAAAATCTCCAACAATAACATATCATGGGACTAAAGATCATGCTCTTTTCCTCAAATCTATTTGTATTAAGGGGGAGTGTTAGAGAATTTTTAATAACTAAGTGGTAATGTAACCCTTAGCCTATACTTATAATAATAAGTTATTTATTATCATGAGGTGGAAACCTCATGTAAATAAACAACCATATTATATTTATTTAATTATTTACTAAGTTTTTATTAAAATGTTTAACTGAGACATTAATCACCAAACATTCATTCAAGATATTAATTACTGAGCTCATTTATTTATTTGGGATGGTTGGAATCATTATTCACAATGGTCACCTCCCATCATGTTTACCTATAAATAGGGTTTTAACCCTACAATGAAGGTATCTAGATATCTTGATAGTTTGTGAGATATTTGAATTATTAAAAGGCTTGTGAAAACTCTTCTAAAAAGAAGTGAAAATTTGGAGTTATATTGGGGTAAATATTATTTCTCTATTAACGAAAAATCACTTGGTAGGTTTTTTACCTCTTTGAGCTTTTTCCATTGTAAAATATCATGTGCAATGTGTTAATTTGATCTATGTTATGATTTGTAATTATTATTCACTCTAGATCTATCATGTGCATTCATATTACTTGTATACATGAATTTCTTCATGGTAGCAGAGCCTAAAGGGTGTTTATTCTTGATAAATCAAGTTCATTCATAATTTGAGAGAGAGAGTTTTTTTTTAGGGTGTTATACAAATTTTATGTTATTTGAAAAGTTGGATAACTCAAGAAAATACTCTCTGAGATATTTGATATCCATTCAAGTACCTAAAATCTATGGTTTAAGCAATTCAAATCATTACCAAGCAAATTAAAGTCATTTTATTGAAGTTTTTGATCAGCCTCATTATGTGGAATGGTAATTATATGGCCTTGTATGGATTTAGAAGGAGAAAAACTTAAAAAATTCATTCCTCAATCTTTTCCTAGTCTATAAAGGGCCTTTCAACATTTTTTATCATTTATTGACATTAGAAGAGCCAGATTGAGGATTTTTGAAGAGGTTTTTTTCATCTTCCCTAGGCATCATAGTACGGCCTCAACATCTAGAAGAAATTTAAAAACTAATTTTTGTGGCCTCAAACTATCCCCTGAAGGTCTCAAAGCCTTAGTTTGGTAAATACAAGGTGTTTTACAGTTTTTTAGAGCCTGAGAAGCTTTGTATGGCCTTGTATAATTTTTATCTCTCGATCTAGAGCTTTGGAACACCATAGTATGTCCTGAGAATTTTTTTTTAAAATGATCCCAAAATCAAATTTTGATGATTCAATTGGATTTATTCTATAAAAATTAAGAGGTTTATAAATTTTGGTGGTCCTTGGCAGTGTATTCCACCTGTTCCAAGCTTCCCTGCTTCACCTGCAACACCATTTTCAGCCACAGGCATGATACAGGTAAGGAAAAAGATTCTATAATTGATAAAAATTATTTAAAAAATAAAGTTTTTTTTTAATTCCAAATTTTGTATGGAAATAAAAAGGGGTCCCACCTTGGCTATTTTTTTACCAAAAAGATTACAACTAAAATTCCCTAATTACTTTCAAAATTACTTGCACATAAAATATTTATTTGTTTGTTTTATTATAAAAATCATATTAAAAATATTTAAATATAATATCTTGCATGTAAATTCTTGAATAAACTTGTAGATGAGTTGGTAGTTATAATTTTGGTAAAAGACTTGTAAAGGAGAGGTCTTGTGCTCAAAACCCCCTTTTAAATTTTTTGGTTGACCTATATTTGTTTGAATTATTCAAAATTAACTAAAAATCAATTTATTTTAGTTTCTTGGTTTTTGTACCTAGTCTCTCATGTTCAAAAATTCAATTAAACATGTCGACCTTGTTTTAACAATTGATCTAGTGTAAACCTAGGCAAGTATAATCATCCAACTAGTCAATCTTTAGGTTTTGGCACATTCCAGACACATTGGTGTGGCCAATTTTTTGTTTTAAATCTTTCTTTTATTATTTTTATACCTTTTTTATTAAATGTGCCTAGGTGGCCATTGTGAGTGTGACTCTTTCAACACCTAAAATTATGCAACATTATTTTATTTTTTTTGCTTTGGTTAGCATCTAAATTATATATCTAAATATAGTTTCATGCTTGATTCATTTCATTTTATAAATAGTTAAAAAAAATCATTTAAAAAATTTAAATCATAAAAAATTAGTATATTTTACGACACTTGCAACACCTTGCTTTGTCACACTATTGTAAAAATTTCTTGCTTTATTAGGATTTAATTAAACAAATAATGTGTATTTACATTTTAAATTTATATTTTAATTATCCATAAATTTAAAATTCATACTTAAAATTTGTTTCTTAATCATTTGGATACTGTCATGTTTAAATAGAAGCTATAACTTCACCTCATTTTTCCTTAGACAAATTCCAAATGATTAATGAAAATAACTATAAAATATGGAAAATTCATGTTACAGATGAATTCGTGTCCCATAAATTATTCAATATATTCATTTGGATTGATAAATCCCCTTCTATATGATATGTGACCCTTGAGCTTAACAGTGCATTTTAACAAAAATAACAAGAAGCTATGTCCATTATCTTTTGAAGTGTTGAGGATGAATTCCTTCTCCACATTGGTAATCAAGAATATATTTTCAAAGTTTATAAAATCCTTGAATCCATACATGAAATAACTCATATTTCAAATATCATTAAATTAATCTTTGAATTTCTAACTACACCTATGAATGTTGATGAAAAAGTTGTTAATTATTTTACCAAAATTAAAAACATTAAAGCTCAGTTAGATGATTGTAATTTTAATTTGATTCAAGATCAGTTGCTTTATTTTATCATTCAATTAAATAGTCATGAAAATTTTATAAATTTAATTTCAATTTTGAATTCTAAGTATCAAATTAAGCAAGATATCCTTGACCTTACCACCTTGTCTACTCTCCTGATTCAAGAAGAGAAAGTAATGACCAATTTGTATTCTAAAGATAATTCCACTCAAGTACTTCGCACCTTAAATAACGTTTTTTATAACAAAAAAACCATAAATCTAAACCTAGTGTTGTTAAAGGCAAAAATAGAAACAATAAAATTTGTAAAAAGAATCATAAACCTAAATTTAATAGAAATTATAATTTATGTGATAAATTTGGTTATAGAATGGAAACCTATTATAAAAATAAGGATATAATTAACAATAAATATTCTATAAATAACAAAAGGAAGAAATCTAATCAAAACAAATAGAATAATTAAAACCCTAATCAAAATAACAATCAAGATCATAATGTTATTGCTTTATTTGCTTCAAATGAAAATGAGTGGCTCTTAGATAGCAGTGCATCACACCATATGACATGCTTATCTAAAATTTTTTATGATTATAGAGATGTCTCTAAAATAATTTACGTAGGAGATAATTCATTTTTAAAAGCAACAAAATATAGAAAAGAAAAATTTTCAAATGTTGTTATTTATGATATTTTCTATGTACCTACAAGATAAAAAGAAATTTATATCTTGTTCTCAACTTAAAAATGATAATTGTATTGTGACATTGCTTAAATATAGTTGATCCATTATAAATCAATCTGGTTCTTTGATGGTTGAAAGTTTTCAAAATAATGGTTTATATATCTTTTCTCCATCTGCATGTTTACTTTCATCGCATAATAATAATGAATCTCAATTATGGAATGAAAGATTATGACATGTTAATTTTAGAAGTTTACATTATATGTCTATGAACAATCTTGTTGTTGGACTTCCTTCTATCTCCTCTCATCATGAAACTTGTGAGACTTGTTTATGTGGTCAACAACATACTAACCTCTTTCACAAGAATCATGATGCAAATTCCTCTCATCCTTTAGATTTAATTCATAGTGATGTTTTAGGACTCCTTGAATTTGTATACTTGATGTTTATTTATATATTATTATATTTATTGATGATTATACTAGAATGATCTGATCTTATTTCATTAAAAAAAATCTAATGTTTTGTCTAAATTTAAAGAATTTAAAGCTTATGTTGTAAATGCATATGATTTTCTATTAAGAGATTAAAAATTGATAAACATAGAGAATATGTTAATAAAGAGTTTGATTCTTTTTCCATTAGTTATAGCATCCAAATATAACTACAACTCCCTATTCTCCTTGACAAAATAGTATTGTTGAAAGGAAAAATGGAACCATCATAGAAATGGCTAGGATAATGTTGTAATCTGCAAATGTTCCTAAGTTCTTATGGGTTGAAGACATGAACACTATTTTTCATATTATGAATAGAGTCTCTACCAAAGCCTTGTATCTTTATACTTCTTTAGAAATGTGGACTAAGAATAAAACCAGTGTGGCTCATCTTAAAATTTTTGGCAATCTTGCTTCAATCTTTGTCCCTAAAGTTAAAAGGAAGAAGCTTGACCCCACTTCATTTTATTTCATTTTTTTAGGATATGGAGATAAAAAAAAAGGTTTAAGAGTCTATGATCCCTCTAAACATCAGATTATTGTGAATAAGAATGTTCTTTTTCTTTAAAAAAATTTTGTCAGCCTTCTACGGATCTTCCTCAGTGTTATTTTGTTGATGAACTTGACTCTCATGTTTCTCCTTGTGATGAAACAAATTCCCTTGAAGAAATTGATCTAGTTATGGATAATTTAGAGTCTAAGGAACTCCTTGAGTTTCATGTTTAATCTAAAAGACCTAAATGAGTATAATCCCTAATTCAATCTTATAATGTTGATAACATTAAAAAAATAACTAGAAGTCAAAACTATTATCATGTATTAATGACTATGTATGAGTGTAAACATCAATATTTTGAGTAAGCCACTCAAGATGATAGATGGAATGTTGATATGCAAGTTGAATACAATGCTTTAATCAAAATCAAATTTGGGATCTTGTCCCTCCTCCACTTAAAAGGCATATTGTCAATTTTAGGTGGATTTATAAGATCAAATATAATTCAATTGGTAAAATTTATAAGTTTAAATCTAGATTATTTACTCATGGGTTTACTCGAAAACTCAGGATTGATTATGTTGAAACCTTTTCTACTGTATCAAAATGGAGTACTGTTAGACTTTTTATTGATCTTGCAGTCCAAAGTGGTTGGGTTATTCTCCAAATGGATGTCAAGAATGCATTTATAAATAGTTATTTAGAAAAATAAATATACATGACTCAATCTAAATGCTTCATCAACCCTAACAGAGAACATTATGTATTCAAGTTAAATAAATATTTGTATGGTTTAAAACAAGATTCTCAACCTTGGTATTCTAAAATTACTTCTTTTTTCAAAGAATTAATTTTTTCTAACTGCTATTCAGAGAATGATCTCTTTGCTAAAGTTTAAAATGGTCATTTGATTCTAATTGTATTATATGTTGACGATTTGTTGATTATTGATGATCTAACTAGTTTAATTCATAAATATAAGGACAATGGCATTGTTTTTGTAGAAAACTTCTATTATAAGGATCAATCCTCAGTAGTAGGTGTTAGGTTTGATAAGGATCAATCCTCCTCAGAACTTTCTGTACTTTCACATTTAGTTTCCTCATCAACAATTTATTTTTTCAAGTTGGAGGATTTATATTTAACTTTTTCTTTCCCCTTTACATTTTCATTCTTCCTACTCTGCGAATCCTTATTGTTGTTTCAATAAGGATTCAGGACAATGGCATTGTTTTTGCAGAAACCTTCTATTATAAGGATCAATCCTTCATGCAATATAGGGCGAGACTCCTTTTTTCTATGAGCAAATAGACTTTAGAGTAATGAGAAGCACAAATAGAAAGGGAAGGAGATTCTAACTTTGTGCCTAAAATGATTAAGAAAGACAAAATGAAATTTATGGACTCTTTTGATTCTACCATCAAGTATAAAATACTCATGTATGCAACATAAGATGTCTCTCCATATTCCTTTTATCTACTCCAGGTTGAAAAAATCTCCACTCTTTTCCAACTACTACTCCTTAGCATCCATCTTCAGGAATTTTCTATATGCCTCATTAGATATACTGGTCTGCTTAGAGAATTTTATACCCTCCATTGGAAGCCCCATGACCTCCGCTATGAATTCCTCGGTGAGCTTCACCGTGATACCATGGAGGGTTACCCTGTCGTCGACCCAATTTTTGAAAAATGCCATCATTATGTGGGGTTTAGAACCATGCAGTCGCTCCAAGTAACTCACAACCTTCCCTCTCGGAAGAATCTTCCAAACATCTTGTTTTGCCTTCTAGTCTTCACAACTTTTAAGTTCCTACTTCCTTGGTTCACCTTTCATTTTGCAGGCCATGCAGTATTCTAGCAACACCCAAACACTAATTACTGAGCAATGCAACCAGTTGTTATCAACTTGTAATGGAACTCACCTATTTTTTGGCACATGCAATGACCGCTTTACATTCTCATGAATGTATCTGTTCAATGAAATTAATCCTTCCATCGTGAGGCTGCTCCACCAAATCATTAACTTGTTATTCTAGGTAGATCTTTCCCTCCTTATGTAGATCCTTATGTTATAAAAGGCTCCAAATATGCTTAGTGATTTTTTCATGAGAAATAGTGAGATGTAATCTCATAATCATGTTAGCCTAAAATTACTTTTGAGTAGATTATAGATTATAATTCTTTTTATTTTAAAAGGTGATTTTTTGCATGATGAGGTTTTTAAATCCTTCAAATGTTACACATAGTATAATTCCTTTATGGTGACTATGGCATTTATTCCTACTTAGCATTAAGGGAGAGTGTTAGAGCATTCTTAATAACTAATTGATAATTTATCCCTTATCCTACAATTATAATTAATTAAATAATAATAAGTTATTTATTACCATGAAGTATAAACCTTATGTAAATAAATAACCATATTATATTTATTTAATTATTTACTAAGTTTTTATTAAAATGTTTAACTGGGATATTAATCACCAAAGGTTCATTCAAGATTTTAATTACCAGGCCCATTTATTTATTCAGGATGGTTGGACCCATTATTCACAATGGTCACCTCCCTTCATAGTTACCTATAAATAGGGTTTTAACCCTATGGTGAAGGTATCTAGATATCTTGACATGTTGCAAGATATTTGAATTATTAAAAGGATTATGAAGACTTTTCTAAGAATAAATGAGAATTTGGAGTTGTATTGGGGTAAATATTGTTTCTCTATTAATGAAAAATCACTTGGTGGGTTATTTACCTCTTTGAGGTTTTCTCACAGTAGATATTATGTGCAGTGTACTACTTTGATATGTGCTATGATTTGTAATTATTATTCACTCTAGATTTATCATGTGCATTAATATTACTTGTATACATGAATTTATTCATAATGGTATCAATATGCATGATATAATTAGTTTATTTTAGTTTTCATTTGTATCACCGTTCTAATTTTAATGTTTTTATCTGATCGATATTGTTTTATCCTAAGTACAACATTAGCTTGGCCAATATAATTTTTTATTTTAAATTACTCATTTACCTCTTCACATCCCATTAACATCATGAAGTCACCTATTATGGTTTTCCTTCACACCCTTAACCCACTCATATTTTACATGGGTTTCTCTTTTATACCTACCTTGTTGACCACTAAAGATAACACTTTATGGTGCCAATAATCTCAAATTATATCTAAATATATCAAATGTAACATGGTTTAAATCACTCAAAATGATTATATTGATAATTTAACACCTTTATAAACCTTTATGATAATACCATTTATATCCCTAATCACAATGGTACTTTATCTAAATTCCCTTACTATACAGTTGGAGCAACCAATACTAATACGGGTAATCCTCCTCCCAATAACAACATTGGGAACCCTCCTCCTAATACTATAAATTCTTCCTAATATCCTCCTAATCAAAACACACCTATCAATAAAAATTAACTACTTACCCATATGGTTCAACAAATGAATGTCTTGCAAACAACTAATAATTTACAAATACTCCAAATGCAAAATCATATCTTGAAAATGGCTAGACAACCATAATTTATCATGTCTCAACAAAATCTAAATTTTTTCCCCCTTCTCTTATCTATGCTAATGGTAATATCATACCTTAACCTTACATTCATAATGAAATGTTACAACATATTCAAAATGAACCTTTAGCACCATTATTTATGTCCATAGACATTTTTAAAAATTCTCCAATAATTGCATATTATGGGACTAAAGATCATGCTTTTTTCCTCTAATATTTTAGTAATATCTATAAATAAGGGGTACAAATAAGCACCTTTAACAATATTAAACTTCACATCAAAATATTCATGAGAGATGCATTAGAATGGTATAACCAACTCCCTATAAATTTTATTTTACAATTAGAGTACTTATTTAATGCTCTAGTTAAGTAATTTCAACATACTGATCTTCCCTAAAATATTATTTTCCATTACATCAATGTTAATAAACTTTCGAATGAATCTTATCACACTTTTATTAAATTATGGAAGTGTTTAACACATAAAGTAGATGATAACATGAGTGATGATAATATTTTCAAGATTTTCATTATTGATCTTAAATCCTATCTGAAATACAAGGTTCATATATTTTCTCCCAAAACCTTATAATAGGCCTTTAATAAAGAAAAAATAAAAGATTTTATTATGACTCAATTTGAACCTTATCATAATCTCATAAAGGAATCTCTCCAAACCTCAGCTAATGCAATACCATTACCAAATCTTAACTCGAACCAAGATGGGAACCACAAACTTAAATATTCAAACTTCCTCTTACCCACACTTTATTGTATTGTAAGTGAGAAATTTATTATCTAAATCCAAACCTTTCTTTCATACCACTACAACTCCTCCATCATGGTAAAACCCTAAAACATTTTGTTGGTTCCATACCAACATTGGTAATTCTCATGAGACATGTTGTGTTATTCCAAAATTTGGGGTTAATCTCATATCAGGAGAATATTTTGATCATGGTGCTATGATTAAATTTCACCAAATGAATAACTTAAATCTTCTCAAAAGTAAACCTTTTCTAGATCTACAAATCAAAAATCTCACAAATCTTCTTCATATTCCAATACATAATTTTAAAATGAAAATGTTTGTACTATTGATTCCAATTATGATCAATATTATAATAATTCTCAATATGTGAACATGCCAAAGGTTAATTACCACTATAAATTTACTCACAAATATGTAGTCACCAAACCTAAGAATCCCTCTATTGAGTAAAAGCTTATTAAGGATACTAACACTAATTTTACTACTTATTTATATCAACCCACTAGTGATGAGTTATCTCAACAAGCATAACCTTAACCTAGTTATTTATTCCCACTAAAAATACCATTTATAATCAACCTAAGTCTCATGTTAATTCTTCTTCCATGCCTCATTGGAATTTTTTGGATGAACTTAACTTTGTTCATTGTAATATTCCACTCATGGAATCTTTAAGAATTTATCCCTATCATCATAAGTTTCTTATGTAAAAATTACCAGACACTGAAGAACCCCCATCTAACTATTTTGATATACCTAATTCACTCTCTAATTTTCCCCCATGAATTGAAGTTCATACTATTGAAACTATGTCTACATCTTCATTATCTACCAAACCTTCAATAGAATTTCCAAAAGAATATATGATTAATGATGAAATTATTTTTTGAACCAATAATCCAATTGTATTAGTTAAGATTAGAATAAATAATGTTAATATGAAAATTATTACTAGATAGAGGCTCAGACATTAATTTTCCTTCCCTTTAGTTACTTTTATAGATCAGCTACTCCAATGATAACCTTAAGCAAACTCACCTAAATTATCATGGATTTGATAAAACTAATTTAAACCCTCTTGGTTGTATTTGGATCACCCTCACTATTGGACCTAAAATGATTCACATAAATATTATGGTTTTAAAGCTTCCACTTTCTTACAACATGCTCTTAAGATATCTATGGACTCATCATATGTGATCTATAACATCTTCCATTATCCAATGTATAAAATTTATCCATAATGGAAAATGCTATAAACATGAGGTAGATCCTAACCCTTGGAGCATCCAACTTCCAAAACTTGAGTATCAATATTGTATTCACACTATGAAGTATATCAATAGTGCACCTCTTGTTGAATTCATCAATATACATCATGATATCCATGTCACTCTTTTAGATTTTGATAATGATGAACCTAATGAATTTCAAAACACTTTAAATACCAATTGATTACCTCTTTATATCTCAAAATTGAAACCTCATTACCTTATTCGATTGGATAGGTATATTCCTCTAATTAATGATATTACTGAAATCCCTACCCATTAAAATTCTCATGAAGGCTCTTATACTTAAGAAGATTTCACTTGTAATGAATATGGGATAGAAAAAATCTTTCAAGATCCTCTTATTATGTCTCCAAGGACTTTCAAAAAAATGGGTATTTCCACCATTAACATCCCTACTAACATGGATCAATCTATTTCTTATGCATGTGTTATTTATCCATCTTACGATGATTCCTATGTCATGTCTCAAGCTCAATCATGAGACATGGATGTAATGAATTATCAAAATACCTTAGGTAAAATGCATGATTTTAATCATGATTTACATGTTATTAATATACCATCTAACTATTCTAATGTTGTGTCCCTCCTACTAACCCACAATTGGAAGATACTCCATGGTTTTTTCAGTAAATCCTAATTATTCCCACTTTTTATGAAATTGGCCAGCTCAATACTATTCATAAAGTTTAGTATAGTCTTAACATTATTGGCCAACCTAATATATTCCAACCTTTAATACCATATTATATTTACCATGTATCATCCAATATCAATACATTATCCTCAAACTCACCATCTATAAAAGACTACATTTGCTAGCCTGCTTAGTCAAAAATGGTATAGTCATTGATCACTATATCAAATAACTTGATATATTTTAGACTAATTTTTCAATCCTTGATTGTATTGACTAGGTTAATACAATTAAATCAATTTATTAAACTTCTAATTCATCTCCTTAAATTACTCTATATGTTAAAGATATTGTTTTGAGATAAATACATTCTAAGTATGCCAGAAAAGGTAATCAGATCATTAATCTCAAAGTGGATTTCAAGTATTATGGACCTTTACTTGTGCTTCCTAGTGATGAATATCTCCTATAAATACTCCATGCTAGAGAGCCTCAACTTCCTCACCAACACCAAAAATGTGGTCATTTTTAGAATAAAACTTCATGTATCAATAATTTTGTTTCTAGCATTGATCCTAAAACACATCCTATATTAAAACTTCCTCCATCTTCATATCATTTTTGACACAAAAATGTCATGCTACAAGTCCTGGACCTATTCTTGTCTATAAGTAACTTTTTCCTAAAGAGAATCATAATTTTAGTATTTTATTCAAAAAATATCATGATGCCTTTAATTTGTCATATAAATACATGCCTAGTATTTACCTTAGTATCCTTGTCCATAATATCATCACCTATCCTGATGTAAAACTGGTACATCAAAAATAATGAAAATTTCCTCTAGAAGTGTCTACCTTATTTCATAAGTAAATCATCAAGCTTATATATTATAATTTCGTCAAACATGTCAATTACTCAAAATAGGTTTTCAACATTATTCTTGTTCACAATAAATTCACTATGGTCATTTTAATTTTTATTGATTTTATAATCTCAACTTATCATGACCTAAAGATAATTTTATTTTGTCATAAATTGATGAAATTATTGATTCTATGGTTGGATATGAGATATTATCTCTCATGGATGGTTTATTAGTATATAATAAGGTTCACATCACCCTGAATATCGACATAAAAGTAATTTCACCATTAAATGGGGAACCTATTGTTACGTTAAAATGCATTTTGGTCTTAAAAATGTTAATGTTTCATACCAATGTGAAATGACTTATATTTTTCATGATCTCATCCATAAGATCATTTAATCTTATGTAGATGATGTTATAGTTAAATATAATCATCATGAAAATCACCTTCCTGATTTATCTATTATCTTTGATAGACTCATTAAATATAAATTTAGACTCAATATCTACAAATGTGGTTTCATTGTCAATTCTAGAAAACTCATAGGATTTATCATCTCCTTATGAGGGATTCATGTCGATCCTGCTAAAATATAATATATTATTAACATGACTATCCTTTGCTCTATTCTTTATATTTTCACCTATCTTTGGAAACTTATGATAATCTAATGATTCATCCATGAAATGGTTTATCATATTTATTCATTAAATTCCCTCTTTACTAATTTTATTGCTATTGAATGGACTAATTCATGTTAAAAATATTATGATAACATGAAGGAATCATTACTTCATTCTCCTACACTTCGAACACCTTCTAATAATTACCCCCTTAATTTTTATACTTCATCTACCCTTATATTAGTTGGGGTAATTCTTGTTCAATAAGATGAGAATTTGCTATATATTACATCAATATGCTTTGATATATTATGATACCCATTACACAAAAGTAGAATGTGAGTATCTCACCATTTATTTCATAGCTAAAAATATTTGACACTATATTTTTTATCATATAACTTATGGTATCATCCATTTTGATCCCCTTTATCACTTTTTATCTATACTATTCTTACCCATAGATATAAATGGAAAATAGATGGTACTCTTAATGGAATTTGACCTAAGAATTATTATTCAAAAATAATTTTAAGCCCAAGTGATCACTAATGAACTTTTTTTTACACCTACACCATCTACTAATCACCTTCAATATATTATCCCTGATGAATAAATACTTTACATAAAAATTCTTAATCAAGTTATTTCTCTTAAAGATTATTTTCACAACCTTCCCACTAATCTTGAGGAATAATCCCTTGAATAACCTAAATTTTCCACCTCTAAAGCCAAACCTAAAGTCACCATACTACTTAATACTTAAAAATTATAAATTATAAACAAACAAACACATAGCATATCTTCAAAGAAACAACCAATACTTAGTTCTTAAATAAGTATTTTTCTTAGTTTTTATCTTACTCTTTCATTTCTTGTACTTTTTACTTGCATGATTATAATTAATTTTATGTATATTATGGAAATAACATCCTTTTATAATTCTTAGCCTAATAATATAAGCAACAAAAAACATTAAAACAAGAGTTTTCTAATTTAAAACATTCAAAAAAGCCAAGTTGCCTACAAAAGTATGGATTCCAAAGATACAATAATTTAAAATTGAGCATAATGAACCACATGTTCATATTTAATAAACTATCAAAATTGAAAATAATAAACAATAAATTGATTATTACATATTATTATTCCCATCAAACTATAAATTCACTTAAGTCTTAAATTCTAAATTTTCTAAATCAAAGATGCAATGAACTAATTTTCAATCTATCAATATAGCATGACTCACACATATGCATCAATAAAATTGTCATAAAATCTATGCATTATTATATCCCTTGGCTTAAATTTCACTTTGAAAACTTTCCCTCTTGATTTTAAAACTAATTCAAACAATTCAAAATAACCATCTTAAAATAATTTCAATACACAATATTTATGGTATACACTTAATATTTATCATATTATGGATTTCATTGAACTTGAATTCTTACATCTCCCTAATTTTACATATTAAATGAGCACATATAGTCTCCTTCCCATTGGGGGAATGTACATTACTATCTCTATCAACCTTTTTTGCTACACTACTATGATTAAAATAGACATAATAGGGGGCATATCACTTTCCTTCCCTATTGTCACACTATGTTTTAGCACCTTATTTTGGATTGTTTGAATCCCTTAAATTCCTTCTAGTTTTGAAACCTTGCTTATTAATTTTTTTATGGTTATTTTAAAGTCTTATTTTGAAAAAAAACATATCATAAACTCAAAAAAATCAAATATTGCAAAATTTTTAAAAAAATCAAAATAATTTCAAAAATTCAAAATCAAGACCTGTAGAGAATTTTTAATTGTTACTAGATTAATTATTTCCATGTTTTATTTATTAAATGATAAATAAATAGAATATTTAAAATTTTAAATACACATTACTTTTCCTGAGGTACTTGATATTGAAACAAGACATACTTTCACATGGTTTTAATGTTGGGCTTCCCCTATTAGCTAACAGAGTTGATAAGTTGGGTGAATATCTTCATTCTCTATGAATAATTTAATGGGTTATATCTATCCACAACATTTCTACCATGTTGAGTTATATATCATACAAATTATTTTCTAATCACTCATACTATATAGGTGTTACATGAAATATGCCACTTTATAAAAATTGACATTGATACATATGGTAGGTGTAGCTTAATATCATTTAATTTATGCTTACTTTTCTTACTTTATGGTATGATAAGTTATAATTTTCTTGCTTATTTTGTGTGTCTTATGGCCCTATATGTATAAAAATATTATTTAAAAGGTATTATAATACCATTTGTGTGTATTTATTGGGCTTGATTGTTTATGTGCCATTGAAATATCCCTTGTATGAGGCCTTTGGGCCTTATGTGTGACATATATAAATTGTGTACCATTGTATGAAAGTGATTATATGTTCATTTCTTGTTAATATGGTTCCATTATTCCTATCATGTTTTAATCCTACACTCCACTCTTATTTTGTTTCCATGATACATATGGTGCACTTTTTTATTATGTGCTTCAATGATACATTTATATAACACACGAAAATTCAATAGTTATATTCAAATATTATGGTGCAATACATTCTAAATTTCAAGTGATACTACATGATTAGGAATTTCATATATTATCTCTTATTTTGAGCTACATGACTTTCAAGATATGTATCTAATATTAAACAGAGGGTATTAAAATAGGCATGTCTTGAGAATTCAAGTCTCTATGATAAATATTCAGATTTATGGCACTATACAGTTTATAAATATTATAGCATGATTCAGAATCTTTAGATTATGAGGGTGTGTGACATGCATATTCACTCATTCCTATAGTTAAAAGTGGAAATTTTCAAACAATTACATATTTAAATAGTTTCAAATTTTTAATTCTGTTTAATATCAATTCAGTATAGTATAAGGGGCATGATATTCCTTCATCTTCAAGTTACTACATAGAAATTTCAAATTTCTCAAGTTCAAAAGTTTCAAAGTTTTAAAGTTTCAAATATAATATAGATCCATCTATAATGTTGTGATTCATTTTCATGTTACAAGTGGGCCATGTTATATTATAGTGACACTCAATGTCTATGATTGAATTTTTTATATGTAGTGAGCCACATTTGGTGGTTTCACACATTTAATTAATTTATAGAGTACTCTACATAGTCAAATGAGAGTTGGAGCATATAATATTTCCAATGGTGATGGGTGATCTATTTTGGTTTTCTCCCCCTTGATGGATTATTCTTTAGATGGGTAATTTTATTTATTTAATATCTCTTAGATTATATGATCTTATTTTTGAAATATCTTTATAAGGATTGATCTCTTACCATGTCTACTTCTTTGTAATGGTGATAGGTGATCTATTTTGTTTTCTCCCCCTTGATGGATTATTCTTTAGATGGGTAATTTTATTTATTTAATGTCTCTTAGATTATATAATCTTAAACAACATCCCTCTTTCTTTTAAACATCTCTTCAATATTGGAATTATCCTTTTAAATCTTTGGGTGAAGTCATGGATGAATCTTCAAACATTTTGCATGTGAATTCCCACTCATGTTGATATGAGTGCAATGATTCTTTCTCATTTTCTTGGAAAAAATTATTTTCTTTCCCTTCTCCACATTTTAATCTTGAGAGTGATCTTTACAACTTACATTCTTCCTCTTGAAGTAAATAATATTCTTGTTGTTGGAAATTTTATTTGAACACACGGCCACATAATGGTTATTCATTCCACAAAAATAGCATCGGTATGTATACTAACAATATTTATATACATGGAAAATCTTATTACAATGAAGCAAACAATTAAAGGCTCATGTTTTATATACCTTTTTGGGATGCCCCTTGTGCAACTATGTTGAAATTTTAAAGTATTACATCCTCCTTTGGGATGTTATCCTATTTTGGTAGATGATTTGCATTCTTACTTATTACTTTTACCATTATTTAAAAGTTTCCCCCTTCCTATATTTAGCTTTCATTCATTCACATATTCATAGAGTCATAATGTTCTATCTCCTTATTCATGGAGTTATTTTTATCTTCTTGGATACTCTTCTTTGGCATTTTAAGGTGGCACAATGTTATCTTCCTCTTCATGAAAGACCTTCCCATTATTTAGAGAATAAAAATCCTCATTATATTTGAAAAATTATATGATTACATTACCTTGCATGGTTTATTTTGGTTGAGATAGTGGATTTGGACCTTTAGATTTTTTAATATTATATTACTTCAATTGTCTTTTAGCATTATCCAATGCCTTTACCATTAACATATCCAAAACCTACGTATTGATTAATTTCCCCAACCTTTATGGGATTTGTCATTGCTTGGAAATTAATGCCAATACCCTTTCCATTATAACCCATCTTGGTTACCAACATAGATCCAAATCCATTATTTATTTCTCAAATTTAATAAAGGAAGCATTTAAATCTTGACAAGAAGAAATATAATATGGTGGAGTGTTTATTTTACATACCTCATTCATGGTGTGTGCATCTTTAGTATAGGATTATCTCCTTTACATGGTATACGCTTATCTCTCCATCACTCCTTAACAATAATATTGTAAATTTTCCAACATATTTTCCTTGGTTTGTAACTCAAATTGAAACTCCTCAATGATGCTATTCAAAAATTCTCCATGTCTCATCCTTATATCTTATAACTATTGATTCTCATTATCCAAGTGCTAAAATATAAATTCCTTCAAATTTTTCCATTTAAATTTTATAATTTATATCTTGAAACTCTTGAATCCTTTCTATCGTCAAATATTTTCCCATGGTTGAGATTTTTCAACCAATAAACATGAACGTCCCTATTAATAAACAAATATGAAAGAATTTATAAAACAATGTGGAAATGTTGTATTAACATCTTTACATCTAAAATCAAAACCTAATATGATACCAAATGATCCATAATCTACATGGATGTTTCAAATCATGACTCACCAAATAAAAATCTATTCCAAAAAGTGATGTCCCCAAGTTCTACACCATATAACAACACCCAAAATGTTATAACAAGATGTATTCTATCTCTTATGACTCTCACCCATAAAAAAACTTATTTATGAAACCTTTCACAAGAAATTCCCACATGCTACATATATTTCATACTATCCTTCACATCTTAAGCATGTTACTACTCCATACAATACTGCATTTCAAATTCATGTATAGAATGGTAAAAAATATGTGAAGCTTTATGAAAAATTACTATGAATGTGTTAGTTGATTAGTGTTTTTTATAAAGTGTTTTATATAGTATACTACTTGAAATAATTGTAAACATGAAATCAAAGAAACAAACATAATAAAAAAGAGAGATAAAATAAGATATTACCCTATAGAAACTCAATGTAATAAATCTCTATAAGAGTGAAGTTATGTTTCCTCATCTCCACTATGTTCTAAAATTTACAAGCTTATGCCTTATTTGGATTATAAGGACAAAAACCTATCAATTTATTCTACACTTGCAATGGTCTTTGCACTTGTCAATCTAATATTTGATTCATTAGTAAGATATAATATATAACTTAGTCATCTTATCTATGTAGTCTTTATAACACTTTACTTTCATCTTTAACTACCTTATACATACTAGACTAAACTCCCTTATGTTCATTATGATTAATTATTTCCAATATACCTTGGATTTATAAAAATCCACCTGAAACTAAGTGAAAAAACCCAATTCAATTCTTTGAATGCATTCTAACTTCTTATGATGTCTTCCATGAACTCTACAAGTTCATATATACACAAGAGTTTTACCTAATTCTTAAAAATAGAATCCTAAGTGTTATAAATGAAGATAAAAAAATATCCCCTACCCCTTAAACTTATTGTATTTCCAACTAAATTTTATTATCTACTTGATCCAAAATTTGAATCACTCTTTTATTTCTAGAATTGCATGATCTTATCATTAACACATAGTTTTATGTGGACATATCAGTTGTTTGTTTCTCATATTTTCACTATATTTTGGATTTTTTTTACCACACTCCCTCTAGTATTAATGGTCGTATTATGATGTACAACTTTCTATTAAACTTTAAATGATGATATTTTAAGATGATGACATTTTCAAGAGATTTATATAATTATATTACATGGTGGATACATGTGATTGATATGATTTTTCATGTTATTACAATGTGTTTTCTATATATATTTTATAAGACATTATTTATTTAACTCTTTTTTTAATTTGATTAGTTGAAATGCATTTTTTTAAATCCCTCATCTCAAAAGGGGGTATATATCCATATATTTTATGTATTTTTTCATAATTAAGTAAAAATTATTGAGTAAAAGCATTGAGAAAATGTATGGAACACAATCATGGAGAAAACATAGTTTGAGAAATTTTGAACAAATTGAGAAAATTGAGAGCACTATAAATAGTTCATTTGTCTACTTCCTTGATTGAGAAGTGTATTAGGTTGATGGAACACCTAGAAAAATGCTAACTATGTATATGATTAGTCTAAAAATTATTATCATAGTCAATTATGGTTTTATAATAACATGGTTTGAATACCACCAATTTTAAGCATTCATATTATTAACCTACATCTATCTTATCTCAATAGACTCAAACTCAAAGAAGAGTGATTGAATAGAGCCCATGATACTTTGTTAGTTCAAGTAACGAGTAATGAAATCTATAGATATAGTAGATGGGTTTCTTATGTCATAAATTCCAAGAAGAAAGGTTCTAAAACCTAATCCTATGACACAAGGAAATAGCTTTAATTGTAACTATATGAAACTAAATGATCATAAGTAATGTAATTAAGTATTCAATTAAATTAAACTAATCTAATGGGAATAGGGTTTAGCATGATAGTAATTGGTAAGGTGTCATAGTCAGCCAAATTGAGGTCTAAGTAACCTAAAATTAAATATGGTAAGTCTAATCAATCCTAAAGCCACAACAGTATTAGATGTAGATAGAACCTAGACAAGGATACACACACATTCATTCTCTACACAAAAATTAATGTCTATCTAATAAATAAATAAATGAAAGAGTATAGGGTTATAAATACTTACCTTAGAGTGGACCCATTGATCATTAATATCCCTTGTCTCAAATGGAGCTTTGTAATAGATGTTGAGAGTTGAATATTTCAAATGCGTGCACAAAGTCTCAATATCCTAAACTAGGACTCCCAATGAATCCTCCTATTGAGATCAAAATACTACAATGAGATAGGTTTCTTTAAGAAAAGGTTATAGACCAAAAAATCCTCCAAATATGATTTAGGGATTAAGTGATAAAAAATAAAATAAAATAGAGAATGTATGATTTATTATAATGAAACAAGACTCCAATATATACTATTAAAATACATAAAACCAAACCTAAGATCTAATCTGATGGTATCAATAAGTTGATATAGTACATATTTTAGAAGATATGCTCATAAGTATAATGAGTTGGCTAATACAATATAGAAAGGTAAAAGGCACTAAATAGATGATATCAACCAAGTTGATGCCATAGGATATAAGGGAAACTATAAAAACTAGAAAATATAAGATGGAATGAGGTAAATCACAAGATATTTAAAGAAGCTAGGCTAATTATAGAATTGATGTAAACATGATATAATAGTAACATATCTCATATAGCACCATGAGCCTACCCACTCCTTTCCTAGTGTACCCTTTAAGGCATGTACTCATAGATATTGATGTTCCAAATTTTCCTACAAGATAAAGCACCAGTAAGTGTTTAAAGGGAAAAATATTATGTGTATACATATGCCCCACCTAAATTTCATCACATGTCATAGTAGTGTAACATGGGATGGTGATGTGGAAAATAACATAGAAACACAATTTTATTGAAATGAAAGAACTAAAATAAATAGAATTAAATGAAAGTAAATAAAATGAAAATGTGAACCTTCACTTACCTTTCTAATGTATAAAATGTTGTGTGTATTAGATAATGAAAGATTCCTAATGTACAAAATGAGAGGTAGACTTAAAAAATAAGACAAAATACAAAAAAAAATTAAAAATATTTTATTAGTACCTAAAATTTCTCTATCTACTAATATTTTAAGACTTATTTATGTTGATGAAAAGGACCTATTGAAATAAAGATATGGGAAAAATATGGAATCTCAAATTAAAAAATTGAACGTTGAAAATTATTAAAGTTTTATTATAAATATGGTAAAAACTATTCATTTATGCATTTGTTATTTTTGGAAAACCATAGCTCTGATTATTAAAATTTATCACTTTGAGAGAAAATGGTTAATAAATGAGGAGGTAGACATGTTGGAGGTCATATTTTCACTACGGCCATATTCATATATGTATGAAATACATTAATTATTCACTATCATTTTTGGGTAAAAAACTAGAATTAGAAAATATAGGCACTAGGGAAAATATCTGTAACATAATTTTACCCAAAAAACATAAAAAAAAAGCTAACAATAGGATAGAAAATAAGCAGGTAACAAAATTTTGAAAACTAGGCCAAAGGAAATTAATTGGGTCGAGGGAAAAATTATTGTGATACTGAATTGTATCAACCAAGCCAATGTAGTTTGTAAGAGAGGTGAAATGTTTTTGGCCAATTCCATTGGGATAGACCAATGTATTTAAGGTAAATGTTGGTCGATGTCATTTAATATGCTTTATTTAGTTAAAAATTAACTAGGTTGGTTGGTACCTTACGACATGACCAATGGCATCAGGAAATAAGAGCGATCAATATAGTTGAGTGAGTGGTTGATATAGTATAAATGAGGGAATCATGGTTTATATAGTAGTGTATGTCCAATACAATAAGGCTAAAATATGGTTGATATCATAGTAACTATTTAATACAATATAGAAATAAGCATGGCCGATCCAATAGGAAATGGGAACAAAATGCAAATTTTAGTTATTTTTGTAATAGTTTTAAGAATTTTTATTAGATTTTTAGATAAAAATGTAATTATGCTTTATTATTTATTTTATTCCATGCTGACAGATTATTGAGGCTCTTGGAAGGGATATGGTTTTTGGATTTACTAGATATATTATTAGTAATAAATATGGCATAGCTCATCGCACTCAAATATGGCTATATTATGGATATGTGGTAGGTGTTGATATGTTTGGAGCTGATTTCCATATTCCTTGGAGCATGGGAGAGATTTGCATACACATTCAAATGGGTGTTGTATGGGGAAACCATAGAGGTGACCATCAATTTAGAGTACATCCATGTGATTATGGGGTTATCAATCATGGGAAAACTAGTGGTGTGAAATACCCTAGACACATTAGACAAGAGATAAGAGCTATCCTAGTGGGTTACTTGGTTAAACAAGTATGATATGTGTGATATTGTTGTGTATATTTTTTAGGTGTACATTCCAAGTGTTCCAAACATCATGAAGGCCTTTATCGAGTACATGCCATCACATGTGCTCTATCATAAGTGGGATGGGGTTTTTACATTATACATTATCACCTTGTATTGTTTATTATTAGATCAGGGCATACTTTTTGATATAGGATTGATCATCTAGGTGTAACTAGTGCATGACTTCTATGGCATCTTGAGTGGAGGATAGTAGACCATGCAGTTGATTATACTTTTTATGAGTTGAATATATGAGAGGTTCCTCATGTATATACTTGTGGGGGTAATTCATGTTATATATAATTCCATCACATGATTGAGGAGGTGGGTTTAGGACCATATAGTCTAAGTGGTCCCACATATTAAAACTTTAGAGACCTTTTAATATGACTATATTATATGGATGCCTTATAGGGATATTGTATATTATTATCCATCATGATCAAATATATTACAATCAAAAAGATGGAGGGGATCATTAGGAACTACATTTGGTGGGTGGATATGTAACCATGTGACTGTGTCCCAAGATATTTTAGATATACACACCTATTAGCTCCTTTGGTGGTCACAACATTCTAGTCTTACCATGTTATAAAGACACAAGGTGTAGGAGGGAGACCATTGTTGGTTTTAGTACCCATGGTGAGGCCTCATTGACCTAGAGTGGTAATATGATGATGGAGATGATAGTGAGTGTCATAAGTAGAGGGATAAATTTGTAGCCAAAGGTATTTCCTCAATGATAATAGCTAGGTCCACATGTATATCAAAATGATAGTTAGACCACATAGTGGTATACAGATAGATCAAGTCTTTAAATAATAGTGGTTCATCAGGGGAGATACATAGGATTATCACCACACATATCCACTACAAATTTTATTTTATAGGTGTTTAGGGTGATGTTAGTATTTTTAGTAAGTAAATTTATTGATTTTGTGCTATCACTTTCATTTCCTAGAGGTAGATATACATTCTAATTAATAGTGATAGATAGACTACAAATTATGGATATACATGTGAGATATAATGTTATCTTTGGTTTAAATTTTTCAAGTGTGACAGTAGAGGATGATACATGGTCTATGGATATAGTATAGGCTACACACCATGATATTTTAGACTTTGTGCTTCCTTAACATGACACCATGGGAATTTTGAATCTCATGTCATCGGTGTCCATAATATACACTCGTTAGTTTAGACTAGTTAAAGAGGCTTATAGGGTGATTCACAAATAGGAGTAGGTTGTTTCTTAGGTTACACTACCAGCATGGGTTGGAGAAGGAGAGGTGTAAGTGTCATGATATCTATCCATTGAGATAAAAACACACATGGCTATATTTGGGTAAGTGTCAGCACTACATGCATAGATAGCTAATTACAAGGACATATCCAAGGCCTACAGTCATGAACATAGACTCTAAAATAAATTCTAAAAGAGTATAGTCTAGGGAATTTATGGTGAGCATGGCATATCACTCTCTTAATATTTAGGGTGGGCCATAGGCTTAGATCCAACATTTGGAACAATTGTAGACAATTTTGATGTATTATATGATGTATGATTATCTAATTGTATAAAACTAAGGCATTTATATATACAAATATAGTTTTATGACTCATAGGTTTTTATCTATATGTTATGATGTTCTAATTTATTTTAGCATGAATTATTTTTTAATATCATGTTATGGGAAAATGATAAAATGCAATATATTTTTTATTATTTTCTAGCAAATCTGAGTAAATATATGGTCAAAGAGCACAAAATCAAAATTAAATAAAATGACAACTTAAGTAAGAAAATAAATCAAATAAAATATGTGAAAAATGATGAAGTAAATGAATGTAAAACACACCATAAAATATGAGATATGTAAAACATTGTAATTAAATCAATGTAATAAATATCTAACAAGGATGTGTAATTAAATGAAATATAAATGAATGAAAAATCAAACAAATATATGCAATTAAATTAAATGTCATCTCATGTAATATGAACATTTCAAATCAAACATGAAGAAAACATAAATGAATGAAAATGAAAATGTATTTCAAATTGTAAGAAAATCATGTCAAATCAAACATAAAGAGAAATATGTATGCAAAATGTCTTATGTAAGATAATTGAAATCCATAAAAATTGAACAAAAATATGATGGATAATAAAAGCAAAAGCTCTAAGGAATGATGATTTAAACCTAGTTATTGTGATAATATGTAATTTTATAAAACACAACCATATAATTACATGACTAGTATGACAATGAGATGGTGTGGAAATCAATGATGATAGGTGTTTGTTTGGAAAACCTGAGATCTTACAATGCAACACACAACTAAAAGTCAAGCAGTGTAAGTAGAAGAACCTAAAAGGTGTATATAATGAAAGTGAACCAAAATAACCATAATATGGGACAATGGTTAGTTTAAATGTGGATGGATGTCTATTAAGAGTGGCCTCATTAGATTCATCAGGTCTTAGACTACATACTCACAAACTAAAATCCAAGAGGTGTAAATAGGAATATGTGATCAAAGATGTGATCAAATAAAAGTGATAACCAACAAGGTGATATAGAGAAAGATATTATGGAAATAATTAATGTGAGTTATCGCATTGGTGATGTGGAAATCCTTAGCATAAATGAGACACTCTATATAAGTGGCAAGGCTAATAACTATCGACATCAAGGACCTAGGACACTCCAACTAGTGAACACAAAGTTTGGGATAACATGTGAAGTACATATATCATATTATGATGGATACATGCATGAAATTAAAATGATCTTACCTTCTCATAACCTGTTCCCCACTCTTTAATACCTCTTATAGAGTTGTCAGGCTATTATGAATATTAGGTACTTATGTGAAAATATAGGTGACACTAAAATGTAGTAGATATAATGATGTACTTATATAATAATGCCTCCTACCATTTTATACTATAATACTAAACCCTATTGGATCTTAGCTCTATCATGAGGCCAACTATGGAATTTAAGCTTTGACTAAAATAGGAAATGTGTCAAACAAATATCACATTTTTTGTGTCATTTGAATTTTGTGATATAAAATTGCTTTTAACATTTCCTTTTTTTATTATTATATGGGTTTTAATTTTTTGGGTTTTTTTATTTTTCCTCCTCCATATGGATCTGGAAAAACAAAACAGTAGTGAAATAGGTACTTGGATACTAGAAAGGAGAACCTAATTTCCATGGTGTTTACATACTCCTAGACTTACTCAAATGTAATTGTGCAATCTCAAAACCAATCTACGTGTTCCTCAAGTGAAAGGAAACATGGGGAAAATGGGGATCATGTAAGATTTATTAATGTAAAAATAATGATACAATGAATAATATTCTTATATTTGATCATAAGGAGGGTAAATAATGATTTAAAACATGCATGGGTGTGTTATGATATTCATGTCACTAAGGAACTCGTATTAACCTACAAGGGATCTAGCACAAACATTAATGAATTAATAATCCTCCACAAAGAGGATGAAATTAAATGGTCATCCCAAAAGAGATGGAAATTAAATATTCATCCCAAAAGATGGAGAAAATAAATGTTCATCCCAAAAAAGGATGTAATTAAAAGGGGCCAAATAATCACAATGAAACTAAGGAAAATAATTATAAAAATGTAATAAATGTAAACCCAAAGGTGTTTATTATGTTATAAAAGAGAAACAAAAGAAAAAAATATAATGAAACAAAATAATAAAATGAGACATAAAGGTTGAAAATTAAAGTGCTAAAAATTAAGTTGAACCATGATATAAGCAAGATATATATAACAAATGCTAATAATAATAATAATTAAATCCACTCATCTGACAATGTGAAGAATAATATGATATGAATAAAATATTTGATCACAAATTTCATGATATATTTAAACATACATCATCAATAACATATAAATAAATATTTTTATAACTGGTATCTAGCTCTAATCATAGTCTCTTCTACTTTCTGGGAGAGTCATGTGAGGACTACCTAGCGAATGATCTCTATGGATAAAATAGTAACACTATAAGTAAGAGATCATGGTGAATCATATGAATAATACTCAATATGAGAAACATGTGAAATTAGGTTGCCTATATCCTTTTGTAATATCCCCTATGTTTGAACCTTTGTGACCTTATTGTCATCGTGTGTTTGACTATCTTGATGAGCCTTTAAATGTGTAAGAATTCAAATGTTGTTCCATCCCTTATTTTAAAAGATTTACTTATTATAATATAATTATAAAAATCTCTTTTTATTTAAATCATAATCAAATAAATATTTAATTAACTTAAATCATGATGAATTTTATTAGCAACTAGTGTCTAGCCTCTCTAAGAAGGCTAGAGGAGCTAAGTTAGGACCTAGATTAGGGTGGGTGGATGTAGTTGTGGAATTTAAATTTGGATAATGTAAGATAATTTATTTTTGAGTGTAATATACCATTTTGACTTTGTGCTATGTGGTTTACTTAGACAAGTAAGCTCATATGGGCATGGGCTTGTAAAGTCATTAAGAGGAGGTACGAGCTTGTAATACATGATGTGACTCTTGTCAGAAAAGTACCCTCTCGTTTATTAGATTGAGTGGAAAATATTTTGGATAAATAAATGTATAATTTATTTTATATTCCCATACTTATTCTTGTTTTGGGGTTTCATTAGTTTAGTGTTGTTTGGAAGAGCTTGGAAGGAGCATAAGAGGAGCTTGTTGGAGCTTGAGAGGAGAAGATATTCATGGATCTTTGAGATCATGTATCTTTTATGTCAAATGGATGAGGAGAGGTAGGCATCCTTTTAGTTAATTTTATGTAAAATAAAGAGTTGATTTTGTTAATCAAATATTGATAAAGGATAAATTAGATTAATGAATGTTTGCATGCCTAATATCTTCCTCTCTGTCTCTATTAAATAAAATAGTTATTAAAGTTAATATTAGTATTTTTTTTTATTCTTATTTCTTTCCTTACCTCTTTCAATTTTTACCATTATCCCTTTGTGTATTTCTCCTCCCATGATAGAATTTAATGGAATATTGACATATTGTTAAAGAAAATCAATCTATGTTAAAATATAGAAAATAATTATCTATCCTCCCTTATGAGAAATGATTTGATCTACACCTCCTTATTTTCATTTATTTTTAAAGATATTATTTCAAAGTAGAAATAACTATTTATTGAATTTATATAATTATTGAAAATCAAAATGTGAAAATTATTAAGTTTGCAGGCCTCTTATTTGTGTTTGACTTTAAATCATTATTTAGAGTATGTTATAATTTTTAATTTTATTGGTTATCAATATATGTTTTTACAGTTTTTTTTTTTTTAATTAATATCAAACAAAATAAGTATTTTAGATTCCTATAAATTCAATACAACACTAAATTGGGGATAAAATGTAATTATTATTATTAAAACATCTTGATCTCTTATTGTGGTAAATGAAAAATATAAAATAAAATAAAATATTTAGGCTTGAAATTTTTTATACTCCTTTAGTTTTTTTAATGGATGAAAATGCCTTTATCTCCTTCTCAAATTGAACTAAGAATATAACTTGAAGGGGGAAAGAATTATTTTAATTATTTTATTATTAATCAAAATATGAAGACTGAAAAGTTTTATTTTTATCAAAGTATTGAAAAATAAAAATACATACAAATTTATGTAAGTGTGAATAAACGATAATATTGAAAATAACCTTGACACTTTTATTTATTTATTTTATATATGTTTATATATTAAAAAGGTTATAATCTAAATTTTATATTTTGAATGTGAAAATCAAATCTAATTATAATACGATTAGATATGTGAATTATTATTTTTTAATTTTTAATATATTATTTATAATGTCATTATTTCCTCTTAAGGTTTATAAATTTTATTTTAAATAAATAAATTTAATATATAATAATATATATTAAATAATTAATTAATTAATTATATAATTATTAAATAATTATTATTATTATTTTGAGAAGGTTTGGGGATGGCAACTAAGCTGATCCCAACCACTTCCATTATAGAGGAAAGGAAGGGGTCGGCCAGCCAGCCACCCTTTCTCCTCTTTGTGGCCTCTGCAAATTGGCCATCTACCTACGACCATAGTCGAGAGCCCTGCATAACCTGATTGACCTGTACCTTTTTTAATTTTAATTTAATTTTATTTCATTTTATAGCCAAAAAAAGTGCTAAGAAAATTTTAAAGTAAGTATATATATATTTTTTTAAATATTAAAATTTTGTGGAAATATAAAAAATTTACATATTTAAAATCTTGTTTAGATCTTTAAACAAATAATTTTATTTCTAAAATAATTTATATATAAATGATTATCTAAAATTGCATATATACAATTTATATATATTCTCTAATGAATGGATTGTGAATTAATTAGAATATTCTCTTCAACTCTACCTTCAACCTCCAAAAACCTCCAACCTTCAAAAACTTTCAACCTCCAACCTCCAAACCTAAAAAAAAAAAAGAGAGAAATGAGAGAATTTTTTTATCTTTTTATAAAGAAATTTAGGGGAAAAGTTTGAAAACCTAGATCTTGTGGATGAGATCTATTTAATCTAATGACTAGAATTTAATCCACCATTATTTTAATCAAGTGGTAAATTTACATTTAATTTTGGTTTCTTTTAATTAAATTTGGTTTCCTTTAAGTGGGTAATTTAAACTTCTCTAAAATTTATTATTTTAATTAATAATTTTATTATTTGGTTCCTCAAGTCTTGGATATTTTACACATTAAACTAATCAAATTTTAATAAATAAAGTATAATAAGATGATTAAATAATTTACCTAAATATTTTTTTAATTTAGTTGAAACCTCCTTTTGGAATAATAAAAAATGAATATATAAACTAGGAGTTTGTCAAAATTAAGGTTTGATTATGATTTCATTAGGTTTTGGAATTATCCCGCCACTTTTAAATAAATTTTAATCTCTTTAGTAGCATTCCTTTGGGGATCATTTCCAGAGGCTCTTTACGAAAATAAAACTAACCCATGTTTTTATCCATGAAATTGATTTAGAATCGATGTAGTTAAAATACCTAAAAATGATGTTTTTAAACTCTTGAAGTTGAAATTAAATTATAATAGTTTTAAATTAATATTTAAAAAAATATAATAAATTTTATTGTAAAATTTACTATTTTTCATAGAGTGATTATGTAACCAATTTATTTTAGAATATTTTATTGCCTTAAACGTAATATTTATAGCTTAAATACTTAGTTTTCATGAAAATAAAATTTTATCCTCTTATATTGAATTTGAAGTAGAGGTACTTTCATATCTAATTATTATTGTGAAAATTTATGTGTTATGTCTTGTTTGTTAAGGTATTTTGTCACGATGATGGTTTTAATGTCATTTGGTGCTTATAATTTAAGTTGTGACTACTCCACATTATTTCTATACTTTTTTCATATATTTTTGCCTTTATTCAAATTTTGGGTGACAAATGTAAATATTTTTGTCTGGCCTTAGTTACTAGTGAGTGGACCTAGGATAGGACCCACTTGAATTCATTTTGGTTTATAACCTTAAAACAAGTCTTGGTATTCATATTAGAGATTATATTTGTGTACGCACATATTTCCTATATGTATCAAGGTGCTTGTAATTCTTAGTAGTGCCTAGATATGCTTGAGCCAACTAGTGGCCAAAATATTACCCACTAGGGGTAATAATGTTGTTCTTAGTGATGTAGTTGATTGGTGAAGGTTGACTATCTTCACATATAAATTAACACTCATTAGGAATGGGTGAACTATAAAATCCCTAATTCTACATGTGATGGAATAACCATAGATATGTAGGTAGCTCAAGAAGTGGGCATGGGCCTAGGAAAATAAATTGTAGGATGCCCTCCTAATGTGGTCAACTGATAACTAACTTTAGTGAGTTCTTAGAACACATTCTTAACATTTAATCCTTGGTGTGTTGGCTTACTTACAGGTGGTAAGGAAATTTTATTTATGTATGAATTTATTATTAGTTTCAACTATGTGGTTTTTTAGTTGGTTATTTATTGCATGATAGTGAACCTCATTGATTATTTGGGGAGTGAGTTAATTATGTCATCATGACCTTGGTGTCACCTTTAAATACTCTCTCAAGAGATGAAGTTTCTCTGAGTAGCATAAGTTAGAGATTGTTGAGTCATTGAATATGTTAGAACAAGAAAATATAAGTTCCTAAGCACACTTGAATCTCATTGTGATGTTGTGTGGAAGTATTTGGGTAAGCACACACACCTTGTGATGTTTTATATTTTGATTGATGACCCTAAGATATGTTTTTTCTTTTGAGTAGATAACTAGAGGTTAGAGTCTCACCTAAGTGATGTACTAGTTCTCTTGTTGGCTTAGATCATTAACTCTTGTTCAACGATGATGTCTCATGGAGAATTATATCACAAGTGTAAGGATAACCACATCAGAGTCTAATTCCATGGAATGGATAAGTAGGCTACCCAATTTATTGTGGTGGTATTGGGTCTAGGTTCTTAGGTTAGATTAGGGGTGTTTATCTCCTTATTTCATGTTGGGTTGATAGGTATTTAGTTTGATATATATGTTTAATATTAATTTAATTTTGAATTTGATCATCACATAGTTGTTGGTAACCCTTTTACTTTAAATTTGGTTGTTTTCCTTATTTTTCATGCCTTGAAAGTGGAATTGTATAGTGTTATATGACTCTTATTTTATGATATTTAAAGTGATAACTCTATGTTAAAGTGTTTTTGTTTAAGCTCACTTTATTTCTATTGGTTATGTTAATCGGGTTATATGTGAATAATTATGTGTGATCCATTAAATCAATAAATTATATTTTATTAGACATGTATTCTTGTTACCTTAATATTAGGTCTTATCCCTCTTACTTGAGTAAACAACTTATAAAACCCCATTATATCATGACTTCATGTTTTTGTGTTTGCATTTCACTTCCTAGGGAAGCCTTATGGTGGAAAATAATTGAATTAAATAAATCATCTAATTATTTGTATAATTATGTGTGTTAGTCTAATAACATTTTTAAAATTACATAATAATTTAACAATTAACTATATTTAATAAGTAAATATCATTAAATTTAATTAACTAAAAAAAATTAGATGGGTTTTAAGAAAAATTTTGGACATGACACGTTTGATCTACTATAAGGCTCTACTTCAGGATAAGGTTTCCCTTTTGTCTAACAATGACCCTATGATCATTGCTATGAAAGTTGATGAGTGGGCCTCAAAAAGTCATAAAACTTTTGTTGGATTTATCCACATATATCTATATGATGTGTAACACAATGATTTCAAAGACAATATACTTCCCCTTACTTTAGGAGTTAATCTAGAGATATCTTTAAAGATGGCATGTTTGAGACACTATAAAATTATGTTGATTCAAGTTGAATAATATCTAAGTATTTCCAAATGGACTGATAATAGGTCTAAGATTTTGTGTTCATAATGTGGAAATAACAAAAATTAAATAATTATTTGACTTATGCAGTTGACTATCTGAGGCATGAACTAAGCCTTACAACTTCTATTGTGTTAAGAATATCTAGTATGCTTAACAATCTTTGGCCCAATGACCAACTATATTATGAAACTCATAGTATGGATATTTTACTTGGGTGGGTGGGTTTGGAACCACATCCAATATATATAGATAATAATAATTAGGTTCATCTAAAACATCATTAAATAAGTCATTATTATCGAATCATCTATGGGTAGGTTTAACAACTAGACTTGCACCTACTTCTTTAGGATTCTATCTCAGTGTGATTTATATCAATGTATAAATCATCTCAAGAGGAATAATACTTGAAGTTTTGGTAATTATTTACAAATAGTATGGTACCATAATGTAATGATTAAGGAGCATACTCTAAAAGGATCATAAGTAACTAAGGTAGGATGTAAATAAACTTGGACATGCTCCATCTCTGACCTTTGAACATCAATCAAAGGAGGAATAAGGTCAGGTAAAGTAGAAGGAGAGTGAACAATTTCACCTAAATTAATTTAATGTGGAGATTAATATATATCATAGGATCATTGAAGAGAACATTGATAACACAGGACTTATGCATCCTTAGCTTGAACATAGTCAAATAAGTATGAGTCATCAATGGAATAATCATCATCATAATTTGATGTATGAATATCTATGTGAAGGGATTAAACCACTACGTCACTATAGAAAGAGTGAGAATCAAGCTTATTAGTAATTACACAGAATAGGGAAACTCATCAATCATCATCTTGCAAGAATGAGGTCATAAAGAAAGAATCAATTGAATTATAATGCTAGAAGGAAGGTCTAGGGTTTTGATCTTGAGGCTGGTCTCATCAAGGTTATCATCATCATAATATTATATTTTTGGGGATATGTTTCCCATAAGTTTGGGATTATTTCTATAGTTTTGGTTAGAAATTATGGGATCATTAAAGTGTTGATACACTTGGAAGGGGATACTAGGTAAATGTTCAAGGGTAGGTATTTTTTTTAAAAAAAATTCTTGGAATTATTCAAAATTCCAAATGTTAGTAACACCTTGTATCTTATATATATCACCCCTATGGGTAAACATGACACACTTGCATGTAGAGGAAGTGATCAGCCTCATGCAATAAATCTAGGGTTGACCAATAAAAAATGTTATAGTATAATGGAAAGTTAAATATAATGACCTCAACTCTAACTATGATGGGAGGAACTATGATATGAATATGAGCATAACATAACATAAGGAATTTGTCTTTTATCATAGATTTGACATGTGCTTTGGTTATAGTTAAGGTAAATATTAGAGTATCCACGTGTTTTTTTAAACTAAGGGAGGTAAAATAGGGGTCAAACCCTTCATCTATCAAGGCACACTTAAATTGAATGTCACCAACTTAGAAAATAATGAAAAGAGGAGGATCATTTATATGAAGTAAGATTTTAATGGGGATCATAGAAATAATGTGAAACTTAAATGAAAGAGAAGCATCCAAAGTTTCATCAACTATAATGGACATTTCTTCACATTATTGTGAGATACTATCCTCAAACCTGAGAAAGGTAACTTCTTACCCTATAGGCGATGGTATAAGAATGTTCATGTCAAATAAAATTTGCATCAATTGGTTGTGATGATGTATAGAAGTATTCATAATCTCAATGAATATAATTTTAAAAAGGAACTTGGAAAGTTATTCAATAGGATCCCATTCATCAAATCTAAGGTGAGCTAGATAGGATTGAGATAAACATGTATAATTTTGAAGCAGGGCAACTAAAAGAGCTAATCTAAGTTGAAATTTGTTAGGAATATAACTATGCAGTCGTGACCTAGCTGATATATTAGGGGTTGGGTAAGTAGATAGCATTAGGATGGCTAATGTAGTTTTTTACAAAAACACTAAAATTAGAATATATCAAGCTAGTTTATATAGCAACATCAAAATTAATGATAAAGATTGATTGCACAAGACTGACAAATGTAGTAGGAATGGGAATGGAAATATAAATTGAGTGTATCAATCTATTCAATGCATAAGGTTTTATATTTTGAGAAATTGATTGTATCAAATTGATTAATATGATTATTACATGGAATGGAGTATTAATATAATACATTAGGTTGGTTGATGCATTTGGTATGGTCATGAAATAACATAACTATATCAGGTTGGTTGATGTAGTTGGGATAATATAATTGATTATTTCCTCACACTCAATATTTTCAAGATGATACCAAGGGTTATCCTAAACTATTCCCAAATTATCATGAAGATAATGAATGTGATTCACATGAGGATAAGGATAAATATATGAGACTACAATCTTCATGTTGTTCATGATAACTTATTTGTATTCATTATTAAAAGAGTGAGAATTAAATGTGGTTTCAACAACATTGGTGTTATTAGGTTGATTTAAATTAGGTTTTTAGTTATGCTTAGGAATTGGATCTGAATATATAGTAAGGTTTCTATTAGCTTGGTGAAGGCCATCATGCTTGACTTTGGATTCATGGACTTTTGATACCTTATTATAGACATGTTTTGTTATTTAATCATAGCTTCATTATCAAAGTTGGGATTGGGGATAAATTCAAAATCAAGGTTCTTAATTGTCTACAAGTTTCATGGCAATTCCCCTAGTTTACATGATACCAACAAAACTTTTGGGAGTCATACCAATGACTAGTAGGCTGAGAAGAATCCAACTCTCTAGGTGGGGGTTTGGGAATACACTTCTTATTCTCATATAAATAAAGAGGATTATGAACATGAACATGATTAGATTACGAGGAAGAAGGAGGATGGAAGGCAATTCTCATGATAGGTTGGGAAAGAGTCACTTTGTTGAAGCTTATTGGAAAAATGGTATTAGTGGTTATTATAGAATATATTTAACCAAAACCCCATCATTGGTAGCATGTTTTTTTAGAATTTTAAGCACACAAGTTCCAGGCTTAGGTTGGGAATGCTCAAATTATATTTTGAGAAAGTCTTGATGTTTAACTTGATCAAGGGCTTCTTCTAATGATTTTGGAGAGAGAATCATGTCTATGTAATGAATTTTTTGACAAAGATAATTGTTAAACAATTGTAAGAGGTTGTCTTCCAACATATTGATCTCAACTTTATTACCTAAGGCCTTCCAATGCTTGATGAAAACTTGGGCAATCTCATATTCTACCTATTTTCAATTAATGAAATAGGCTAAGCTATTTTCATCAAGTTCATTGGGTTGAAATTCCTTAACCAATACATTAAATAAGTCTTATAGGTTGTATATAGTGTTAGATTTAAGTTGAATTGTACCAATCTATGGCATCACCATAAAAGGTTTTGGCTAGAAGTTTGGTAGTTGTATATATGTTTAGTTTAATATAGTCCTTGTAAACATTTATAAAATATTAAAAATTAAAAGTGGGATCGGTGGATCTATTATATGTGATCATAGGAGTGATAGCATATATATCTTTGTTTATAAGTTTAGGTATTAGGGTTCAATTTGAAGATATTTAATGCATTATTATTTTGAGGAGGTTGCATAATGATATTTCCATGAGTATCTCTAAGGGTACATTAGGGGGATGTTAAATTTTTCATTCCCCATTGAATCTATCAAGGATGATTTTCAATTTCAAATTTTGATTTTGATTTTGCATCATATGATTGGCATTATTATCTTGAAAGGTAGAGATTTAGTCCATGGCTTCTAATAAGACTTGATTTAGATCAGAATTTTTTCATCTAGAGGAAGAAGCATGAGTATCTTGTTGAGATACACTATTAGTCACATTAAAATAAGTATTAACATGGTAATTAGTAGGTATACTATAGAAAAGAGTTTACATGTTAGTAGAAATACTCAGCATGGTGGAGGAAGAAGGAAAGGGGGAAGTTATTTAATGACTTGCCCCAAGTCTAGTAGAAAAGTTAAGGGTAGGGGAAGGAGGAACCTCAAAATGTGATGTCATCATGAGATGTTATATCATTTTATGGTCCTTTCCCATATTTTTGAGATTCTCACTAAGGTAAATGATCATTTCATTAGTATATGCAAGATCAAACTCATCCTTTAATACACTCATGATTGGAAGTGGGTAATTTCAGTCAAGGAAGTTGGATATGTTAAATGGCTCATAGTTTGTAGTTATAATGGTCACATGATAATTACTTGTATATTTTTATCTTATGGTATTATAATTAAAACAATATTTAGAGTTTTTATGGGATTTATTCATTGTTATCATATCATGTTGGGTTTTCTCTTCAAATTTAGCAAAAAATTACTGCATGGTGAAAAAGAAAAAATTAACTAAACTAAGCTAGTTGGTGAAGATAACTTATAGGAAATAAACTATAATAGCCTAATTAATATAGTTAGGAAATGAAAATAGAAAAAATTGATTGTATAGGGCCTATAGATGCAGCCAAGAAAATAAAAATTTAGAAAATTGGATTGTATCGAGTTAGCTGATACACTTGGATGAAAAATAAAAAATGAGTGAATTAGACTGCATTGAGTTGGTTATTGTAGTCACAAAAATAGAAATAAAATTTATTAGGGTGGCTATTATAATTGGTTTAAAGGTGTTAAATTGTTTTTTTATTGAGTTGGCTATTGTATTCAAGGAGATAAACATAAATTACTATATCAAGCTAGTCAATGTAGTTATTACATAGCATAAAACTATATCAAGATGGTTGATACATTCTAGAATACAATAAGTAAATTAGGTAACAAATTACATATAATTAATTTTTAAAACAAGATCACGTAGATATACTAAAAGGACTTGATTAATGTGGGCTCTCAGACATACTTTATCATTCATAGATTATTGTTAATGCAATATTTCAAAGCACTAACTACATAGACTAAATTGTGTATGTATCCCATTAACCCCATTTATAAAGGTACATTAAGAGTGATTTACCAAGGTAATACACTCCTCTCAGGTGCACCATAAAACCAAATAAATGGTTGGTTTCTAAGTTTAATAAAAATGGAATCCTAAGAATTTCTAATATATTATGAGGTATGTGGAAACTAAACTCCATGCATAGAATTGTCTAGGGCCTAGGTATTGTGAAAATGTCACTCAATTCATAGTGACAATAAAATAGATCACTATTTATCCAAAAATGATAGCTCTCTATGTAGTTTCAAAACTACCACAACATAATTTCTAGGGAAAACCAAAAAACAATTTTGAAATCAATGTCAAAAGGCATTTTTCGGCATTCAATGAATTGAAACAAATAGGTAAACAATGGTATTAGAATGGTTGATATAGTTAAATATAAAAATTTATAAAATTAAACACACAAGATTGTATTGGGTTGGTTGACCCAATTTAAAACATATAACATAATTATATTAGACTCACTAATACAGTTTACATAAACACAAAATGGACTTCAGTTGGATTATATAATATGTGCAAACATAGAATGAATTCAAGTTGGTTGATGTCATTCACAAACTATAAAAAAATATATATCAAGCTAACTAACATAGTTGGATGAATTAATTAAGGTTGAAATATGTTTCACATTAGGCTATACATAATGTATATATGTGCTAAGATTAACTTGAAATGATCTTATCTCAATAAACTCAGACTTAAGAGAAGGATGATCAAATAGAGGTCATGATAATTAGTTCAGGTAATGACCAATGAAACCTAAAGGTTTAGTAGAGGGTTTCCTATGTCTAAAATTCCAAGAGGAAAGGGTCTAAAACCTAATCTTATGACACAAGGAAATATCTCTCAATATACCTCTATGAAAGTAAATGAAGGAAAGTAATAAATGTAAGTATGGAATTAAAGTAAACTAATCTAAGGGGGAAAGGGTTTAGAGTGATATTAATTGGTAAGGTGTCATGGTCAACTAAATGGGATCTAGAAAACATAAAATGAAATATGTAAGGTCTAATAAATCTTATAGCCACACCAAGATTAGGTGTATAAAGAACCAAGATAAGGATACATACAATCATTTACTAAGAAGTAATCAACATCTATTTACTAAGTAAATAAAGGAAAAAGTATAGGGATATACATACTTACCTTGGAGTGGACCCATCAAGCATCAATATCCCCCTTAGCTCAAGTGGAGATTTTCAATAGATGTTATGGATTTAAAATGGTTGGACAAAGACTCATGATAGCTTCAGCTGCGACTCCTAATGAATCCTCCTATTGAACTCCAAATACTACCACAAGACAAGGTTCTAGACCATAAAATTATGAAAATATGAGTTAGGGAAGAAGTGTGAGTGAAAGTAGAGTGAATAGAGTGTATATGATCTATTTAAATGAAATATGACATTTGTATATATTGATCTAATACCCAAAACCAATCCTAAGCTCTAAGTTGATGGTATCAGCTAGGCTGATATAGTTTAAAGATATCATCTGACATAAAATGGTATCAATAAGACTAACATAATATAGATGTTATAATATAGGCTTATAATTCTATTATATTGGTTGATATAATACATGAAAGGAAAAGGCACTAAATATAAAGTATCAACCAGGTTAACCTTGTAAGATATAAGCAAAATTGGCACAACTGGATAGGATAGGATGGAAGGAGGTAAATGGAAAGACAATCTAAAGATGTTAGGCTAGTGATAAAACTAATTTACTCATGATATAATAACATCTTTCATAAATTTTCAATCCCAATTTTTTATTTTTTATTTTTTTACATGTGACTAAAACACACACACACACACACACACACTAGAATCAAATAGTTCTATAAAATGACACATTGATGCACACATTTGTCATGTGTGACTTGATAAATAGTGTATGAAAGCATAGATAGATTCATAGAAAACATGCACACACACAATGTCTAGCATAATAAAATTATTAACTATCTAAACTAATACATGGACTACTCATATAACTATGATAGGCCAGCCACATAATACTGTGCCAACCATCCTTGTGCCTCATTAATGATTCATTAAGTTAGTGTTCCCACATAACATAATTGTTAACACATTAATGCCATAAGAGCTAGAAGCCACAATGGATCTTATGATAGTTTAACGCTTAATCCAACCTCCTTACATATATGAAGTGCAATAGGTAAAATAATTAGAGCATATCATGACAAAAATTCCAAGAAAATACCACATGCAAACTTAAAGACAAACCTCTCGACTAGTTTTCAACATATTAAATCACCTATAAAATAATAATGCATAAAATATTACCACTAGGATAAATGGAACTCTTCTAATCCCACCCAATAATACTAGTTACAAGGTACCACTAGGTTCCCTCCAAACAAAACCCATAAGATTAAAATGCCAAAATAACCTAGCATTCCAAACAGATTTTGGCACAGAAAAATTGTTCTACCTAGAAATTTAAAAATAAAATGGGTTTGGAATAGAGTTATTAAAAATAGCAAATGCATTCAAAATAACTAATTAAAAGTTCATTTAATAACTTAAAGGATAGTATTTCACAAATATCCTTTATTTTATCCTACTATTACTATTAGATGTGTTTGGTAAGTGGATTCCAAATCAACTCTATGAACTAAAAAGGAATAATTGATGCAAAATTTTGACAAATGCCTATAGAGATGGGTTCACCAAAAGACATCCACATAACTTAAAATAATATTAGTTATTGAATCAAATACTCTTATGATAGAGGTAGAGGTTCCAAGATTTTATTTCTAGAAGATAACATGAATAGTTGTTTATCTAAGTTAGTTTCTGGACCAAAAACTTTCTCAATCATAATTCAGGCCATAAATTTACTCGGGTAAATAACTATTCAAGTCATCTTATAGAAATGAAATATTGGACCCTATACCTCTATCATAAGAGTATTTCATTCATAAAATAGTGTTATTTTTTCTTATTCATATTTATTTTGGTGAACCCATCTCTAGAGGCATTTTTTGAAATTATACATCTATTATTCCATTTTAGCTCACAGAGTCAATTTGGAATTGATCTACCAAACATATATAAGAGAAGTATTAGACTAAAATGGAGGTTATTGGTGAATTAATATACCTTTAAATTATCAAATTAAATTTTAATTATTTTTTTTGAATGTTTTTTTAATTTTTAGTAACTCTATTCTAAACCCATTTTATTCTAAAAATTCTAGGCAAAATATTTTTTTGCACAAAAACCTGTTTGCAATACTAGGTTATTTTGGCATTTTAATCTTATGGTTTTTTTGGAGGGTGCCTAATAGTACCTTATAATAAATATAATTTATCATATATTTATTTATCCTAATTGGGATATTTTATCCATCACCATTTTGTAGGTGATTTATTATGCTAAGAACTAGCCAGGAGGTGTGTTGTTTAAGTCTATATGTGCCAGTTTCTTCGCATTTTTGACACAAAATGATCTGATTGTTTTACATATTGTAATTATTATATGTAATAATGTTGGATTAAGGGTTCAATTTTCATGATATTCATCATGGCCTCTATCTCTCATGGCATTAGCATGCCAATAGTCATGTTCTATGGGAACACTAACTTAGTGAACCATTAACGAGGCATGAGGATTGTTGGTGTAATATTATGTGGATATATTATCATTTTTATATGATAAATCTATGTATCAATTTATATGTTTTTTAGTTCTATTATGATGGACATTGTGTGTGCATATTTTCTATGAAGTTGTTTAAGCTTACAGATGTTCTTTAGCAAGGCATGTGTGATAAGTGTGTGCATCAGTTTGTCATTTTATATAAAAATTTGATGCATGTGTGTGTGTGTGTGTGTGTGTGTGTGTGTGTGTGTGTGTGTGTGTGTGTGTGTGTGTGTGTGTGTGTGTGTGTGTGTGTTTGTGTGTTTGTTTGTTAGTCCAAAAATTGGGCATGACATTTTGGTATCAGAGCCCAGTTTCAACACTAGGAGCTATGGGGAAATACACTTGTATTTACTAATGAAGTTGTGAAACTTATCATCAATATATTATAACCATTTTCACTCATATTGCATTGATATTATAATGTGAACTATTTTTATAGGTTGTTAGTGCTTGGGTAAAAACTCCTTGAGTTTGGATTAATGACTTCATTGTCATGTCTATACTTCAAGTTAATGTTTTTTATAATATTTATTGTGTGATATATTTCCTTATATAAGGTAGTGTGTTTTAATGTTGTTTGGGATTGTGTATTTGTTATATATGTACTTATGAGGTATTTTTATTTTAATTTGCTTCCTTAGTATTCTAGTATAATTAACTAATCATGTTTTGAGGGGGAGTAAATGATTCATTTTCCTTAAGCTTTTGTTATGCTATGATTACAATTCTATAAGGAATTTTTTTATCTTATTTAATATTATATTTATCATGAAGTATATATATGATAGTGTTATTATTAAGATGAGGAAGTGTAAAATACCTTAATGAATTTAATGGTTAATAGTTTGTATAAGTAAATTGGTGAGTCTTGTTGTCCCCCAAAAATATCAGTCATTTTTGGGACAACATTTGAACTATTTTTGAAATATTTTGGTCCAATAGACTAAAATCCTCTCTCCTCTTCTCAAAAATTGTTCCAGGCATTCAAATTCTCCATTTTTCAAGTTCTACAGACTCTGCAAGCTTGAATCTACAGAATCACAGGCTTGAATCTATGGACTTGGTAGGCTAAGTTCTAAGGACTCATTTCTACAGACTCTGCAGGGTTGAATCTATGGACTCTACAGGCTAAGTTCTAAGGACTCTTTTCTATGGACTCTATAGGCTTGAATCTACGGACTCTATAGGCTTAAATATATAGACTCTATAGGCTTAAATCTATAGACTCTGTAGGCTAAGTTCTAAGGACTCATTTCTATAGACTTTGTTCTACAAACTTCATAGGAAGGAATATATGGACTCATTTCTATGGACTTCACAGGATGAAATCTATGGATTCATTTCTATGAACTCCCCTAGTTCTACGAACTTTAATCTACTGACTCTATAGGCTAAAATCTATGGACTTTGCAGGCTTGAATCTACGGACTTCACAGAATATTTCTATGGACTCATTTCTATGGACTCTATAGGTTGGTTTCTATGGACTATGCAGGAAAGAAATAGGTTCAAAACTTAACCATTTTTTCAATTAGGAAGATTAAAGGTGTCTTCCAAGAGCTCAAAGGACAAGTGCCCTTGTGAAGGGCACTTAGGAGCTAAAGTGGACCCTTGCAACTTTTCTAAAAGGCAACCTTGGAGGTCAAACAGCCCTTGTAGAGGGTAGGTGGGGAGCAGGTGAATCATTTCAAAGGCCGAGTGAGAAAATGAATTCCTTCATAAGGAAATCTCATAGTGAAAATGCTAAGGCAATTCCTTCTAACAAAAAGCCTGAAGGAATTCCTTCAGACTTTTGTCCAAAGAAATAAGCCCGAAGCTAATACAAAATCCCACCAAAAGAAAGAATGAAGGAAAGGAATAATTCCTTTGGATGAAATGTCTAAAGGAATTTCTTCATACTTATATCCAAGGGAAAATCCTGAAGCGAAAGTCTGCTGACGAAGACAAAACCTACTGAGGAGAAAGAAGCCTGAAGGCCATCTGAAGACTGCCTGAAGGGTATGTGCCCTTGCGAGGGGCTCTCATCAAAAAAAAGGGACCTTTCTCAAGACCTCAAAGGTTAGGTCCCCTTAGAGAAGGATAAAACAAGAAAGTTGAAGGAATTGCCAAGGAATATGATTGGCCCGTAAACGTCAAAGTTAAACACCATGAACTAGCTGTTGGGATCTAGATGTCTGATGATGTCCCCATAGGCATCAAATTTAGGGAAACAAACTAGCCATTGGTTTCCTAATGATGATGGGCCTAAAGACATAAAATTCATGGAAATGAAATATATGTTGATCTTTGAAAGCTAGAACACAGACCTGAATGCAAAAGGCCAAAACACCAAAGGGAAAAACTATTGATGGAAGAGTGTAAGGAGCTAGCAAGACCAAAAGAGATAGCCTGAGAGCTCAGATCACATAGATAAGGATGAAATATAGCAAGGAAAGGGGGAACAATGGAGAAAGATCAAAAATATCCATGCATAAGATATGTTTCTAGAAGGTAAAGTAGCCCACCAGGTTGACATTGGAAGAGCACGAACATTTAATGGTGTGGTCCATTTTTATACATTGAGTAAAGAAAATAGTTGCACACACATCAGGAAACACATCAGGTGGCCCATATTAAATACTGACACTTGATTCTAGAATAGCCCATGGATAGAATTTAAAATGCATTAAAGGCATTGAATGGATCATAACACATTTTTGTGAAACAAAGCACCCAAGTCTTTCTTGGAGCACTATATATTGGACTCTCTCTTATTGTCTTAGGGATCTCTATCTGTAATCAAAAATGAAACTCTACCCAAATTGAAAGGCATTACTGAGACTTTGAGCTCAGATTGTTGATTATATTTCATTATTTGAATAAGAAAACAAGTGACTTTTTAGACTTTGTGCTGAAATAGATTGGTTATTGGGGAAATTATTCTTATCTATTTCCTTAATATTTTTTTTGTCCATTTGATTAAATAAGAAGAATTAGTGAAAGTGATCAAGAAGGTGTCCTGAAGCCAGTCTTGGAGAGACTTTGTGCTACCATAATTGTCTTTAGTTTGTCTCTTTTTCTATTCATATGTAAAGGATCTTGGGATGACTTTGTACCCTCATTATCCTTCATATTTTGTTTCTATGTAAAAGACCTTGGGATGACTTTATGCCCTAACTGTCTTTTGTATTTCACTCTTTGGCAATTGAGGTGGAGACTTTGTGCCTCATTTCATCCTGATGTGTTATTGCACCCTATTACAGTTACTTATCATCACCTAAAAGATTCCTTTTGTCTGTTGAACAACACTTATGAAAGAAGAGGAGTGTCTTCTATCATTTTATCAAGATTTATCCTTTGATTTTTGAACATCATCTCTAAAAAAAGAGATATGGATGGTTTATTCTACCCTTAAGTGTTATTATATATATATATATATATATATATATATATATATATAAGTCCTGCATATCTACAAGGAACCTCCCCTTAATGAGAGGAGAGATTTGTCCCCTTTTGATGTAGTAAACCTACACATCTGGCTAACCAATTTCCCTATGCTATGGTTGAAGAGACCTATTTTTCTCATCAATTAGTTGATCGATAAAATATTCACCCAACAATTTTTTGGTGACTCTGATAGGGATGAATGTGCAATCTAAAGCCTCAAGTTTTAGATTGAAGCAGTCCCTACCCTTATTCATTAGAGACTTTGGAGACTCCATTATATATCTTACCCATTATCATTATATCCCTACCATCTCCCTCCACCTCCACACCAACTAGAATAGAATGCATAGTTTAAAGCCTCAAGCTTTAAGCTGAAGCAGTACCAGTTCTTTCCCATTTTTGTTCTACAATCTGGTAACTCCATGCTATACCAAAAGCCAAAGGTCTAAAGGTATTGTTGACCCTATATTTGAGTTGGTACAGCAAAGTAATTCTAATATGTTTCCTTCACCATCTTGCCTCTAACAAACTAGGAACTTTCCTCCTACTAAATTCAAGTCTCCATTACTAGGCAAAGCCTCCATTTCTGCTATCAATAAAGATTTGTCAATACTTACCCCTCTAAGATTTGTTATTCCACCTTTCCATAGTCATACTATGGTATTTCAAGGCCCTTGGGGTAACTCTTTTGGCCCACTCAATTTAACTCCACCTCTCCATGAACTTCCATGTAGCTCAAGAAATAATTTCCCCAAATTCTTTAGGGATGGGAAGGTTCATCTTGATGAACACATTGCAGCCTTTAGCATAGCCTATGGCATAATAGGAGTGGAATTTGAGGATGTGGCAATCAAACTTTTCATGGAAACACTACAAGGTGCTACTGTAGACTGGTTCTACCATCTGCAAGCTAGGTCAGTGACTAACTAGGATGCTCTTAAAGCTAAATTTGAAGCTAGGTTTAAGCCTACAAAAGATGCACATGCTTTGCTAGCCCAACTCACATAGATGAAGAAAGAACCTCATGAGCCTATGAGATATTTCATTGCTAAGTTTGACAAGCTCAAAAATTAGATTCCTATCATTGCTCAGCCTAGACCTGAGAAACTCAAGAGCTTCTTCATCAACTCATAGCTGCCTAAAGTGAGTTTTCTACTGATATGTGCTAGCTAAATAGACCTTGTTGTAGCTTAAGATTTGGCTACTGAGGTAGAAGATGACCTTATCTGGGTAGGAAAGATAAGGAGAGACCCAAATAGAGGTAAATCTTCTTCATCTTCTAAATACTCACCTATAAGTACCACTGATTCAATGGTGTAAAAGCTAGCAAATGAACTGCTAACCTTGAAAAGGTAAATGGCCCAAGGTATGTTTATTCCTCCTAATTAGGATATGCCAAGAAGGACATTCCCTAATCATTCATACCAAGACAATGCTACCAAAAATCAAGGATAGCCAAATGATCTTCCTCCCCATAAGGGAAACTTGCCATTGAAGCACCCCCAACCAATTTAGTAGTTGGATATCTTGAAATAGAATCTGATTTCTCTTTCCAGCCTAAATTAAACTAATAAAATGATGTTGATCTCCTTGTATAAGGCCAAGAATAATTAGTTGGTGACTCTAACATTGGTTTCCTGAATTACCAAGATGAACCCAGAGGTAAAAGTGAAGTAATGTATGGATCATATGTTGTATTCACCCAGTCCTAGAACCAGTCAGCCCAGTGAGTTGATAAAGTAAAAATAGGGGAAAGTTCTTAGCCTACAATTTCAATTTCCAAATGAGGAACTTCTCTACCTTTCCAGCCAAAAGACCTAGTGAGTAATAAAAAGGTAAGTACATCAAGCATTCTTCCATCTTCAACTTCAATTCCATAGACCAATACCACCCCTCTTAAAAATTAAAAAGATGAACTCCCTTCTTCTATTCCTAATCCATTTCAGTCATTTGACATAATCAACCATGTCAAGAAGACCAAAATTCAAATGTCTAAATTTGAATTCTTGCAATCCAATCCCGAGCAGTTGGATAGGTTAGTTTAGTATGTGAAGAATAAAGTTGTCCCTATAAGATAGGATGTTAAAAAGGTAACTCATGATTCCCCAAAGAACATGCCCATCCCAAATAATCTTGTCATTATTTCTCTAGCTGCCCCTAGGAAAGTAGAGCTTTTCTATGTTTCCTTGTTGATAAATGGTCACAAATTGAGTAATTGCATCATAGACTCAGGTGCATCTGACAACATCATGCCTACCAAAGTGGTATAATCTCTTAGACTCACACTGACCAAAACCTTTGGGAGATGTTTCTCCATGGAGAACAAATAAGTACCTCTGTTGGGACAAATCAAGGATGCCCAGTTTGCATTTGCAACATTCCTAGACAAGAGAATCAATATAATAGTTCTCGTGGCCAACATCCCAGCATCCTATGGTATTCTACTAGGGAAAATTTTCTACAAGGATGTTGGTGGTGAGTTTAGCATGGACCTATCTTAAGCAATGATCCCTATCAAAGGCATCATGCAAAGGTTGCTTCCTGAAAAGGAATCAAAATATGTTGTCACTCAGACATCAGCCCCTGAAGCTCAAATTCTATTTGAATCTTTAGGCATGGGTAATTACTTCTTAATCATAGAGGATATTCATGTTTTATCAGATGAAATTCCTATAGGTGGTGATCTAGGAATCAACTCAGATAAGACATCAGAAGAATTCCCCCTTCCAAGTAAGGAGAAATCTAAGGAAAGATCAGTTTTTAATGATGTTTGGATCCTAGAATTTGATGGTAGCAATTCTTCTACCGACTCAGGGGTTGGGATTGTGTTGATATCTCCTCAAAGAGATATTTTTCCTTCTTCATAAAAGTTGTAGTTCAGAAACACCAACAACACAACTGAGTATGAATCTTTATTGCTTATATTAAAGGCTACTCGAGATAAAGGCATCAAACTCCTTCATGCCAAAGGAGATGTTGAACTGGTGGTTTATCAGGTAAAATACCTATATCAAACCAAAAATGAGAGATTATGCCAAACCTACAATCTAGTCTAGGACCAACTTGAAAGCTTTGATGCTTTCAACATCTCTGCCATACTTAGGGAATTTAATGACTGAGTTGATGCACTAGTTGTTTTAGAAACTCTCTTAGTTCCTCACCTATACTTCAAAGGAAATAAGTACACTATTGAATTAGTATTTAGACCAAGTGTACTTGATAATGCCAATCATTGGCAAGTGTTCAATGGTGACAACCAAATCATCACCTTTCTAAAACAAAAAGATAGCTTTGAATAGCTTCACTTTGAAGGTAGTAAGCCCCAAAAACTCGAATCAACTCCTGAAATGAATTCATACGTAGGTGAAGAATTCTTACAACTAAAAGGGAATAAAATTCCCAAAGGACTAGTTTCTCTTGAGAAACTATTTGACAAGCATGACAGGTTCATCAAATAGCAACAAATGGATTCAAACTCCTCCCAAGGGTTTGATCAGATAAATTTGGGTACCAAGGAAAATCCCAAGATGGTGAACATTGGGAAGTGTTGTACTCCAGAGGAGAAACTCAAATTTACTGACCTGTTTCATCATTTCATGGATGTTTTGGCATACTCTTATGATGATTTGAAGTCACTCAAGCCTAAGTAAATTCACCATGAAATTCCTCTCAAGGATGATTCGGTTCCTTACAAGTAGAAATCCTAGTAGTATAATCCAAAGATATCAGGTACTATTCTGTCTAAGATATAGAAAATGTTGAATGCTAGGATAATTTTCCCAATCCATCATTCCACATGGATTTCCAACATAATCCCTGTGAGGAAGAAAAATGGTGAAATTCACATCTATGTGGATTTCAAGAATCTAAATCAGTCATATTTGAAGGATAACTATCCTTTTCCAATCATGGATCAAGTGCTTCAGACAGTGACAAGGTCATAGATGTTATCAATGTTAGACAGCTTCTCAATATACAATCAAGTTGAAGTTAGTAAAGTAGACCAGCACAAGACTACCTTCACCACTCCTTGGGGCATGTTTACATATAGAAGGATGCCTTTTAGCTTGATAAATGATGGCACCACCTTTCAAAGAGCAATGGACCTTGATTTCAAGGATGAGATGGGTAAGTTCATTGTAGTTTATCTTGATTACTTGACCATTTTTTCTAAGCATCGTCTGGATCATATACACCACTTACAACAAGTGTTGGATGCCACCACTAGAATGCTATTTCCTTACACCCCAAGAAGTCAATTTTTGGAGTAACAGAGGGAAAACTTCTCAGACACATTGTGTCCAAAGGAGGCATAAAGATTAACTCAGACAGAGTCAAGTCTATCCAAGAGCTTACCTGGCCTACAAGTAAGACTGTTGTTCAATCTTTCTTCAGAAAGGTGAATTTCTTATGAAGGTTCATCCCTAAGTTTGCTAAGAAGACTCGACACATTGTGAACATGATGAAGGGGAGGGCCACCTTTAGCTAGACTGAAGAAGGCAAGTCAGCATTTGAGGATATTAAGACTGCCATTACCCATGCCCCAATTCTAGTTTGTTCAGACTACAACAAAGAATTCACCATATACAGTTATGCTTCTAAACACATGCTTTCAGTAATTCTAGTTCAATAGAATAAAGAAGGTATGGAATCTCCCATTTCTTTCATGAGCTACCCTCTCAAAGCTCATGAGATGAAGTACTCAAACATGGAAAAGCATGCTTATGCAGTGGTGAAGGTAGTCAAGCATTTTTGCTTCTACATCTTGAATTCTCACACTACTGCCTTGGTTTCTAATACCACGATCAAATCCATACTAACTCAATAGGAGTTTTGGATGAAAAGAGGAAATTGGATTGCAAAAATCTAGGAGTTTGATTTAGTCATCAAGCCAACAAATTTGGTATGGGGAAAATGCCTATACCAATTAATTATTGATAACAAACTAGAAGAAATAGATCATGAAGAAGAAGAGGTGGAAGACACACCAATAGTCTTCTTTGTCTCTACCATGAATGAGTGGTATTTAGGTATTGTTCATTTCCTTACTTATGGTGAGTGACCTGCTCACCTGTCTTACAAAGAAAGGAGGACTATCAAGTTGAAAGCTACCAATTTTGTCCTTTGAGAAAATGGCTTGTACAAGAGGAGCCTTGATGGAGTGTTCCTTTACTATGTGGACAAGGAGCAGCAAAGCCAACTTTTTAAATCCTTCCACAATCTATCCTATGGAAGACATTTTTCTACTCCTGTGACTACCCATAAAATTCTACGAGCCAGGTATTATTGGCCAACTCTTTTCTAAGATGCATATAAGTGGGTAAGAAAATGTGAACTATGTCAACAGTTTATTGAGAGACCCAAGTTAGCTACCCTACCTCTCAAGCCAATGGTCATAAAGGAACCATTCCAGTAATGGGGAATTGATTTTATTAGAGTTTTAAACCCATCTTCAAGTGTTGGACATGATTATGTCCTTACTTCAACTAAATACTTCACCAAGTGGGTGGAAGTAATTCCAACCAAGCATGCTACTTCAGAAGTAGTGTGTAATTTGCTCAAAGAGAATATCATTTCTAGGTTTGGGGTCCCAACCAAGATTGTTATTGACAATGTAGCTTGTTTCACCTCCCAAGAGATTACACAATTCTATTTTTACTATGGGATTACCCTCTCTCACTCTTTTGATTACTTTCCACAAGGGAATGGATAGGCTGAATCAAGCAATAAGAACCTAGTGACTATCATCAAGAAGCTGGTGGATGACAACCAAAGGACATGGCATAAAGCATTGGTTGATGCTCTTGGGTAGACATAATCACACCAAAGAGGGCAATTGATATGTCTCCTTTCTAACTTATTTATGGTATCAATGCTGAGATACCAATCAACTTGGAATTGCTAGCATTAAAATTGGCTAAGGTAATTGAAGATCAAACATATAAAAGCCCCCTTGATAAAAGGATCATGTGCTTGACTGAGCTGGATGAGCAAAGAACTATGGTGGTGGACCCAATTATTGCCCATCAAATTTTGGTAAAGAATCTCTTCGACTGAAAGGCAAAAAATAATGATTTCTAGGTTGGAGATCAAGTCCTGATGTGGGACAAGAGAAGAGAAGCAAAGGGGATGCATGGGAATTTTGACTCCCTTTAGAGGGGCCCATTTACTATTCATTAGCTCAATGGTGAAAATAGTTTTTTGCTAAATTATCAAGATGGTACACCCTTTTCATTGCCTCATAGTGGGCAACATCTAAAACACTTCAATCTGTGAAGTATCAAATAAGATCAACTTGTACATATGTATATTTATATAGTCTTTAGTTCTATTTTTGTGCTTTCATTTTTATTTTTGTCACCTTTCTTTTTGGGTAGCATGACTCCATGGCCCAATGGCATACTTCAAGGCACTGGAGATTCTGGTTTCTACTCCCCTCAGCTATTCCAAGTTTTCAACTGAAAGAAGTTCCCCAACTAGAGCTAGCTGTTGTCCCCCAAAAATATCAATCATTTTTGGGACAACATTTGAACTATTTTTGAACTATTTTGGTCCAATAGACCAAAATCCTCTCTCCCCTTCTCAAAAAGTGTTCTATGCATTCAAGTTCTCCATTTTTCAAACTTTTTCAAGTTCTATAGACTCTATAGGCTTGAATCTATGGAATCGGTAGGATAAGTTCTAAGGACTCATTTCTATAGACTCTATAGGCTTGAATCTATGGAATCTATAGGCTTAAATCTATGGACTCTGTAGTCTAATTTCTAAGGACTCATTTCTATGGACTCTATAGGCTTGAATCTATAGACTCTGTAGGCTTAAATCTATGGACTCTACAGGCTAAGTTTTAAGGACTCATTTCTATGTACTTCATAAGAAGGAATCTATAGAATCATTTCTACAGACTTCAAGGAAGAAATATATGGATTCATTTCTATGGAATCCCCTAGTTCTACAAACTTGAATCTACTGACTCTAAACGCTGAAATATACAGACTCTATAGGCTTAAATCTACAGACTTCACAGAAGATTTCTATGGACTCATTTCTACAGACTCTATAGGTTGGTTTCTATGGACTATGCAGGAAAGAAATAGGTTCAACACTTAACCATTTTTTCAATTAGGAAGTTCAAATGGGTCTTCCAAGAGCCCAAAGGACAAGTGCCCTTGTGGAGGGCACTTAGGTGCTAAAGTGGACCCTTGCAACTTTTCCAAAAGGCAACCTTGGAGGTCAAATAGCCCTTGCAGAGAGCAGGTGAGGAGTAGATGAACCGTTTCAAAGGCCGAGCGAGAAAAGGAATTCCTTCAAAAGGAAATCCCATGGCAAAAATGCTAAGGTAATTCCTTCAAATAAAAATCTTGAAGGAATTCCTTCATACTTTTGTCTGAAGAAATAAGCCTAAAGCAAAGACAAAAGCCAGCTAAAAGAAAGAATGAAGGAAAGGAATAATTTCTTCAGACAAAATGTCTGAAGGAATTCCTTCAAACTTTTGTCTGAGGGAAAATCCTAAAGTGAAAGTCCACTGATGAAGATAAAACCCGTCGAGGAGAAAGAAGCCCGAAGGCCATCTGAAGACCACTCGAAGGGTATGTGCCCTTGCAGGGGACTCTCACTAAGAAAAAGGGACCTTTCTCAAGACCCTAAAGGTTAGGTCCCCTTTGGGAAGGATAAAAAAAAAAGCCGAAGGAATTTCCAAGGAATATGATGGGCCCACAAACATCAAAGTTAAACACCATGAACTAGCTATTGGGATCTAGACGTCCAGTGATGTCCCTACAGCCATCAAATTTAGGGAAACAAACTAGCCATTGGTTTCCTAAAGATAATAGGCCTGAAGACATCAAATTCACAGAAATGAAATAGCTATTGATCTTTGAAAGATGGAATGTAGACCTGAATGTAAAAGGCCAAAATGCCAAAGGGAAAAACTATTGATGGAAGAGTGTAAGGAGCTAACAAGACTAAAAGAGATAGCCTGAGAGCTCAGATCACATAGATAAGGATGAAATACAGAAAGGAAAGGGGGAACGATGGATAAAGATTAGAAATATCCATGCAAGATATGTTTCTAGAAGGTAAAGTAGCCCACTAGGTGGACATTGCAAGAGTATGAACATTCAATGGTGTGGCCCATTTTTCTGCATCGAGTAAAGCAAATAGTTGTATGCACATTAGGAAACACATTAGAAAGCCCATATTAAAGACTAACACTCAATTATAGCATATCCCATGGACAAAATTTAAAATGCATTAAAGGCATTGAATACATCGTAACACATTTTTGTGAAATAAAGCACCCAAGTCTTTCTTGGAGCACTATATATTGGACTCTCTCTTATTGTATTAGGGATCTCTGTCTGTAATCAAAAATGAAACTCTACCCAAATTGAAAGGCATTATTGAGACTTTGAGCTCAGATTTTTTATCATATTTCATTATTTGAATAAGAAAACAAGTTATTTTTTAGACTTTGTGCTAGAATAGCTTGGTTATTGGGGAAATTGTTCTTATGTTTATTTCCTTAATAATTTTTTTGTCCATTTGATTAAATAAGTAGTGTTAGTGAAAGTGATCAGGAAGGTGTCCTAAAGCCAGTCATGGAGAGACTTTGTGCTGCCACAATTGTCTTTAGTTTGTCTCTTTTTCTATTCCTATGTAAAGGATCTTGGGATGACTTTGTGCCCTCATTATCCTTCATATTTTGTTTCTATGTAAAAGACTTTGGGATGACTTTATGCCCTCATTGTCTTTCATATTTCACTCTTTTGCAGTTGAGGTGGAGATTTTGTGCCTCACTTCATCCTGTTGTGTTACTATGCCCTATTACAGTTACTTATCATCACCTGAAAGATTCCTTTTGTCTGCTGAACAACACTTCTGAAAGAAGAGGAGTGTCTTCTATCATTTCATCAAGATTTCTCCTTTGATTTGTGAACATCATCTCTAAAAAAAGAGAGATGGATGGTTTATCCTACCCTTGAGTGTTATTTTCTATTTATATATATAGTATAGAGCTCTTGCATATCTATAGGGAACCTCCCCTTGATGAGAGGAGAGATTTGTCCCCTTTTGATGTAGTAAACCTGCACATCTAGCTGACCAATTTCCCTATGATGTGGTTGAAGAGATATATTTTTCTCATCAATTAGCTGATCGACAAAATATTCACCCAACAAGACTTACAAAGTTTTTACGATATGGATGTAATGTGGATGAATCGAGGCAATGATATATTTTCTTAAAATGATACATTATTTTACTCAATCTTGATCTTATATAACTTAAACAATTTCAAACCCATAAATAACCTTACGGTGTTTATATAAAGGTGATAATAATAGGTATATTATACATTCATCCAATTGATGGAATTTTTTTTAGAGTAGTTTGATTCTTTAGTAGTGGCACCTAGTTGGGTGGGTTGTCTATGAGTGTTAATAACATTGATGTAAGATGAGTTTCTTTTGAAGATTTAAGTAGTAGTAACCCTGAGTGGCTGCACTTCCCTTTTGTTAAACATGCTCATGATATGAGTACACCTTGATTTGGTAGTATATATGCTAGCTACCTAGAGCATATAGTTTGACATTGATCATGATTTCCAAACTTTTATGGTGATGAACATTTTGAGGTGGCCCTTATTTTATGCATTGGACATTGCATCCTTTTGTTAGTACATGTTATTATAACATATGTAAAATATAGTAGCATGTAATAAAATATTTGATGCATGTGTTAGGGTCTATAAAGCCCTATTTTCTTTGTCTTAACACACCTTGGTTGAGAATGATGAAGGCCTAGTCATTTAGAGTATGGTTTGATGAGTAGTGAATCTAATCATAGTTTTATTCTTGGAGATTATTGCATTAGATGATATTTTTCAATGAGAAACACTTAGACATACATATAATTTTCACTTTATAGTAATTCAGCCATATACTCTCAGTGAGTCAAATTTAGAAAGGGTTGTTATCCATGAGCCATGTTAGTTGCCAATAGTTAGGTTACATGATATTTAGAAATGTGAACTTGTATAGTTACATTTTGTACTCTTATAACACTTGGATTTCATGTACAAGAGTTTCTATTTATTATTCTCCATCTTCTACATTAACTAATTTTTATGGTGGACTATATCCCTATGTCAATGAGGTAGTTCAATTCTTAATATGGATAGTGGACTAATTTTCATGTTTTTAATTGCCAATAAACCATATCTCCTATGTCGATGATGTAGTTCAATTATCTAGATAGTTAGTAGATCATCAATGCTCTCTTACCTTATTCATTCTCCCCTTAGGTGACTTGCCAAGTCACATAGTGTTCGTAATGTGATCTATTTTAGCTTATGTTTTACTAAATTTAATTTTAATTTGTTTGAACACCTAATTTTTATTTGACTTGAAACCAATATTATTTTTCTTGTCTTTGAATATTTTAATCAATTGACTGATTATAATGTGATTCATAATATTTTATACTTGTGTGTGTGTATGTATGTATGTATGTATATGTAGACTATATATACATATATACACACACATATATATATATGTATGTATATATATGAATATATATATATATATATATATATTCGTATATTCATATATATACATACATATTTATATATATAGTGTATATATGTATATATAGTCTACATATACATACATACATACATACATACATATATATATATATATGTATGTATGTATGTATGTATGTATATGTAGACTATATATACATATATACACTATATATATAAATATGTATGTATATATATGAATATATGAATATACATATATATATATATATATATATTTAAATATATATATATATATATATTTAAATATATATATATATATTTAAATATATATATATATATTCATATATATACATACATATATATATGTGTGTGTGTATATATGTATATATAGTCTACATATACATACATACATACATACATACATATATATATATATATATATATATATATATGTATGTATGTATGTATGTATGTATGTATGTATGTATGTATGTATGTATAGACTATATACATATATACACACACATATATAAATATGTATGTATATATATGAATATATATATATATATGTATGTATATTCATATATATACATACATATTTATATATATAGTGTATATATGTATATATAGTCTACATATACATACATACATACATACATACATACATACATACATACATACATACATACATACATACATATATATATATATATATATATATATATATATATATATATATATATATATATATATATATATATATATATATATATATATATATATATATATATATACTGACTCATATTTATGTGTGTATATTATGAGAAACCCAAACATAAAGGCAAACTCCAATATCAAGTGCCTTGGTGTAAGATTATAAACGTTTATTTTTTTTAAACCAATTAATCCAATATCTCCTTCAACAAGAAAACCATTAGTCAAAAACTTTAAACAAATATAGATTAAAATAGAAAACTTTATTGGTCTAAATTTTTCCCAAAATCAAGCCCTCAAATAAAGGTAAATCTGAAATATGATAGAATCCTCAAAAATCTAGATTTTTCATTGTGGGTCCTAGAGATCCAAAACCACTCTCAAACATCCTCAAAAGTAAAAAATATAAAATGTAATTAAAAATATCATAAATTAAATAATTTATTATACTTAAATGCTTATTTTATTTTTTTAGTGGTCATAGCTAATTACAATAATGTAGGGCCTCCAATGCCATCATGGCATTCGTATATCTATGCACTAGTAACACTATCAAAATAAGACTAGTACTCTGGCACCATTTAAATAGTCAAACTAGAGTATTTAAATGAATGAAACCCCCATCCCCTTAGCTCAAATCCAATATAATTATCCTATTTATTTAATTACACTAATCCTTATGCCCTCATGTAACTCATCACAAATCACTACAATTGTTCTTAATTTCTAGGTAAGCTCTTACTATATTTGCATTTTCAAAATCTACATAATACAACTAAAATACTATCATCTGCCAAATTTTCCAAAGCTACCCAACAACTATATGTTTTTCTAAGTATGATGCCTATGATACCACATATCATAGAGACATTTTGAAAACTATTTGAATGTTTCCAAACAATTATATATAGTTTTTAGCTAGCTTCACTACTATGCTCTGTAAAATAGAAATTTTATGTATTAAAAATAAATGCCTAGTCTAATAATAATTATCCAGGTAATCACCTTAGGCATAGTCAATATGGGAATAGTGTGCATAAATACTACTAGAAGGAAAATCTAATTCTAAGGAATTTATGCATAGCCACCATGGCGTCAAGCTATAACAATGTATTAAATAATAAAAAATTGTAATTTTAATTTGTTGTCACTTTTTATATATCTTTAAGAATACAAATACAAACCTAGATAGGTAATTTATTCTCTATAACTCTATCCTTTATTTTCCTTATTTATGTTTCATAATCTCAACAATATCAAGAAGGCAAAATTTCAATTAAAATTATGTCCTAAGTTTACCCAGCCATAAAATGGTGAATTGCATTTCCCAAAATCTAGTTAAAGTCTAAAAATAGATAATAAAATCCCAAATAATACATTAAAAAACCACATGAAAAAATTTATATTAAATATAATCTACCTTTTAAATTTCTAATAATAATGATGAGGAAAGTAAAACAATTGAAATCCACTTTCCTGGTAAAATTGTTTGCATTTTTGCTTCTCCAGATCATCTTCTCACCTACACCCTTCTCTCCACCTTCATCTATTAGTTCCTCCTCCAATTACTTATTATCTTCACCATGACTCTTTCTTAGAGATAAAATCATGAAATTAACTATCATTATCTTTTCCAACTCCCTTTGCCACTCCCCATGATACATTTATACATAGTTATGGCGTGAAGATTCTCTCAATCTCCAAAAATGGTGCACTTTTCCTTTGGGTGTCATTAATGTGAGTTGGTAATATCTATAAGATGTTGGGGATGTAATTTTTGAATGTCATAATTGTCATTTTTTGTCCCCTCCTTCACTCATTTGGGTGGCCCTTTTTTAAAAATAACACCAAGTGGGCGATGCACTATCATACGATTAAGTCCCTTTATTTATTGATTAAACTAAAACACGTAAGTGGATGGTCCACCTACCAATTATTTCATCCATTTGTTCACTCATCATTCACCCTCATGAATTTATCATCAATTAAGGTCCTTAATTCATTACACAAACAAAATCCCTTGAAGTTAATGTGATGTTAAATTGAGTGACAAGTTTTGATGGTGTGTAACTGAAAGCCCTATATCATAGTCTTCACTTCCACTTAATTCATACCAAACATATATCTTTAAAAGGTTATATTTTTTATTGTTTTAAGTTAAATAAAATGGTTTTTAGTGATAATATCCAAAATAATTGAAAAAAAAAATAAATCTCTTTATATAATGAAGATAACTAAGTCTAAGTCTGAGGTAAAATAATTATGCAATAGAAATCTATAGCCTAAAAATCATTGGATTATATGAGGGAAATATCAATTACTTAATTAATTATATCAACAAATTTAAGCATTAAAATAATAAATTTCACCCTCACTATTCCTTTTTCATTCAATTAAATCTATATCCTTTTGTGCAATAACCACTTGTCAGGAGACATGACAAATAGCATCAATCATTTATCATTACTAATGCCTTAGATACTCAACACATAATAATAAGGACAAGTAATGTGATGTAAATATAATTACATCATAATGAATATAATAATATTACTTAGCATATGATTTTCTAGTGTAAGCAAACATAGCATCTCATAGTATATATAAACTTATCTCAATCCAAAGGACTTCATAAAAATTCTAGTCTCAAAACACATAAAACATGTCTCAACAAGATGTATGAACAACACCATATGTATATAGTAATCATGGTAGAATA